>JARWIR010000005.1:13002500-13390000 GCA_029959085.1 Nemophila menziesii
CTTATATGATCCGCAATGTCGGATAATTTCGTTCATGACGAAAACATCGGTTTTTTCAAAGAATAGATGGGGTAATGATCTTAAATTCTAGTAAGTTCCACATTGATACTAAAGAGAGCATATTAAAATTTATAGGGTTTATCATAAATTCAATATGATATTTTGTGTAACAAAAGTATATCGCATTGATTGAGGGATCATTTTGATTATTGGTATGGAATCTTATTAGAGTAAAATGATTTTACATAACCAGTTGGGTTAGATCAACTGGTCAGAGTTTTGCTATTTCTTCAGCACTTAAAGGGGAGGTCCATGGTTAGAATCTCCTCCCTAACGGGTGTAAAGTAAGAGGTACAAGGCTCGAACCCCTTCCTGAACATGGGTAACCTAGTTCTGATTTACCTGGGAATATACATTGGGATTAGTTTGGAGAATAGATCGTTCGAGATCGGCTCGGATATAAACAAGCTCAAGCTCAATTTTAAGCTCGATAAGTAAACGAGTCTGCTCGAGTTCGGCTTGTGAGATCGTTTAACATTATTAATTATAAATTAATATATTATATACTTATAAATATATTATTAAACCTTCAATATCAAACAAGCTCAAGCTCCATTTTAAGCTCGATAAGTAAACGAGTCTGCTCGAGCTTGGCTTGTGAGATCGTTTAACATTATGAATTATAAATTAATATATTATATACTTATAAGTATATAATTAAATCTTCAATATTAAATTGGATATTCTTAATTTTTTTAGACGTTTATTTTTTCATTAATATTATGTTTCATATTTCCATACCACACACTCTATCAAATACCAATTGTTCATGAAAGTCCTATTTCAACCATAAAAAACAACTAAAAGATTGTTCTATAAGTTAAACAAACAATTTCTAACATTTTTTATTTGGATCATTAGAAGCTCGGGCTCGACTAGTTTAAATTTGAGTTCGGCTCGGCCCGACTCGTTTAAATTTAAACTTGGCTCGGTTCGAGAAATTAAACAAACAAGTCTGTACATTTAGTATTCGGCTCGACTCGATTCGTTTACAGGCCTAAATGAAAGTTAATTATTGGCTACTCACGTTTGTTTAAGGGAAAAATAAGAAAATTCAAAAATGTCGCACTTTAGCTTGGGGAAAATTGGGGCTCCCACTAGGGGTCTTTATATTATAAGGCCCATCCAGCCCTCCCCTTTTTGTTTTAAATCCTATACTAGTTAGTATAGTTGGAAGCCAACTAAATGAAACAAAAGCCACAAATACCCTCCCCTTCCTTCTATTACACGGTGGAAACTCCCAAACCAATTTCAAAACACCATTATAGGTTTTGGAAAACTATACCACCGTCCCTCTCTTCTCTCTCTCTAAAACCGACCCCCCACCCCCCTCACAGATCTCTCTCTCTCTTCCTGCACTACCACCCACCCCCACCATCAACGCCACCCCCCATGAACCCATTACCACCCACCCCCACCCCCACCATGGAGTTGCAGCGCCGCTGGAAAACCCCACCCCCACCTCGTCGCGCCGCACCACCACCCACCCCCACCCCCACCATAGACGCTGCTCTCCCGCACCTCACCACCGACGCTGCTCTCCTTCTCCCCTCCGTTCGTGAAGAGCCCCTCACCATTAACACCCCCATCTCCTTCATCACCAACACCGTGGATCTGCTGCTTCACGTCGCCGCCGCGGAGAAGACCATATCACCACCGTGGATCTGCAGCACCAACCGCAGAGAAGACACCATCGGGTTCAAGGTAACACCACCGCTGCTGCAAACCATCACCACCAATGAACCCTGCTGCACATCGCCGCTGCTGCACACCCTTCCCCTTGATTCGTGGCCCATTCGTGAGATCCAGATGCGTCTTCATCTCACCATTAACGCCACCAGATTCAAGGTAACACCACCACTGCTGCAAACCATCACCACCAATCTGTGTTCAGTGATCTGCAGCCACCGTTTCATCTCACCATTAACGCCACCAGATGGTGGATCCAGCGCCGCCTGCAGTGCGAAAACAGCCGCCAGCAAGAACCCGTTCAGATCTGTTCATCTCACCAGATGGGGCCAGCCTGCGCTCGAAACCGCCACCACGCCACCGCCATCAGCAGATTTCATCTCCACGGCGTTCCTGTTTGTTGGGTCCAGCCCTATTGGGCTCAAGTTGGATAATGGGTCCAGCCCCATTGGGCTCAAGTTTGATAATGGGTCCAGCCCCATTGGGCTCAAGTTTGATAATGGGTCCAGCCCCATTGGGCTCAAGTTTGATGTGGGGCAGTTGATTAATTTTTTTGTTCATGTTGGGCCAGCCCAATATAGTTATAGGTATTTTTTGTTGTAATGGGTACAGTCCTAGGCCCATATAGACGTATCATGGGCTGGACCCATATAGGGTATTGTATAGAATGGGCTAGCCCCATATAGGGTTTTTGTGCAGTACAAAACAGAATAAAAATAATTCACTTCGTTTATTTAAGTTATTCTTAATAGGTACAAAGTTATTCTTAATGGGTACAACCCAAAAACCAATTTGAAAAGGTATGGGTCTGGTCCCATACGACTCTTATAAAAGACTTAGTAAAAAAAACTAAAAAAACCCATTGAAGATAAATGAATTGAATCCGTACCCATTACGTTATAATTTAGAACACGCTGACTCGGGGTGGGTCCGTACCCAATAAGAAAAAAGGTAAAGAGGTAAAATATCCAACCAGACAAAATGAAATTGGGACTTAAAAAAAAAATTTGCCAACTAGGATTTTAATCACAAACTTTTTACTGTTGAGGACGTATATTATAATTTCTTCCTCCCACTATCCCTGTATTCGCCCGTTGATGGTTAAACACTATTCTAGTAGTAAATACTCCGAAGTAAAAGATTGTTATGTGGGCCAAAAGTGAGAAAGAGATAAGGGTTTAGTTAATAACCAAAGGAAAATAGTGAGTGGTACTAAGTAAAGTTTGGAAACAGTGGGGACTATTTAGCAAAAACATCCCCCCTTATCTTTTATTTTCTTTCTCTTTCTCGATCAAGACTGTACTTTCGTTTCCAAGATAAAAAAGAAAAATGAGGTGCACGATGAAGTTCAAAACATAAAGAAACTCTTTAAACGGGAGGCATGACATCAGCAACGAGTTTTCTTGCAGGTCAGCACTCTCCATGGAAGACGATACCATACCGTTTCCCCACAGCTTTCAAATCCTTACCAGGTTCCAGACTCGATATAACTGCTTTTGCGGGTCAGAACTCGATAAAGAAGACAAGAAAGAACAGGAAAGCTCAGAAAAATGAGATTTCACCTCCTAAGAAGACTCCATTTGATGAATATGATAACCTTTCCGAAGCTGAATATCTTCCCGATACCAATTCTATAATAACCTCTAAGGATTTCGAGGCCCCATCTAGGAGTTCTGTGCTTCAAGCGTGCACTGTTACTTCCTTATTGATTGGTGCTTTGGGTGTTATAATTCGTCAGGTTTGTCCTTTTTCGTGAAGATTATAACCCGGTTTTATCAGACTTCTTTCAATTAATTTTCAACTCTACTAACATTCGTCCTTCGGTCCATCAGGTTTCTCATATTGCATCAACAGAAGGACTTCAAGTTACTGATTGTTCAACGGTATTATCATGTAAAACAGAGTACTAAACACCATTTTCTATAGTAATTCACATAAAACCTCATGTCTTTTGCACTGCAAGACTAGTTATTATATCATCTTAGAATGCTCACTCGTCTACTATTAATTGAACAGTTAGCTTTGAGCTCTGGCATGTCGGATTGATAACAGGAATAGTAGTGGCAGTGTCGTCACTTCGATATCTACTATTAATGACATGGCCTGATTTTGCGGAATCCAGTGAAGCTGCAAATAAGCAGGCAAATCATTTTCACCTCATACTAACTCATTTGATCCCTTATATTGCAAAAGTAACAATGTAATCCTTCATCTTTCAAATTTTTGACTACCTTAATCCTTTGCAATTGCAGGTACTCACTTCACTCGAGCCTTTGGATTACATGGTTGTGGCATTTCTTCCAGGACTTACTGAAGTATGTATTAAAATCCTACTAAATATCATTTCATATATTTTCATAATTAGTTGAACTTGGACAAAGAATTTAACGTGTATGAATTTATACAGGAACTTCTTTTCCGTGGTGCATTTTTGCCGCTTTTGGGGTTGAATTTGCAGAGTGTCTCCCTAGTTGGCGCTTTATTTGGGATATTGCATATCGGAAGTGGTCGAAAGTATTCCTTTGCTGTCTGGTATTATACACATTTTTACATTTTCACCAATTTATGGCCAAGGATTTTGAAAATAATGAGGTTTGAATTGATTTTTAGGGCGACATTTGTTGGGTTTCTGTATGGATATGCTGCAATTTTGTCGTCAAGCATCATCGTACCAATGGCTTCTCATGCTGTAAACAACTTAGTAGGAGGCTTCTTATGGCGCTACACATCTAGTTCGTCGAAATTGAGAGAATAATTTGTGAAATACAAGTGGATCTTAAATCATGATTTTGTGCCCATTTTGTTCAGATTATTTTCGTGTCAAAACTAGTCCATAAGTTTTTGATTTACCAATTCTCTCCCTTTTGTCACGTGTACATATAAACGATGATACTAAAAATAATAGTTGCTTTAGTGGTTAGAGCACTGCAGTGGTTAAAAGATTATCAAGCAGCAACAAGGACCGATGAAAATGCAATTAAATTTACAAATTTCATGTTGAAATGTATATCTATATCTCTAGATGATACACCTAAGGTGAACTTTGTTCTTGAATTGAATTTATCACTTTTGGTTTGTTTCCAATGGAACTTTGAAGATATCAAGTTAACATCTTACTGAGGCAGGAAGCGAGTGGGCACTTCTGCTTTTCTTTTGCCATGGCAATGCTCTTTATAGACAGTACCTTGATCAATAAATAATCGTGTTGTTTTGATGTGTTATCCTTGTTTTTTTATTGATAATTGGTAGTATATAATTCCAATGCCAAAAACAAAGATGATAGATTAATTTTAATTTGAGTATGATAAATTAATAATAGCATAATTCTTTTTGTAGGTAGCTAGACGCAATAAAAAAACACTTTTATTATAACCTCAAATGATAAACTGCTTTTGAATAAAAACTCTTTTGCTATGAAGTAATTATCCAAGAAACAAAGAAGCATTAGAATATAAGCACTACTAGATAAGCAATCCCGAACTATTAGGTTCAAGTTCTATATTGTACTATCAACTTTTTTCATAAAGATCACCTGAACATCAAACTACTTATTCAGATCATAAGTTTTTTTACCGAATTTGATTTCAAAATTTGTTTTAATGTTCCTAATCATTCAAATTTATGGATGTTGAAAAATAATAGAATGGATGGAGTGTTCGAACAAAAAGAAAAGCATATACATGCATGGGTGGATAGAGTGAGAAGTTTGCCTGAATTTTAAAAAACCTTTTATAGAATTAGACTTTATTCTCCCAACCTAAATTTTAGCCCCCTATTCTATATATTAGCTCCTAACTAAATATTAGGCATCCTCAAACTAGAAATAGCCCAAAAAAAAATATAATTCCCAAACCCTCCAAGTTGTGTAAATTTTTAGCCTGAATTTCTGGATTCGCCCCCTATACATAGACTCTAGTGAGAGTTAGAGTTTTCACTGATTCAACAAATAATTTTAATTTCCTAATTAAAGGGCATCTTTGCAATTTAACATAAAATGGAGTGTTAAACTGTTAGGTGAATGCCTAGAGCTCGAAACTCTTATAAGTATATGCTACCTCTAGTAAAATTAACAATCAAAACATCATGGAGTTTTACTACCTTATCTTTCTTACAATAGCTTCAATCGGCTTCATTTCTCTTTCTAATCTCCTTCTCACAACCCTCATTATCTGGCTAAAACCAGCAAAAGATCTTAAACAATATGGTTCATGGGCTATCATCACTGGCTGCACTGATGGAATTGGTAAAGCTCTAGCTTTTGAAACTGCATCCAAGGGTCTCAACTTAGTTTTATTAGGAAGAAACCCTTCAAAACTTCAGGAAACCTCAAATCAAATAAAAGAAAAATTTGGTAGCTTACAAATTGAAACTAAAATTGTCACCATTGATTTAGCTAAGTGTGAAGGTAAAGAAATTTGCAGGATATTGACAGAAGCTATAGCAGGTTTAGATATTGGAATATTGATTAATAACGCAGGTCTTGGATACCCTTTACCCAAATTCTTTCATGAGATTGACTTTGAGCTAATTGATAATATTATCAAGGTCAATATACAGGCAAGTACCCCGCATTTCCACCAAATAAATCAACCCGTCTAAAGACCTCCCTTGTATTATTTTGGTTTGGATAAAGTTAAAAGATATTTTATTTTGATATAAAAAGTTAAGTTAGTGTCTATGAATTGTTTGATTGATATCTTAGTCCTGTTGAAAGAAAGATCTTGAATCTACCTTTGTTTTGCATAAAGGGAACAACTTGGGTAACTAAAGCCGTTCTTCCGTGCATGTTGAAGAAGCAAAAGGGTGCCATTATTAACATTGGCTCGGCTTCTGCTGGTATCTTTTCTTCGTTTCCATTGAATACTATTTATGCCGCTACGAAAATGTAAGTTTATGTATTTGAATAATTATTTTCAAAATCTCACATAATTCACTTATGGTTAGGTGGAATTATTAAATTAATTCCTTTGTATTAATTTTAAAGTTTGAGAGGATTGATTAATTGTATTTGTATTCATCTATTTGGTATAGGTATGTTGCAATGTTCTCCAGATCCATTAGTTTGGAATATAAGCAGCATGGAATCGATATACAATACCAGGTAATATTTAATTAGGAATAGACAATAATCTATTTTTTGATCCAACCAACAAGTATTATATCACCATCCAATGGTTAATAAATTGACATAAAATAGACTTCACTAATCTAATGTAACTATGTGCGTGACCAACAATCTTTGTCCCTTTATCTCTTTTAATCCATTCCATGATGAATTTTCACTTAGTTATTAATATAACCTTATTGCTTTATATAACATAACACGTTATCAATAATATGATAACTGGTGTCGCCTAGGGTTTGATAAAGATAAGAAAATAAAAAAGAATAAACGATGCACTAACACCCTAGACTAAACACGGTACTCATTGCAAGTATCACAGGTCGTATACAAGTTTTAATGATAAATAATATTCGTTCCTTTGAAGCTATGAAAGTTAGAGAAAACTTATGCAAATATCAGTGCAAATAAGAAAGTTAGATGAATAATATGTTGTAATTAAAAAACTAATAGAATTTTTGTTTGATTTTTGCAATAAGAATAATTAACTAAATAAAGTATAGACTAAAAATAAATAGAGAGTTAACAGATAGTACGAGAGTTTAGCTCGAGATCTAGCAAGTAATCTCCACTAGCCTTGTTTATTCTAATTATGTAAGGGAGAATTGTGTGATATGCAATAGCCATGATTATATATTCCTCCTAACCCCTTTCCGGACAGACTTAGGTGGCGACCTAACAATTATCAGGGGACTTAGGTAAGAGAACCCTGAAATAATAATCAGTAATTATATCTCAAATGCTAATGACTATCTAGTTAGAGAAGTCCTTTTGGATCACTTCCGCACACTAGACGTTGATGTGGTGTTTCAATAATTAGACACCCCTTCCGGGTGACATTCTAACTACTATCAAGGTAATCATCTACGTTGCGCACCGCAAGAACTACTGACAATAAATCAAAACACATAAAACGGAGAATAAAACATGAATATCAACTTAAATGCGAACATCCCAAATTAAAATATATGTAAAACAAGTCTAGGGTTCATACCCATATGCTAATCTCAAGTTAAAATAAATTTAGTTCATACTAGAGAAAGAAAAAAAAACAATTACAAAATTGAAGGCTTGTGAAGGCATAATTTGATGTCTAACTCCTTCCATACTTCTTTTCTCTTGTTGTAAGCTTCCTCTTGGCTTAAAGTTTGGCCAAGGATATTTTTCTATAATAAAAGGGTGTATTATAGGGTTTTCCAAACCCTAGTTCGAAATGTTGGAATAGAAGGCAAGTAATTGGACTCTTTTCCAAATCAAATTCGTTTTTTAAAATACAAGAGAATGGATAAACTGTTGCTGTTTTGTTTTGGTCGTATCTCATTCGTTACTGCTCTGATTTTTGCCTACTTTATATCGAAACGACCGCGTCTAAAAGATCTACAATTTTCCTTTAGATTTCATCTCCAAATTCCGAGCCAATTTTAAGGTATCATCAATTTAGTGGAAGTAGCTGCAGAATTTCAGATTTCCTTGACAACTTTTCTTTTTCTATTTTATCTCTACTTCCTTTTATCTCTAATTTTCGTCCATATCTTCTTTCCTTTATCTTTTAGAATTGATTTGACATCTAATTAATTTTCATACCTTTAAAACTTCACATTAACACACAAATTAAACCAAATATGCTCTAAAAATAATAATTCATCAAAGAGTAATGCTGGATATCAACCCAAATCGTATCACCTTTTTATCACCTCCTATGTTGACCAATCACAAAAGAGAGAGAAAATGATAAATCAGGAAAAAGAAATTATATGATTTGTCTATTTATAATCCACATAGGAGGTGATAAAATGGTTATGTAATTTGGGGCGATATCCAACATTACTCTTCATCAAATCAAGACAATAAATAAGAAAATACTAAAATATGAATAAAAATCTATAATTAAATGCTCAAATACACCTAAATTGATGTCTCCAACCTAGATTAATTCATCACAAAAAAGGAGACATCAATAACCTAACAAATACTTAAGATTGATAGATGCTCTAAATGGTTAGAATACTCCGAGTCACAATGCCTCCAAATTATAATGAATCCATATTCGAAGTGACTCTCAAATAAGTAAATAACGATGCAAATTTAATTTACAAGATGATATTTTTTCTGTTCCAAAAATAATGTCAACTAAAATACCCCTAATAAAGTATCTTGATTTTTAAATATTCATTGTAAACATAAATTTATATATTTTAATAAGGATAATATTGAAAAAGGGTGAGATAAAGTGTCTTAAAATTTTAAATAGATAATATTTCTGGGACATTATTTTTAGTAAGTGAATATTATTTTTTGGGACGGAAGAAGTACCTTTTTATATAAGTTAAATATAACAACTAATATAATTTGAAATCTAAAACACATAAAAATATAGTCATATTATCATCAAACCAACATTGTTACTATTGTTAAATTACTAAAATAAGATATATATATATATATATATATATATATATATAGATGACCGGAACTTCCTACAAACGTCAAAAAACTAAAGACCCTTAGTAGCAGTTTCTCGGACCTACCCTCAGAACCAGCCCCCAACTTTGCGTACACGTTCTTATATTGATATATCAATACTCACATACTTGAAAAATGATATAAGTGAAAACGAAAATTACCATAAGTCCCTCATTATATACAATAATGTCATTAAAAATCATGTATAATATAAAAGACATAATAGACAATAATACTCTTAAATTATTTCCATCTCACCAAATTTTAACGCTAAAAAAGTTTCGACAAGAATTTTCGGGCTAAAATATTCTTACCAAAATGGCTCCAAAATACCAAACTGCAAAATAAAATATTAAAACGGCCTAAAAAGTCATTGAAAAGAACTCAAAACGCAAAACTAATAAATTTGGATGACATAGCGATCCATTATGCTCAAAATGACCAACACACTCAAAAAATATATATTATTGATCCAATTATGACACCGTGTGAAAACTTTAGCCAAAAAAAAACTCTTGGGAAATCGTAAAACCCTTTAAAATGGAATTTTGGGCTTTTAGATCCAAGCGAGGTTTTAGAGAACACTACAAATTGTACATAGTAATATACACAACAACTGTGAAAGCTGGAGTTGTTGTCTTTTTCATGATGAGTCATAGATTGCAAATGGAAACGTAAACAACAATAAAAAACGATGACGACAGAGTTATAGTAGTCTCACTGAGTAGTCACATATCAGATTGAAAATAGCTGATCGGAGAAGCCATCAAAAGCATATTGGAGACACCTTATTTGTTTTTGTTTCACAACTCTTTCTCATGGATAAAGCTCGTGTTTTCTGTTAACATCCATCTTATCTGGAGCAAAATAATTGAGTTTCTCGTGAGAGAGATATAGAGAGAACGATGTTTTTGTGACAAAGAGGAAATGTTGAGATATCTAATTAAATAATTAGGTTAATGGTATTCAGCTCTTTAAAAGTAAAATGTATATAGTGGGTGATAACTGATTATTATACTCCTAATGTTATATAACTTTTGTTTAGTTTATAACATATTGGTAATCACCTCTTATTTCTATCAGGCTAAATATTTTATTCATTGAAAAACTGCAGATCCCAGTGTTGGTGAAAACAAAAATGACATCAAGAATTAAAACTTCACTCTCCATATCACCAGAAAGTTATAGTAAGGCAAGCCTAAAATGGATCGGTTGTGGACATATCTGCATCCCTTATTGGTTACATTTCTTACAAGGATTTATAGTTGAAATGTTACCGGATGCCTTATTAGATATCTTTCTTTATAATTTCTGTGTGGGAATCCGAATGAGAGGCATGGAAGAAGATAAATTAGGCGTAGAATTTTCAAATGTATTACCATGAAATTAAGATTCTCGAAGCCTTGTTGAACCCACATTTCATGTGTTTTCTTGAATATTTTTAAAAGTTAGATGCGTTGAATATTCTTATATTATTTGTGTATATATATATGTATATATATATATATATATATATATATATATGTGTGTGTGTGTGTGTGTGTGTAATGTTAGATATTAGGTGAAAACCGTGTCTGAAGACACTTAAAAAAACATTTGTCCCATTGACGGGAATCGAACCTAGTTTCTCAGGGTAGAAGTCAAAGTTAAAGTTAAAGTTATGGTTACAGTTTTTCTTTCTTTTCTTGTCAAGGAGAAGGTTAAGGTTAAGGGTTATGTTTTAGGTCAAGGTCAAGGTTAAGGGTATGTTTGGATTAAGGAGGGATTCTTTATTAAAGGATAGGAAGGGAGAGTATAACAAGGGAATGGAAAGGAGAGTATTTAATCTTGTTTGGATTGAATAAAAAGAGAAGGGGGGATTTTATTAAAGGATAACATTTATCCGGTGTTTGGATTAGAAGAATAATGGGAGGAAGGGATTCTTTTTATAACTAAATGACTTATATACCCCTATTAAAATATTTTATAAAGAAAGAATAAGGGTAACTTAGACATTACAACGTAATAAAAGAATCCTTCCTTCCTAATCCCACCGAATTGGAGGGATTGAATATATGGGTTCGTAAGGGATTACAAGTATCCTTTAATAAACTATCCCCTCTACTTATTTCCAAAACAAACAAGAGATGGGATTGTCATTATCCTTTAATACAATCCCCTCCCTCCCAATCCCTCCATCCAAACATACCCTAAGGTTAAGTTTAAGGTTAAATTTTAGGTTTAAGATTTAAAGTTTAAGTTAAAGGTTTTAGGTCGAATATTAGTGAGACGAATCTTCATCTGGTTAAGTTTAAGGTTATGGTTAAGGTTAAGGTTAAGATAAAAATTAAGGTTAAGTGCTAAGTTTCAAGGTTTAAGGAAGTCTAAGGTTAAATTTTAACATAGGTGTTATGGTTAAATTTAAAATAAGGTTAATGTTTAAGGTTTAAGATTCAAGGTTAAGGTTATGTTTTAGCTTTAAGGTTATTGTTAAGGTTCTCGAGGAAGGATTTTTTAGTTCTCGAGGAGACAGATTTGGTGATGAGAAGTTTACCATTCGTGACCTCTATGAAACTTCAGCGAGAAGTTTTTTGTGCGTTAACAAACAAAGCTCTAGCATGACCTCCTACTCAGGAGAGCTGCAGATTCGCCGACGAGGCTTAGCTCGTGAGGCATGGAAGCTTGTGAAGATGCCAGATCCGGTTCGAAGC
This sequence comes from Nemophila menziesii, assembly GCA_029959085.1. Taxonomy (NCBI): domain Eukaryota; kingdom Viridiplantae; phylum Streptophyta; class Magnoliopsida; order Boraginales; family Hydrophyllaceae; genus Nemophila; species Nemophila menziesii. The sequence goes on from JARWIR010000005.1 coordinate 13,014,525, forward strand.
TGCACCAGAAAGAAACCATGGTGGTCCGTGGACAACATTTTTCCGTTCGTGGAGGTCGTGGATCTTTGGAAGCTTCACAACCATCTCGGTTTGTGAGCTGTCGTTTTTGTGAACTCAATGATAAGTGAGCTCAATGGCGGTCTCCTTCAGTTCTCCATGGGATCTGTCATTTTGGTTTCCTCCATCTCAGTTCATACTCAGCTCATTTTTTTAGTTTTTGTCTATCTCCTTGTTCGAAATTTATTCTCAATGTACTCAACTCTTATTTTTCTTATTTTTCCTTGTTCGAATTTAGTACTCAACAAGTTTACTTGTAATTTTTTTCTTTTTCCTTGTTCCAATTTTTAGTACTCAGCAGTTTACTTGTAGCTTTTTATAATATAAAATTATCAATTATGATTTATTGTTTTTATTTATTTTTTTAAATTTAATTTTCCAAAGTTACTCAATAATTTTCCACCAAATACTTAATGTTTAGGAACCATTCTCAGTAAAATCCCCATACTCAGTGAGTTCCCCAATACTCAGTAAAGTCCCCAATTACTCAGTTCTTTTTTCTGACCACTCAATTTTTTTTTCCTGAACACTCACTTGTTTCTCTGATTGCTCATGTATTTTTCCAAGCATTCAGTTCTTTTTTCGAGCACTTAGTTCTCTCCGACGGCAATGGCGGTGGTCGATGGGTTGTGATCGGAGTTGGAAAGTGTTGATACTCAATGAGTTTTCACTCATGACTCACTAATTTGGTAAGTCATGCTTAATTCCACTTAGTTTTTGTTCTTACGTGAGTTTTGTTTTATTTGAGGGTATTTTAGTATATGATTACCCATAAGATTCGGTGGTAGACTTTTTGGGAAAACCCTAACCACATGTTTCCAATAAGCCACTAAACTTGTCTCCAAAATCTATAGGTAATTCAAAAAAAAAAAAAATAGACACCTAGGTGACGTTTGATTTTTTTTTTAAATGATAAATACTGAATAACAGCCGAATAGATTTTATTTTGTTAAGAGGCAAGGTCTGTATTGAAATAGACTAGCTATTCAAATCTGAATTGGTCAGTAAAAACAAACAATTTTAATGGATCAGATTAAGATCTCATTAAATACAAACAAGCACCCCTAGTCTAAGTATTTGGCCTTTTACCCTTTTACCCAACAAATAAGAATGATACAATGAACGAAAAAATAACACGGAAACTAATCAAAGTAAATTCAATTCTTTTCCAATTAAAGACAAAAAAAAAAAAACCTCCCTTAATCCCTGAAACCTATTTCTACAAGCGCCACAGTGATTGAGCTTCCGTCTTCAGCTTCCACAACAAATACCTAAATGGCGAAACGGCGCCGTGAGAGCGGTTCCGATAGTACAACACCGACTACGCCTGCGACTGCGATTGCGATTTACAACACTATCTTCATTGACACCAGCCTTGATACCCACCTCGCCATCACCGTCTCCGATTCCGATACCATCAGTATCCTCAAAGGCAACTATTTTTACTCCAAACCTTCTTCTAGTTCTCATAAACTTCTTCACTTGTTGTATATCTACACTTTATTTTTAATTTTTTATATACATAAATATCACCATCACTACTTGCATGGCGGGGCCAGGATTTTCGGTTGCCCAAAATTTGTTATGTCGAGTTAATTGCACTATAGGTCCTTATATTATTATTATTTCTGAATTAATTACACTATGAGTCCCTATATCAGCTCTTCCCCTGTGTACTTGTAATTGGGTTTTCTAGGGATTGGTAATATTCTAATGTTAATAATTTTTGGAATGCAGAGAAGATAGTGGCCGAACATAAGCAATGTTTTCCTGATACTGGAAAGATTAAGATCGATGCTTTAAAGGTATGTTACTGAAATGAAAACTCTAATCTATATTGTTACATACTGATTGAAAGTCGATTTTGATAGGTGAAACGGAGAGGTTTTTTTTATCATTTGCCAGATTATATGCATGTTAAAAGTGCATTTGAAGGGGTGAAGAATAATTGGTTTCTGTATATAGATGTTTCAGTATTGAAAGAGCATAATGATGTTGATCTTAGCCACCAAAAGGCATTAGTTTGTATTGAACACGTACCTAGATTTCATGATCAAGAAGATGAACGATCAAAGACACAGTCTGCTATTAACGAATCGGCTAATGGGAAGGTTCCAAGTGGTGCCTTATGTAATGATATTTCCTCTACTAGTGGAAGATCACCTCTTATAGTGCAAAAATCTGATGTAATATGTGAAAAAAGTGCCGAAACTACCCCTGAAATTAAGGATGTTACTATGCCTGGATCATCTAAAGGTTAGTTTTAAATCTTTGATATAAAACAAACACACACATTTTGTTATTGATGAATTTATCAATGAATTGCTTTGGATGCAGATGTACATGAACCTAGTGATGTGAATGTAAACGATATTTTGGAAAAAGTTGTTGAATCTATAAAAGAAGCTTCTAACGCAAAGCATGATAAAACTGAAGAGGAAGAGGAATATTCTCCATCACCAGCTATTCCGTTGCTTCATGATAACACTAAGGCTTTGGACATTGATAATCACGGACCCACGAATCATCAAGCGAAGAAAATTAAGGTGTCTTTAAACCATGATCCTGAAGTGTCTTTGAAGAATGTACTTGACCAAGGTGAAGTTGAGAAAACTATTGAGATAAAAAAGAAGAAAAAGAAGGTGAAAAAGTCAAATGCTAAGGTTCTGGAGTCAAACAAAAACATAAATCAAGAAGATAACAAAGTGGATCAAGGTTTTGTAACTGTTGAGAAAGAGAAAGAGGAAGAGGAAAGAGAGTTGGTTTTACATGATCAGACCGAAGCGATGATGTCAGCAAAGAGTAAGGATGTAGCAGATGTGGGTCCTACAGAATCAAAATTACCCGATGCAAATATTGTCAAGGAAAACAAAGTTTTGAGTAGTAGAAAGAAGAAATCAGCTGTAAAAACTTCTAAAGTTTCTGTTCAAGATGCCTTGGAAATGGAGCATATGGAGAGTAAAGAAACTTCAAAAAGAAAATTGTCTGAAGCTTCTTCTGTTCGATATGCTCGTAACAAAGTTGATAAATTAATCGAAAATGACGAAACGTTACATCAAAATATTCAAACTGATGTGGAAAAGAGTCAAGATCTGGGTCAAAATACTATCAAAGATGCGCCTATTGAAGAACAACAAATTGAGATAGAGCGTGGGGTCCACGATGAAGCGACTTTAGGTGTTGAGAAGGCAGTGAATGATAAGAAGGTGGTGAAAAAGAAACCAAAAAAGAGTCGAAGCACTGTGGGAAAAAATAATGGAGTTAATGAAGAAAGTGTAGCTATGAAAGAGGTAAATGCTCCAACTAAAGAAGAAGTAGTTGAGAAAGCATGTGCACAGGTAAATGAGAATTTAGAAGATGGGGAAAAGAAATCAAATAAGAAAATTAAAAGGACCAAGGAGCAAATAGCTGTAAAAAATGCGGAAGACGTAATATTAGCTTTACCCAAAGTGAGTGAAAGTTTGGTTCATTTAGATACCATTAACAAAACTCAAGTTGAAAATACCACTAAGAGAGGAAAAGTTGAGGATATACAATTGGAGTCTAGTGTTAAAACAACAAAGAAACCGAGAAAGCGTCAACTGAGTCAATCGGGTGTTTCAGAATCAGAAACTCAGAAAAATATAGTTGAAAAGGTAACTGAAACTGAGATTAGTATTGGTGATGTCATCAAACCTGCTCAATCTGAGGTAAAAGAAGTGGATTTTAAGCAATACTTTGTGCCTGAGGAGAATGATGTATCGAAAAACTTGACTAAATCGAATAATAAAGTGATAAAAACTAAAACTAAGCAAATCGAAGGAAAGAAACCTGTAGCTAATACTACGAAGAGTTGTGATACTTATAAATCTGTACCTGCTCGTGTTAAGGAAAGTGATAAACGTGTGGTGAGACCAAGTTTAAGTTCAAATTCAGTAAAGAGTTTTGATAAAACTCCTATAATGAAAAAAGATGAAAAGGAATCGATATTAAAACGTAATGTTATGACTAATAGTAAGAAAAGTACAAGTATGGTTAAAAAAGAAGAGAAACAAGTGAAGAGTTTGTTAAGTACACCAAAATCTATCTTTCAGGAAGAGAGTAATGAAAGTTCTAGCGATGAAAATGCTGACGTGGATTCTGATGCAAGTACTCGTACACCCTCGGATAAATCATCTTCCTCTGGGTATTCTTCTGATGAAAGTGATGTCAGCAAAAATTCGACTAAAAATGGTAATTAGGTTATATTTTTGTTGCTTTAGTTTTGGTGTGTTTAATTAATATAAATGTGTTACAGGAACGAATGGTGTGAAAAGAAAAGAGACAGAGTAAGTATTTAGTAGAAGGCATGTATTTAGTATTTAGTAGGTATTTGTGAGTAATATATAAGTGTGTTTTTGGTACAGATTAAGGAAGACACAACAGATTCCAATGGATATGTTATTTAGAAGTTCAAGTAGGTTCAAGAAGGCAAAGCTTACAGCTTCTCAACAACAAATCGAAGACTCTGAAATTCAGGGTATTGACTTTGTTCCTGATAGCCTGGCAAACTAGTTACAATTGTTGACATGTGTCCAATGAGGAGATTTTGAGAGATTTAGTATTTAATATGGCGAATGTATTGCATCAATTTTTTTTTTTTTTTTTTTGCATATATGCTGTAATACAAGAACAGCTTACATTTGATATTTTGGAGTTTGCCTTGGTTTGCTGGGTATCTATTGGTTATCGTTCGCTTTAAGCAATTATTTGAGTTTTTATTAGTTTGTTTTGTTAATCTTTGATATGTCCAAAATAACTATCACCTAAAAGAGTTTTGACTCAAGTTAGGGTTAAGGAAGAAATGCTACTAGGCAAACTAAATGATTTAAGGCCGGGATATTATAGAGGACAGAACCAAACCAACGAATTGACCTTTTAAAGTAAAACAATTTCGTTATTAATTGAGCTATACCATATAGGTAACATGAAAGGTATTAAATACCTTAAATTTAAATCCAAAGTAGGCTAGAAATCTCAAAAGGCTCGATCACTACACGCGAGAGATGAGTTCAAATGGCTTACCAGACCAAAATTCAAATAACAGAATGCTTTCAACTATTAAAAAGGATTATTTTTTTGTTTGTATATTTTCACATTTTCTTTCCTACACAAAGAAATATTAATAACATAAGTAAATTACAATTATATTTGATAAAATCATTAGTCACATTTGTAGCAAACTAGACATTCTACTATTTTATTTTTAATGAGAATCTCAATGGTTTAGATAATTAAATTACAATTTCCTCAAATTAGGTTTAGCTAAAAAATTGTGTATATTAATATAAAAGTTAGGTTTGATCCTATTATTATAATTCATGAGGATAAAATTGGATTTGTGTTTTTTTCTTTATGGTTTTATTTTGAATTGAAAAGTTTTTTATAGTAAATAGAAAACATTTGTATGTGAAGTAGAATAATGTTATTTTTTTTTTTGGTTACATAGGAGAGCCACTTTGGACTCGGAGTCATTGACTCGGTTCGAACCTGCACCATTAGATTGGTAGACCAAGGCCCTGGCCAGTGAGCTAATCCCATCTGGTTAGAATAATGTTATTTTGTACATGTATATATATTAATTTTGAAAGTATGTTATTAACTGTAGATCGTCCATTTTATTATTTTTAAAAACGAATCCATCGTTAAAAGAGGAGTGAGCAAAGAAAGTTTTAAAATATTTATGAGTTTTGCCTAAAAAACTAAAAAATATATAATATTGGTAAATAAGATAACATTTTTCACTAAAATTAATGTTACAATTTTAATTGAAAAGCAGGGGGTTTGAGATTTTCTATTTCAAAGGTTTGAGATGTTTGGGTAAAAGTAAAGTTTTACGATAATTTTTAAAGAAAAATTATTACCAATATTATGATTAAGTGAAATAATTATGTTTTTTTATAGGTTTAGGTTTTAATTTTATAGTAATATAAACTTAATATCTGAATTATCCAAAAGAAGTTAAATATTATTTTTAAATAAATCATTACTTTAACTCAGGAAAATTTTGCTTTCTCAAAGTCTCAAATATTATAATTTGATTTCTCACTATTGACCCTCGGTTCCATAATATTGTAAATCAAACTCAGTATACTTTTCTCATTTCTCTAACAACATGTTGAAATTTGGAGAATACTGCGCCATGACAATTCCGTACTAATACTTAAGCAGGTGAACAAGTCACTCACATTCATACAAATTACTAGATGATGTACACATTAAATAAACTAATTATGATAAAAATAGTAAACAAATCCAATTATGAGAAAACTACAATCTTGTGCATCAGTATTATTCACTCACTTTCAACGAGATATTTAGTACTTACTTGGATTGGGAATGAATGCCCATCTAAAGTATCATCCATGGAAGAAGGAAAGAGACCATGATTTAAGCCTTTGCTGTCAAGTCAAACTTAAACATAGAATGAGTTGTAAATTGCCCATATAATTGCAACCCTACATGTTTCTTTTATTTCACATTCAGCCTATCGTGTTTCCTTAATTTTATAAGAACCCACATTATCTGTAACATTTTCCCATTAATCCCTATAACTTTTTCAACCTCAAATGTCTCTTGAATATTTACCCAAAAAGTAATGACTCAGAATACCTCCACACACGGTTTAACCTAAATTCCAAAGCAATATCTCCTATAGTTTTTTTGAGTTCTGTTGACCATACTGCACCCGTCTAAAACCAACTCATTCCCCTCCCCTTTCCCCTTGTGACCCTGACCACTCACCCCTTGATATTTGCTCGAATGAATAGCCTTTGCCAAAAATCCTACTTCCGGTATAGATCTCAATTGCTTTCTTATCTCAAAGTCAGGTTATATTATTATTTTGTGCCCCAAATTATTTCCATTTTTCTTATATATGTTTCAATCCTGACCTCCTGATCTTTTTTATTTCCATCCATTCCTCTGTTTAGTATTTCTTTCCAAGATCAATGTACCATGCTCTTTGATGCAGAACCTGACTAATGTCTTCTTCAATAAAGTGTGCACCAAATCTAGACCCAAGTCCCTGTCGGTTCCACCTCGCCCCCATTAGTCCCCGAGTTATCAACTGTTTTCCACCTACACGACCTCCCCCCGAGATGTTATCTAATAGACGTAGAGGGGCATGTGTCTCACTAATTAAATAACCCCCGGCCTGCAACTTCGATTCACAATTTTCCATTTTAACCCCCCATCTTCAAGAGGTCGTTGCGGTGCGTTCAAATAACACTTTTTTTGTTTATGTCCAAAGCAACCACCTTCAAAGAAGATCAAGTGTAAATCTTCGATTCCACCAAACACTTTTCCCCCTTTACGTATTTTAGGTGTCATTGGTTTATAAAGATCAAGTTCATATGCCAATTTTTGTAGTTTCCTTTCGTTCTAAACTTTGTTAAATGATCGATTCATACCGTCTTCCCAACTAGGCCCCCATCTTCCTAAGGATTTGCGACCTGTAATTTTCATTCCCACATTCAAGATATGCACCTAAAGTCGTGGTAGTGGTGATGGAGTCTACACGGGGTTTAAATTTTGGTGTCCATTATCGGACCACTAGAAGTGATCATAAATCATCCAAGGCCCCCGGCTAACGCGAAATTACAATCTTTCCTAAATGAAAAATTCAATATGAAATACCAATAGCCAACGTCCACTAATTTGATCATCGGTTGTGGGCTCCAAATTTGTTTTAACTTAGCCGCTAAATAATTAGAACACACCTTATAACACAAAGGTCTATCTATTTCTGTGTTACTCCAGAGTTTAATGATCTCCTACTTTGATCATACTAGTTGAGAAAATTCACAATCCCAAAGGAACACTTTGTCTTCAATTATAGTAACAAAGTCATTTATTATCGCATTCTCCAACTTCTCTTTAGTTTCACAATTATCAATTATCACAGGGATAACCAAATTCATACTTGTAAGTGCAGTGTGTCATCGTGAATTCTTCTTTGGTAGGACGTACAATGACAATCTATTCACTTAATTCTAAGCACGTAGAACTTTCGGACTCATTACTACTAAGGGAGTTAGACGAGCGCGTTTAGGGAACCTAAATCGTTCCTAGGTCGTGGAGAGAAGAGGAAACTTATCAAAGCCTCTTTCTTCTCCCATCGATTCATATGTTATTTACAGTGGTGGGAGTTGAAACCGACATCCTTTTTTACGACGGGAATTCATCTTTAAATGTTGGGGAAGCTGTTTCCTCATGCCTAAGGTTTGAATCCTTCAATTTTAAAGGCACGTTTGACCTAATTTGGTATAAAAAGTAATATGAGTAAATACCAAATAAAATAGTATAAGAATTAAGAAATTACTATTTAATTGATAATAAAAAAATACGAGTTTATCTCAAAGGATAAACCAGTTGTTATTGACAAAAAAAAAAAAAAAAACCCAGCTGTTCGCTACGATTTGGTCACCCCCTAATCCCTAATTCCCTATATAAACCAAAGATGGATTAACAAAACAAAACTCGCTACATTAACAAAACCTTACCCAAATCAAAATAACTCAAAACAAAAAAAATCTACCAAAATAGGGAGAGATTTTTATTTTTCCAAGCAACAATATTGATGGATTTCGCCACCCGATCGAAACAACATATGCCAGAAGATGTCTTGTTACAAATCCTCTGCAAATTGCCTGTTAAATCAATAGTAAAGTTCAGTTGCGTTAGCAAATCATGGTATGCTCTTCTCCGAAATCCAATTTTCATCAAACTACACACTCATCACTTTTCTTCCGTTGATAATGATTGTTATCTTCTTTGCAATTATCGTCCATTGACCAACAGAACCGAGTTTTCATTGCTTTCTCAGGCAACACGAAAACACACCCCTTTAACCATATCCCTGTCTGGAGCTTACGAAGCTTTGTTTTCCTACAATGGATTAGTATGTCTTACGGTGGTTGCTAATTTCGGTAATTCTTTCATGTTGTTAAACCCTGTTCTAGGAGAAATCAAAGCGGTACCCGAGTTTCTTCTCCCAGGGTCAATTTCTGATCAAATCTTTTACTATTTAGGTACATGTGTCGGATTTTATTTTGATAAAGAAAATAACGATTATAAAATCGTGAGAATATGTCAATTTTTGGAGTTTGAGAATATGTTCACTAATATTGATGAGTACTCATTCCGTAACGATTCCTGGAAAAGATTTAACGTTGATACGGATATAGCAATGCTACATAACGACTCGACTACTATAATTTACAAGAACTCTATGTTCTTCATTACAATGGATTTTAAGATCGCGTCGTTTGATTTAGTTAATAAAACATTCAGTACTATGATTATTCCAGGTGGTCTGGAAAAAGGGGTGGATTTCGCTTTGTGGGAAGACCACTTAGCTGTTATATGCTTCTATAACAAGAACACAAATCCAGATTTGAGTAATATACATGTAGAAGATTTTCAGTTATTAAACGATTATGTTATTAATAATCTTAATTATGATCTAGATGGGGACTTGGGTTATGGTCTTAATGGTGATGAAGATCAAGATCATGATCAGATTGATATATGGATCTTAAAAGAAGATAATTCATGGGTTAGAAAATTTAGTTGGGAACATGATCTGGGTAGGATAGTGCTTTCTAGAAGAAAAAACAATGGTGATTTCCTTACCCTTGCTATGGACACTGGCACTTACTATTTATACGATGAAGCTACAGGTACTCTTGAAATTGTTGACCCTCCAGACCACCCTAGTCTTGGGTGCACTATTGTTGGCTACAAGGAGAGCCTAATCTCAGTTAACCGTGGTTAGTGCCTTGGGTTATCATCTTCTTATTCGAATTATGTTGAATTGTTAGTGATATTGTTACTTCTTATATTTGAATTTTATGTTGTTTCTTTGATGAAATATTGCTTATTATTAAACTTATAGTGCAATTAACTGAAAAAATAACTAATAGTTTGGCGCTACACTATATCGACATATGATAGTAACAAACTACAAATATATACTTTAAAAATGACCTTATGATATACATGAAGAAAATTGTTGAAAAGAAAGGTTCATTAATGGGATTACATGAAAAATACACACCTCTTTCATAACTAATTTCTCATCTTATTGATTTGGTTCAAAGCTGGCTGTAGAATATTGTAAAGCACCCAAAGAATAGCTGGTGTGATAACGAATAGTATAAGTTGTCCCCTGTTATCACTTTTAGCTGCCGCCTCGGCTAACATTGAAATCTCATTGGCCGAAGCTTCATGAGTGTTGATGAACCCTGATGCAGCTAATCCACCTAATCCAACTCCTATAATAACCCCTTTACTGTTTCTCATTTTGTTAATTTGGTTAAGAGCTGGTTGAAGAATATTGTAAAGTACCCAAGCTAAGGCTGGGATAAGAGGTAGGAGAAGCGCTAAGCCACGGTTATCTGTGCCTTCGGCTAGTTCGGCGATTTGTTGGGCTGCAAAAGCGGCGTCACAAGTTGTTAAGGTTGAGAAAATGGCACCGGCTAAAGCTGTTCCGGCTAGTGAAGTAGATGCATTTGATGGAATTGTTAAGCCTTTGGGAAGATTGAGATTTAGAGAGATTGGTTTTGTGGTTGGTTTAAAAGCTTTTGGATTAGTGGTGTTGAGGCATTTGGCGTTAAGCATAGCCATTGTTGTTGCCATGGTTGCTGCCATTTTTTGATGATCGGAAAAGGTGCAAGAGAAGAGAATGGGGTTGAATTTGGAATATAGAGAGAAATGCAAATCCTAGTCAAGAAAATGAGATCCAATATAATTGTGTATTTTAGATTGTTTCTCTTATCTTGAGAGTATCGAGTGATCAAATTTCGACCTCATATTGCATACCCCACACACCTTTCTTATCACTTGATTTTTCACTTGTTTCTTGGTAGTAATTGAAGCAAAGACTAGCAGATTGTTGAAAAAATATAATATATATATTCACTAATCCATTAGAGCCTCCGTATATAAGATTTTAAAATTACAAACTCTATATCAACTATAGAGCTAGAAAATCGAGTTTTAATAAAAGTAAAAAATTGGAATTTGACCCGACCCAAGTGAACAACACATCCATAGTTTTTTTTTCATTTTTTTTATTTTGGACAAGTAAAATAACACAAAACACGGTAGGTCAACCAGTACTAGGGGTGGAATTAAAATGGAAAATTCTGATTTTCGACCAATTCCAATCCAAAAAATCCATAATTTAGAATTGATTTTTAATATTTCGATTTTTGAATTTCTGATTTCCGATTTCCGATTTCCGGTTTTTTTGATTTTTTTTAGATTGGAATTGGAATTACATTTTAAAAATTTATAATTTTCAAATTCCTATCCAAAATCAATTTCCGATTTTTTTCTGCTTTTCAATTATTTTTTCGAATATTTTAAAATATATATAGGTAAACACCTAAACAAATCCTAAATAAATTCTAAACCTAAAATTTGGGGCCAAATCTGTATAAGTTGCAAATTTTTTTCTCTTCCAAACACACAAAGTTGTGTCAACTAAAAGGTGTTTAAGAATTAAATTTTTGTGGAATATATATGTTTTTTAATGGTTTTTTTCTTTATTAATGAATTCAATATTTCGTGATAACATGAATTTATTTTAGTTTTCTTATAGGATCTTGCACACAAGTCTGCCCCGCTAGTGAAGGATTTCTCGATGATTGGTACATTTAGTCATTATCGTGTGTGAACGAAAATTCCATCTATATATATCACATATTGAGAATTTTGTAATGTAATTTATACTATTTTTTGAAAATTATGTAATGTAGTGTGTACCACTATTTGTTTATTATGCAGATAGGTGTTTAGGTTATATTGCAGGAGAATAAAGTTTTTGCTAGTAAATTGTTTAAAATAAAAGTCCTGAATCATTAAACTTCATATGATGAATCTTACCTAATGATGATTTGAGTATTTAAAGATTTAGGTGTCGTTTGATTTTTTTAAGTGATAAGTACTGAATGCTGAATAACAGCTGAATATGACTTATTTAGTTAAGAGGCAGGGTGTGAATGAATCAGACTTAGTTTTAAATCTTAATGAAACAGACCAATTAAGAGCTATTCAGATCTGAATTGGTCAATAAAAATAAACAGTCTTATTGATCCAATGTCTTAATAAACCAGATTAAGATCTCATTAAGTGCAAACAAACACCCCCTAAACTGTTGGGATTTCAGTCTTAACCATATAACTCAATAATTTACATCATATTGAATTTGAAGGTTTAATCGAAACTTAGAATAGTGTTTATCATGTATAAAAGTTTCACTTGTATATTTTTACTTTATTTTTTAACTTTTAAAAAGTATCAAATCTTAATTTTTATGAATGGTAATAGATATAAAACTTTGAACTTTCTTAATTTTCTGAAAATAAATGTAACAAAGATTTCCAAAAAAAAAAATTAAACTTATAAAATATAGGATTTTCGAAAATTCCAAAATTCCAAAAAAATTTCGGATGTTTGAAAATCAGAATGAAATTTTGAATTCTAATTATTTTTGGATTGGAATTTGATTGAATTTGCTCTTGCGAAAAAAAATGAAAATTTCCGACCAAGCCCTTTTCCGATCCGATCTGGTCGATTTTCACCTCTAACCAGTACCTCCATAACTCTATAAATAAATTTTATTTTTCTCATTATTTTAACCATTTTTATTGTGAAGTAAGATCCTGACTTTTTCTTTGTCACATAAAAGAAAAAGTTACAAGGGTCTAGAATTACAAACTTTCAACAGAAAATTAAACGAACTGATAACCGAAAAATCTTTACATCCAGGTTTATCAAGATTCATTCTGGTGCATTAAGCAAATGCATCCGCCGTCAAATTATGATTTCTATTAATATATGAAATTTTCCAAAGCAGAAAAAGGTTCATCCATCCTTTGATTTCGTCAAGGATTAGTTTAAGGCTCCAATGAAGTCTTAACTAATTATGAATACCTTGAATAAGTTCAAGGTTGTCAGTCTAGAAAGAACTACTTTGTAAGCCCCTCGATCTCGTTGATCGAAGAGCAAAAGGAAGGGCATATGCTTCACCTTCGATAATATTTTTAGTTCTACAAGTAATAGCTCTCCTATGAGAAATAATACTTGCAGTATTAACTCCAATAGCGGAAATAGCGGTTGGCTCCCATTCCTCATAAAAGATGCATCGCAAAACCAAATCATTTCGCATCATCCATTATTGCTGGGTTATCACCTTTATCCACTTTATTTCTCTTTTTCTTTTCCTTCTCTAATTGATTTTTATCATCCTTATGGTCAAATAATCTTAATACCATATCTCTAATATTTTGTGTTAAGATCATGCCTTTTGAAATGGAGTTTGAATTTTGTTTAACTTTTACATATTGAATAATTGGGATACAATATATTAATAGTGTTTAAAAAAATTCTCATCTAAGTCTGTCTAGTCCCTGTATAAATGTTAGAAAATTATTAACCATCCTAACGTTGCTTAGGCGACGCGATATATGTTATTTAAGAGTTTATAATTTGAAATAATCTAGTTTATATTTAAAATGTCTAGCTATTTAATTATTTTTTTAAAATAAATCCAAATAAATATAAATAATTATTTTTACAAAGTCAAACCATTTTAATATATTAATAGAATAGTAATTAATATAAAAATAAATAGATATAGAACAAGTTATAGAAAATTAAATGACAAAAATCAATAAAATTTATACCTTTGAGTTAAGTTTAATTTTGAATCTTTTTTATTTTAGACTATAGATGGTATATGTTATATTTTTGTTTTACATGATTTTTTTGGTTCTATTAAGTAAATAAATTAATAATATATTATTTTTATAAAATAAATAAATTTTGAGTAATGAATAATGATAGACGTCATTCTATTTCATATCATCATTTTGTCACTTTTTTATATATATGCTTCGATTTCCTTGATAAGAAGATATAGAAAGATTAATTAGAATTAAAAAAAAATCAATCCATTGGTATATGCAAGCATACGTCTAGGTAATGATAAAAGGGTAACACAAAAAGGGTGACGTTTATCATTACTCTACAATTTTAAATCGCGAATCACGATTAGTATCTTAGTTATAATCATCACCATCACGCCTCCACGAGAAAATCATTTTGATGGGTTTTTACCACCAACAACATTGCTACCTTATCAATAAAAAATATACTTTTCAAAAAATCTCAAGGTAAAAACAAATTAAATTTGTAACTTAGATCTTAAAAATATTATTTAAATTTCCGGAGAAATCTTACATTCATATGATTATCTACACGTTTAAAATGTCTTGGATATTTCCTACAAAAACTTTTTATTTTTTTATTTTTTTGTTGCCAAAAATTTATCGTCTGTATGTACTAATAAAAATACAAAGAACACTTAGATATTTTTAAATCAAAATGGGCTTATTTTAAATATTTCAAAAAGTTAAGGGGTCTTAGCCAATCCCTTAGACAATATATAGTATCTGTTTTACACCAATTCAAAGGTAAGATCGAAGTAGAAAAATTCTTGCAAGCTAGTCTGCTACATTGTTTGGATGCTCATCTAATACCTTTGATGTGAACTGAAAAAGTAGGGCTTGGGAAAAACTTCTAATGTCTTCCAGGATATGCATATACTTCTAATGAAACATAAGGCTGGGAGACAAAATTGCTTGGATAACAGTTGATGCATCAGTTTCAATAATAACGTTGAAAAAAAAACAATTTTCACTATTTCAAAGCACTCTGATGGCAATATGCCATCTCCCAATGTGTGATAAAATAACCTAACTAATTCATACCTCGAGAGAGCTAACTAACCGCAAGTGTACGGATTGTTGAGAAGTATAAAAAAGTAAGTATTAAGAATATCGTCTCCACATGGACTACAGAGATTAATTCTTATGTTCTGTTTGTTTCAAAGTGTACTATAATGAATTGATTAACTGAAAAGGAAAGATTAATATTTACTTTGTTTTCGTTATTAAGAACTAAAAATGTAATAAAAGAAAATTAACTAAGATAATAATTAAACCAAAGAAAAAAACGTAAATAACTATAGAGATGAAATGAGAATATAGCTCGAGAACTCATAAGTAATCCACACTAGTATTGATTTTACGAATATAGTTAACCGACACATCCCTGAGAACGAACTTTACTTATTAACTATAATTCGCAAACGATCTGTGCACTGGTAGTGAGTTTCTTGTGGTAGTATAGGGTGTGTGTTCTTTATTATTATCTTTATTTATCTGTTATTTTATCACACATTTGCCACCATTATTACCTCATCTGGCCACACACGAAAACCGAAGAATACTACAAAATCCGGGTACACGATTTCAACTAACAGGGAGATTGAGGAATCTAAGGAGGCGTCATGGCCTGCTGGTCAACAAAGATCCAAAATTTGGGCGACAAACTGGAATTCCAGTATTCTTACTAAAGTCGGGATTTTTGCCTAGAGAGCATCCAAAAATTCACTACCGACCAAGAAGAATCTTCACAAGTGAAATTGTTCAAAAGATGCGAGTTGTGGTTGGTGTTAGGTTCGTCGACAATATTGGGAGCTAAATGAAAAAGATGGATGGGTCCCTTGCAAGAAATGGGTTAACCACCCAGAGTGGAGTTGACATATATTATAAACATGTTATGGAATATTTGAAAAGCCAAGATGAAGGCGGATAATGAAAGTGGGAGAATTAATGTTGACTCTGTCATATCGACAACGGAAAAAGCAATGTCAGATTTGTTTGGATCAACTGGACAGGATGGAAAAATAGTATAGGAAGGCGACAAAACTGGGAATAACGAGTTTCAAGAAATGTTGAACCGTGACAAATTGAAGGTCATGTTCACCTACTATACATCATTTACGGAGCGTTGAAAACCGACGAGGATTGGAGTGGTCAAACAGAACAAGAATAGGGGATTCAGACACGTTATTCTAAACCTTTGTACAGGGACTTAACGACAAAGGGAGAATTGGTTGCAATCCTAGAAGCATTAGAACTCCGTAAAGACTATCCATGAGAAGAGAGGTGTTTTTAGATAATCATGAGATTGTTTAAGGTATAAGGCTACCCTTAGCAGTCTGTTCGTCACGTCTAGCGGTAATGAAGATCGTGGAGGTGGCAATTAGAGTGGTACCTGTGTCTTTCTACCACTTATCTCGACGTTTCAACGTGCTCACTGATCAACTTGCTCGTAAAGTTTGGCGAGAGACTAGTGCGAGGTTTTTAATTCACGAAATTGGAAGTTTTTTTTCTCAAAAATAGGGATAGGTTAATGAGTTTTTAGTTTTGTTTTTTCGTCAAAAAGAAAAATAGACTTTTTATTATGAATATATTATATTATAGCTATTGTTATATGAATTTGAATGTGCAGTTCGTGAATGAGATTTATCTCATATACTAAATAAATTTATCATAATGTTTGAACTTGTTTATTAATAAATGGACAATACCCAACCAGAAAAAAAAAATGGACAATGAACAATTTTTTTAAAGCTAAATTCTAAGTTTTCATAGATGGGTTGTGTTGCTTCAAAAATGCTTTTTTTCCCCCTTTTGTTACACTGATGCACAATACTCCAAGCAAATTGGTGCCTTGAAAACGCAAATGGTATCCTTGTATGTAATTTGAGTCCAATATGGACCGTAGGCGTAAGCCCATTTAGGAAGAGCTCATAGGCCCTACTTGATAAGTACTATTTGAACTCGAGGGTCCAGTTAAGTCTGAGTTAGATCATTATCCAGTGTGTTTGAGATGATAATTGTAGGATTTTAACCGATACATTTAAGAACTTTAATGTTTCAATTGATAAGATTTTTATTATTTGAAATAGATATTTATATTACTGGATAAATTTATGAGAAAATTTTTCAATCCATTAAATAGATTAATATTAAGATTAGCTATTTATATTATAACACATGACCAGGGGCGGATGTAGGGGTGGGCTGCAGCCCACCCCAACTTACCCAGTCCACTATAATTTAACCTACATTTTTTTTTAAAAATAAATAAAAATATAACTAAAAAATTATAGCATAAAATTAGCCCTCCCTAATTCAAATTTAGAGTCTATTAAATAATAAAATTTATTAACGAAATTAGAATGTAAATACAAAATACCATTAAATATTCAATTTCTTGGTTCGTTTTAATTTTTTTTTTCATAGATTTTTTTGTAATTAATTCTTAAATATTTTAAAAAAATTCATTTGGGCCCCCTAAATTTTAAAATTTAATTTATTAGACTTTAAATGATTTTATTTATAAGATTTTTTGTTTTTTTTCCAACAAAAGTATGTTATTTTGAATAAAAAAAAGAAATTTTTTGAATGATTAATTTAAAAAAATAATATTCAGACTTATATTGCAATTTTTATACAATACAGAGATCTATAGTGCATTTTAGCATTATATAAGGATCTATCTAGCAATTTTTGCATAATATGTAGACTTATCATGCAAATACGGCAAAATAATTTTTTCCAGGGGCGTTGCCCCCGAACCCCCTTAGCCCCCCCTAACAAAAAATCCTGGCTCCGCCCCTGCACATGACTCATATTTATAGAATTCTATAAACTAATCTATAAACATGCGTCTTGTTATTATATCCAACTGATTTATATATTGGACTATCCAATATTGAATGGAAGTCTTACCCAAATTTATGGATAAGTTATTCATAGGATTTCAGATACCATTTTAGTATCTCCCTTTTAGAGGAATCTCAAAAGGTATTGAGTTGTTAAAGCCCAATGGCCATATAACTTTTTGTTTTAAATCTTATCCCCAACTAACCTGATAACTAGTCCAACTAGAGTAGTATTGTACCAAAATGCACCCAACCCCTTTCTCACAATCAAAAACAAAAATCCTACCCTAAATCTCCATTAATGACACGGCATCCTCACCCCTCCCGTTCCTTCTTACTTTCTGTGTCTTCTTTATCTCACTTCTTTCTCTTTTCTCTGTCTCTCCGTCTTCTCTCTCACACCCACTCCCGACCCCCACCACCTTCATCGAGACCCCGACCCCTCACCTTCAAAAAAGACACCGACCCCCCACCACCTTCATCTAGATCCCGAGCCCCCACCACCTTCGTCGAGATCCCGAGCCCCCACCACCTTCAGCGAGATCCCGAGCCCCCACCACCTTCATCGAGACCCCGACCCCCACCACCACCGAGATGCCTCGTCGCCATCATTACCACCACAATCTCCCATCCATCATCACCAATATCAACACCACCTCCCTCCCTCCATCATCACCATCACCACCACCATCCCAAAACCCCTCCCGACACTGCCGCCCCCTGCTCGAGAAAACAGAGAAACACCACCATCTATCTGTCTGCATAAACGAAACCCACCACCACCTCTCTCCATAACCGAATCCTACCCACCCCCTCGATCTGAGCTTCTTCTCAGATCTGCAGAAAACGAAAACCGCTGCTCCTTGCCGCCGAAGCACTCCACCAACCCCAGCCTTGCTGCTGCCATCGAGGTCCAATAACCCCAACCCTGCCGTTTCCGTCGAGATCCACCGTCGAGAAGTAGTTACTGGTCGTGTATCGAATCTCAATCAGCCACCCTCCTGTTCGTGGATTGCGTTTTATGGGCCAACCCTAGGTAGGTTTGGGTTGGTAATGGGGCCAGCCTAGTAGAAGCCCTCCACCGCAGAACACCGCCTCCAACCAACTCCGATTCGTCGCCTAAACGCTGCGTCTAGAAGAACCACCATGCCTCCGTCTTCGTCTTCATCAACAATGTCGATCCAGATGTTTTTTTGGTTTTTTTATTGTTAGGCGTAATGGGGCCAGCCCCACTGGGTTTTTTGTGTATCATTGGCCAGCTCCATATAGGGTATTTGTGTAGCATGGGTCATCCCCATATAGATGTAGTTTACAATTTTTGAATTTTTTGATTTACTTCATTATTGGGCCAACCCCATGTAAGGTTTTTGGCAGTTATGGGTACAACCCTACATTGTTATATCATTTTAGTGTTGTTAATTGTGTGCAGTACAAACATAATAAAAATAATCCACTTTGTATATTTAAAGTTATTCTTAATGGGTACAACTCAATTTTTTTTTGAAGGATATGGGTCTGGCCCCATATGACTATAAGACATAAAAGACTTAGTAAAAAAGACTTAAAAAACCTATTACAAAAATGTATTGGGTCCGTACCCATCACGTTATAATTTAGATTACGATAAAAACTCAGGTTGGGTCCATACCCAGTAAGAACAGGGGTAAAGAGGTAAAAAAAAATCCAACCAGACAATTGAAGTTGGGACTTAAATAATAATTTTTGCCAACTAGGACTTATATTACAAAGTCTTCAACTTTTGGGACTTAATTTATAGTTTCCTCGAATCTCAAATATCTACAATGTCATGACTACCTTTATAGTATATATAAAACCAAAAAACAGATTATTCTTTCTTTTTCATCATTATTTTTATATCTTCTTCTTTATAATTTTTTTCCTACATTCACATTTTTTCCTCTTTTTCTTCATTAAGTATCGATACTTTCCAACTCCAACCACAACCACCGACCACTGTCGGTGTCGTCGGAAAAAAGTATTGAATTGCCAAAAAAAGTATTGAGTATCGGAAAAAGTGCTAAGTATTGGAAAAAAGTTACTGAGTCGCCGGAAAAAGTATTGAGTATCGAAAAAAGTTTAAGTATTCGTTGATTCTAATGAGTATCCAAGAGTTCTGAGTATGCTCAGTAACTTTGTTGAGTATACTCAGTAATTTTACTAAGTGTATAGAAATTTTATTAAGTATTAGGGCGAAACTGTTAATTAGTCTTGAAAAATTAAAGAATAAACAAAATAAAATAGATTAAAATTCATAATATATATTATTACATTACACATTCATAAAAGAAAAAAAACAATGCTAAATATTTATTCAAGATTTTTTTTTTACTAATTCGTAGAAAACAAAAACTAACTTCTAACGTTATAACAAGGGGAAAAGCAAAAAAAAAAAAAGATCTTCTAAGAAAAAAAAATGAAAAATGAAAAGTACACAAAAAAAAAAAGTACTAAACAGGCAACGTCAATAAAATGTGCAACTATGCTTTTTCTCAAAATATCAAATGACTACTTTATGAAACAGATTACCTTCCAACCCAACTTCCTCAGGCACGCTTTTTTTGAATCGTGCTCTCAGGCACGCTTTTCAAAAAATAACCCAACTTCCTCCATGGTTTCTTTCCTCCAACGCCATGTCCACAGCCCAGCCACCATCTCAGGCCCTACAACTCCTATATCCTTGCTTCCCCATCATCGCCTCTCCCGTTCAAACAGCCTCAAAAACTTGGCCCAACTCAGATCCACCCACCCCAGCCCAAAAACCCCGATCCCACCTTTTTTCCTCTTCCGTCCGTACGAACTCAGACCAGTCTGCAACTTCCGTCACTTCGGCAACCATTCAGGACATCACCACATTCCTCCACCGGCAAACAGTTTCTCGGACGAGGATTGGTTAAGGTCCACATCAAAGACAGGCCCACACACAACGGCTACCAACGGCCTCAGATCCATGTCATGTCCGCCTTCATGGGAGCTTTTCAGCCTCAAAACCGAGTCAGGCGGCCCTGCTAGGCCACTGCACCAAATAAAGCGAACAAAAATGCAGGTATCTTTTAAATTAATATTTTCTTGTATTAATATGAAAATACCTAATGTTGGTATATTACGGTTTAGTATTATTGTGATAGGGATTAATGTCACAAAAATAACTATTTTAAATGAAAAACAGTTTAAAATTGTTTCTATATTGTCAGATTTTACTATTGATAATGAAATTAGTTTTAAAATTCATAAAAAAGTGTCTACTGAGTTTATGAATAAATTTTGCAAAGTAAAGAGAAGGTTTTCTGGGGTTGTTCCTTATCAACCCCATCTCCTTCAATGATTCAAATAGCCTGGAACTGTCAGGGAATCGGCAATCCACTGACAGTCCAGGCAGCACGTGACCTCTGTTCCAAACACCGACCGGAGGTACTTTTTCTCTCTGAAACTAAGAATGGTTTCAATACGTTAAATAATCTTGCTAATTTACTAGATATGGTGTTGATCCACACTGTGGAACCAATTGGAATCAAAGGGGGTTTAGCCCTTTTTGTGAAGAAAGAATTAAAAATAAAAGTGTTAAAGAGTAACGAGTACTTCATACACACCAAAATCATAAATGATAAAAATGACCCCATTTTTTACACTTATGTTTATCTTAGCCCTTATGAAAGTGATAAAGAAATATCACTAAATTTTTTAAATGCACTCAACCCTCATAACTTTGCTTGGTCTATTTTAGGGGATTTTAATTGTATTAGGTTTCTTAATGAGAAATTAGGTGGTAATATCTGCCATAAAAAATCTATACAAAATTTCAACAATTTTATTAATATACATGGACTGGAAGAAACACCTTCTTATGGCTGTAAATTTACTTGGACCAATAAAAGAGCTAATAAAAAACTTATTAAGGCTATCCTTGATAGGACCTTACATAATTCCCTTTGGGATATAATTTTTCCTAATGCTTGGACTGCTGTTATTCCTGCTATTGGGTCTGATCACTGTCCCTTAGTATTACATCATGATAAAATTAACAATTTTAAAAAAAGAAGGTTTTACTTTGAAAATTTTTGGACTACCGATACTGATTGTCTCAATATTATTAAAAAAGTCTGGAAGGACTACAATAACCTTAGGGGTAACCCTAATAGGGTTATCAATTATAAATTAAAAAAGTGTAGCTTTGCACTCAGAGATTGGAATAAGAAAAAATTTGGAAATAACAAGATCCAAATTGATAAACTTATGAAAAAATTAGAATTTATTTCTAATTCAAATCATCCTAATTTTAATTGGGATGAATATAATACAACCATAAGAGAACTGGAAGATACTTGGAAAAGAGAAGAAAATTTCTGGAAAACCAGATCTAGAAATCTTTGGCTTAATAAAGGGGAAAAAAATACAAAGTACTATCATGCTTGTACTAAAGAAAGAAGAAAAAGAAATAACATTACCAACATCACCAATGATGGAGGTACTTGGTTAGATAACAAAATTGCTATCAACAATGAAATCTTGAGTTACTTTAATAATATATTCACTTCTGTGGGTAAAAGGGATTACAAAAGCACTATTGATATTATATCTTCTAAGATTGATATTGTATCTGCTAATAACCTAAATAAACCCATCAATGAGGAGGAAGTTAAAAAAGCCACATGGGAACTTGGACCTAACAAGGCCCCAGGACCAGACGGTTATAATGGAAATTTCTT
Source organism: Nemophila menziesii (assembly GCA_029959085.1). NCBI lineage: Eukaryota > Viridiplantae > Streptophyta > Magnoliopsida > Boraginales > Hydrophyllaceae > Nemophila > Nemophila menziesii. The sequence continues at coordinate 13,036,911 of JARWIR010000005.1, forward strand.
TAGACATTACTGGGAAATAATTAAACTTGATCTTATGAGAGTTATTAATAACTTCTGGAACAATAAAGGGGATTTAGCTGATATTAATCAAACTACAATCACCCTCATACCAAAAATTAGTAAACCTACTAATATAAAACACTATAGACCTATCAGCTGCTCTAATTTTATTTATAAAATCATAGCTAGAATTTTGGTCAATAGACTACAACCCTATATGAATTCACTGGTAGGGGAAAACCAAAGTGCTTTTATGCCAAATAGAGTAATTCAAGAAAATACTATGATTGCTCATGAACTAATAACACATATCAAAAGAAGAAAAACAACCAAAAAATATATGGTTGCTATTAAAGCTGATATTCAAAAGGCCTATGAGTTTATAGAATGGGACTTTTTACAAGATCTCTTGATTAAAATAGGCTTCAATAAAGATTGGATAAGGAAATTAATGCTTTGCATATCCTCTGTAACATACTCTATTATTATTAATGGTGAAAGCCACCAACTTAAAAATCCTACTAGAGGCATTAGACAAGGTGACCCCCTTTCACCTTTGATTTTTTGTCTAATTTCTCAAACCCTAAATGACCTGGTTAGGGATAAAAAAGAAAAAGAATTATTACAAGGTATCAAAATAGGAAACAACTGTCCTGAAATCACTCATCTCCTTTTTGCTGATGACAGCCTATTTTTTCTTAAAGCTGATAATGTTGAGATACAATCTTTTATGGATATTATGAACATTTATAAGAATGGAACTGGCCTCTGTGTAAATCTCAATAAATGTGGGGTAATTTTTAGCCCTAATACACCAACATTTCTCCAAAATGTAATGGCAGCTAGATTGAATATGAAAAAAACAAATAACCTTGGAAATTACCTAGGCATTCCAACAGAATGGAGTAGATCAAAATCAAAAGACCTTCAATTTCTAATTGATAGGGTTCTACAAAGATTGGAAAATTGGAAAACCTTATTCCTATCAGAGGGAGGAAAAGAAGTTCTCATTAAAGCCATCATCCAAAGCCTACCAAATTATATGATGTCTAATTTCATTTTTCCTAAAAATATTATTAATCAACTACACTCTATCATTGCACAATTTTGGTGGGGTGACAAAGGAAAAAAAAGAATACATTGGGCTAAATGGGATCTCTTAACCATATCCAAATTTGAAGGTGGCCTTGGCTTTAGGGACCTTCACCTAATGAACAAAGCATTACTAGGCAAACAAGCTTGGAATATTGCTAATAAAAAAGAATCCTTACTTTATAAGCTATTAAAAGGAAAATATTTCCACAAGTGTGAATTCCTTGAAGCCAAACTAGGAAGCTCTCCCTCCTGGGGTTGGAGAAGCATCCTAATAGGTAGAGCAACCTTTGATAAAAATATAAAGTGGAAGATTGGAAATGGTGCCAATATTAATTTACATGAACATAGGTGGATTAATAATAACAACAATATTATTAAACCTAATGACCCCTCTATAACAAGAGTTAATCAACTCATAACAAGGGATAAAACTTGGAATGTTAATCTTATAAGGCAAATTTATAATAAAGAAATTAGTGATAAAATTGAAAGAATGTTAATACCTAATATGAATTGTGAGGATCTCTTTTGCATTGACTTTTGCAAAAATGGGAATTATACAGTTAAAGAAACATATCATTTACTTAAAAATGAGGAAATCCAAAAAGATATTATTAAAAATCAAAATATACCAACAATCTCTATCACTAGAGGTAAAGAGCTTTGGGACCTAATTTGGAAAATGGAAACCCCAACCAAAATTAGGAATTTCATGTGGAGAGCAATAAAAAACCTACTACCCACTGAAGAAAATCTTTTTAACAAAAAATGTAGTGTTACAAACATATGCAAACTATGTAACAATAATATTGAAACAGTTGAACATATGCTGTTTAGATGCCCTTGGGCCAAAAGTGTATGGTTTACTAGTCCATTGAATATCAAAACTGATAATGATAGCACAAATAGAATAGATCAATGGCTTTTAAATTATATACAACAAATAACCTCTACTTTTGACAAAAAAGATAGAATTTTAGAACTTATTTGCACAATTACTTGGCAAATTTGGAAAGATAGAAACAAATTTATCTATAACAGTAAAAAATGTGACCCTCTAATAACTATTAAAAATTCTATAGAAGCATGGAAAGAGTATTATAGAATATCAAACCCTAATGATACTAATTTCATGGATAAGATTAATGGGCTGGATAACACCAACCAAATCACAAACCAAATTATTAGTAATAATACCAATACTAATGATAAATTTAAAGATAAATGGAAGAAACCACCTCCTAATAAATTTAAAATAAACTGTGATGCTGCTTTCTCGGATAAAGGATCAGCTATTGCATGTTTAGTTAGAGACTCTAATGGTGAACTTGTAACAGGTAAAAGTTGGAAAATCGAGACAGAGTCAGTACTAGAAGCAGAGGCCACTGGGATCCTTAAAGCAACCGAGTTGGCTTTAGACTATCCTTTCGGAAGCGTGATTATAGAAAATGACGCGGCGAAGATCATGAAGCCCCTTTCTTCAAGAAACTTTATTCCGAGTCATTCAATTAAAAACATTATTTGTAATATTTATTTTTTGGCAGAACTATCACACCCTTCTTTTACTCTTATTCCTAGGAGTAGAAATGTTGCTGCTGACTGGGTTGCCAAACAAGAGCTTCTAAGCAATCTGTTTGACAATTGGGATATTTCCATCCCTCCCCGGTTAGCAATTATCCTTAGTGTTGACAAGGATCCTATAGGGGTAGGATGACTTTTGTAACCTATTATCTTTATCTATATATTTGCTTTGAACAAAAAAAAAAAAAAAAAATGTGCAAAACAGCAAATAAAAAACTAACTTCTATAGCTAGATTGACTAGCTACGAACAATTTTAGAAGAAAAACAAAAAAAGACTAGCTAAGAACAAGGGCAAAAGAATTTTTTGTTTACATTTGACCAACAAATTTGAAAAAGTTTTTTTTTTTTTTTGTCAAGAAAAAGCAATAAACATTACATATTACAAAGTTTACTAAAGAAATTATAAGATGCTAAAACCGAGTAGTCTTTCCATTGCGAAATATCAATATTCCGTCACGTGCATTTCGCGATTGCATCCGCTATTTTATTTTGATGTCGATTAACATATGAGATCTTCCATGTCGGAAATTCGTTAATCCATCCTTTAATTTCATTAATGATTGGGTTTAAGCTCCAATGAAGCTTCCCCTTCCCGTTAATTCCTTGAACGAGTTCAAGGTTATCAGAGTAGAAAGAACTACTCTGTAATTTCTTTCTCCCGGCTGATCTAAGAGCCAGGAGCATCGCCCAAGCTTCTCCCTCAATAATATTTCTAATTCTACATCTCGTAGCTTTTCTCTCAGTAATTGTCCCTTGATTATTAATTCCAATAGCTGCGATAGCTGCCGGTTCCCATTCTTTATTAAAGGATGCGTCGCTAAACCAAACCATTTCTGCATTGTCATTCACTACATTGTTTTTATTATTTTGCATAAATGATCCTTGATTACTGTTATCCTTCCCTTCGGTGCGTTCCTTTTTCTTTTCAAACAATCTAGCTATAATTTCTCTAGTTTTTTGTGTAATATTCCATACCGACCATTCCTTCTTTTCAAAGAAACCCTTCATTCTTTCCTTCCAAATATTCCACGCCGTTACAAGTATGATTGCTATTACTTTCCTTTTTTCCCACCCATTATCTCCATAGTTAGCAATCGTATTTTTCAACCAGTCTGGGAATGTCTTCTTTTCACTCACATCAATCTTAATTTGGAGTGGAGACTCCGCCCAAGCCATCATACTTAAAGGACAATAAAGTATAATATGATCTGAATTTTCCTTTTCACATTCGCACCATTCACAAATATTATCGTCCTTACATTTCCTCTTCTTAAGGTTGCATTTTGATGGAAGGATATCCTTACAAACTCGCCAACCGAAATTTCTAATTTTAGATGGTACGTTTGCATGCCAAATGATGTTCCATAAGGCTGTATCATTGTCTTTTTCACCTTTTTCTGATGATTGTGGAGTAGACTTACTTTCTTCATTAGATAAAATATAGTAACCAGATTTCGTCGTATACTCCCCATCATTAGTAAATGGCCAAATGATTCTATCCTCGTTCATAACTCTTGTGATTGGAAATTTTAGAATTTCGTTAGTTACTATGGGGTCGAACGTTTCTTTGAGTAGGTCAATGTTCCACCCTAGAGCATCATCCGTCATGATATCACTGACTCTCTTAATATTCGTTCGATTTGTTCCTTCAATTTTATAGTTTCCATTTAGCCATCTATGCTCATCTATTTTAATTGTTTTACCATTTCCCACCTGCCATATCGCACATTTCTTCAACATTTGGATCCCTTTATATAAGCTCGCCCAACTCCATGATCTCTTATTCTTTAGTTTAGTATCCCATAAATCATTCATTGGTGAATAAATTCCTTTAAGAACTTTATGTACAAGCGAATCTTTCTTTTTTATAATTCTCCAAGCTTGGTTTGCTAATAACGCCAGGTTCATTTTTTGAAATTCCCTAAAACCAATCCCTCCGCTCTTTTTACTTTTAGAAAAGAAAGACAAAGCAACCAACTCATGTAGTCATAGAGTACAAGTTTACTCATAAAAAAAAGAAAAAAACCTTACACTATGAGTATTATACTTAGAAAAAAAAGAAAAAAAAGAGCTACTAAAGCTTCGCCGGACTCAGCAAGTCCTTGTGCAGTAGATTCAACGAGCTTCTTCTCTTCTTCTTCTGGCTCGTGCTCCGACGACTTAGTCTTGTCATCGCCATTACTCAACAACTTTGAAGCTCTACAGATTCAGCACGGATCGAGCACAACAATTGCGAAGCTTCATAAAGATATGAGCCGGCTTCGTTGTGCTTCGGCGGAAAAGCTCCAGGCGGCGGCTTCTTCTTCATTGTGCTTCTTAACCTTAACTTTAACCTTAACCTTGACATTAACTTATATAGTAACCTTAATCTTAAACTTAACCTTAACCTAAACTTTAACCTCAACCTCAACCTTTCCTTAACCTTAACTTTTACCTTAATACTAACCTTAACTTTAAATTTAACCTTAAACTTAAACTTAGAGTTAAACTTAAAATTAAAATTAACCTTAACATTAAAGTAAACCTTAACCTTAACCATAATCCTTAATCCATTCATCGTAACCTTAACCACTTAATTACTAACCTTAACCCTATCCTTAATCTTAACCTTAACCTTAATATTAACCTCAATCTTAACTTTAACCTTAACATTAACCTTATACTTAACCTTAACTTTAAACGTTATACCTTACACCTTAAACCTTAAATAACCATCAACCTTAAACTTTAAACCTTAATATTTTCCTTCAACTTAAACTTAACTTTAACTTTAACCTTGCACCTCAAGCCTTAAACCTTAAACTTTCACCTTCACCTTCACTTTCATTTTCACCTCTAGCTTCATCTTGACTTTAACCTTATAGTTAAAACTTAACCTTAATTTTAACCTAACCGTAACCTTAACCTTAACCTTAACATTAACTTTGAACTTAACCTTAAACCTTACACCTTAAACCTTAAACCTTGAACCTTAAATCTTAATTTCACCTTCACCTTAAAACTTAATTTATCACATTCACCTTCACCTTTAACTTAACCTTAACCTCAACTTTAACCTTAAGCCTTATACCTCAAACTTTAACTTTCACCTTCACTTTTATCTTAACTTTAACCTTAACCTTAACCTTAACCATAACCTTGAAGTTAAACCTTAACCTTAACCTTGAACCTTAAACCTTCACGGTATTATTAACTTTAACAATAACCATAACCTTAACATTTTACCTAAACCTTGAACTTTAAACGTTAACCTTAACTTTTTTCTTAACCCCAACCTTAACTGTAACCGTAACCGTAACCTTAAACTTCACCATAGGAAGATTTATTGCATTGATATTTGAACTAAAACTTTAAATCTTATTAAACCTTAACCTTACACATTAAATCTTAAATATTAACTTTAACCTTAATATTAATATTGACCTAAACCTTAACCCTTAACCTTAACATTTTCCTTACCCTTGACTTGACCTTAAAATTAACCTCAACCTTAAACCTTACACCTCAAAATTTAAACATTAAACCTGGAACCTTAAACCTTAATCTTCACGTTCACCTTTACATTAACTTTAACGTTAACTAGATGAAGATTCACCACGCTGATATTCGACCTTAAACCTCACATCTTATTAAACCCTAACATTAACTTTAACGTTAAATCTTAAACCTTAACTTGAACTTTAACGCTAACCTTAAAAATTAACTTAATCTTAATCTTAACCTTAACTTTGACCTAAATCTTAACCTAACCTTAACCTTAACGTTAAACCCAATTCGATTCCCGTCAACTGAACAAATTATTTCTCAAGTGTCTTTAAACACGGAATTTAACTAGTAAATGATATAAAAAATAATCTAGAAGAAGTTATTAAAAGTCTTATTTTATTTGGTTGAGAAGTCATTGATAAAGATCATGGAAAAAAGTGTAAAGGTAGAGGTTTACTATGTTTTTACTATGTTAAATTTTAGATAAATATTGAAGTTATTATAACTGAACGCATTATTTATAGATTAGATTAAATTAACTAAATTTCAATAAAATAGGAAAACAACTACACACGTCTATTCAAATATTTAGTTTAATTTGGTAATTATTTCTAATGTGAAATGATTATCAGAAAATGGATATGGGTTATCATTCTAACCCATCATTTAATATTAAAAAATAAAAAATTCAAGAGTTAGAAAATAAGGTACTTGGCCATAAATATCTAAAGAAAATAATAAATTAATTATAAAAAAATCAATTTTTTTTTGGACGAGATAAAAAAATCAATTCTGTTAGGTAAAAATATTTATAAAGATTTATGTATAATATTTGGGTCAATTACCCAAGGAGACTTGAGAAAAATCAATGTGCCACTTAGGAGCTAGTCAATTCCTCTCTCCTTCTTAGAGGTCAATAAAATGTCCAATGTCATAACTACCCTTCTAGTACATATAAGACAAAAAAAATAGATTATTTCTCTCTCCTCCACTACCATTACTCTCTCTCCTCCATTACCATTAATCTCTCTCCTCCTTTATCATTTTTTCTCTCTCCTCTTTCATTAATTATCAAATATTTTCCAGCTCCGACCACAAACTCCGATCACCGCCGGCCACCTCCGGCCACCGCCGGAAAAAGTTCTGAGTCTGGAAAAAAGTTCTGAGTCTAAGTGCAAAAGTTCTGAGTTTAAGTGCAAAAGTTCTGAGTCTGGGTGCAAAAGTTCTGAGTCTAAGTGCAAAAGTTCTGAGTCTGAGTGCAAAAGTTCTGAGTCTGAGTGCAAAAGTTCCATTAACGCCAGATTTTTAATCGCCAACAGTGTTGAGCGCAAAAGTTCTGAGTCTGAGTGCAAAAGTTCTGAGCCTGAGTGCAAAAGTTCTGAGTCTGAGTGCAAAAGTTCCATTAACAAATTTTAACACCACATTGGCTTCATCAGGCACGTTGACCAAAAAAGAAAAAAAGAAAAAAAGAAAAAGAAAAAAAATGGCCATGCTGCTCAAAACTTTGCTGTTTCACAGTTCTAGACTCTTGAGTATATTAAATTAGTTATCCATCAATATACGTGCGTTGGAACTTAGTTTTTTCAATATACGTGCCTTTGACCTTAGTCCCATGGATAGTGGTATTAGTCTCAACAGATTTACAAGCGACAGCAATTTGAATTTAATCATACCATTACGAACGAGTGAGGTCTTGATTTCTCTTCATATCTGAAAGGCTGCGAGGCGAGGCTTTGATTTCTAACGGCGAGATCTAACGCCGTTTCTTCTCCGGGGAGATCGAACGCCGCATCTTCTTCACCGTGGAGTTGTGAAACTCCGGCAGCAGCATCTTAGATCCATGGCTTCGCTGCCATCTCCGACGAGTCTTCACGAACAGATCAATAAAAGCTAAAATTTGAAGAGTGGGTTGAGCTGCGTTTAAGCTCCATTGAAGCACTGCAAGATGTGTTAGAGCTCCATGGAAGCACTGTGAGATTCAACGGAAATGAAATAAGAGAAAAAGAGAGAAGAGAGAGGAGAGAGGAGAAAAAAAAGAGTGTTTTAATTTTTTTTTATAAAAAGTAGTATATATAGTGAGGAAAATACAAAGGGGGTAGGAAGGTAATTGGGAAATTAGGCTTGTAGTGTTAAAATTAGTTTGTGGCCTTTAGTAAGAAGAAGTTATAGAGCCGGTCTTGTTAGGTCACGAGGTGGTGTTTTCAAGACCCTTTGGGTAATAATCTCATAATATAATATTTTGATACGTAAATATCAATTAAACCTTTCATGATCACATCTAGATTATTTATGAATATATTTTTGATAGATAAAAATTTATTAGACAAAATTAAATTAAATTTTGGACTTTTTTTATAATTATATCTTGAAGATATAATGTATTGATATAACCTAAGAGAATTAAAGTTTGATAATTTACTAAGGAAAAAAAAAGGATTTTGTTCGGTAGTCACGATAACAAATAGTATTATTAGAGACAATATATATTGTGGCAACACTAATTATATTTTTAGTGGTAATGTTTATTGCTAAAGAAACAAATAATTTGCTATAAAAAATGTCTTTAGAGACAAATTTATTGCGGCGAACAAATTACGGTAAAATTAAAATTTTAATGAAAAACTTTTTTACCACTAAAATAACCTTATAGTAGAGGTAGGCACATGCTAATGTGTAAATTTGTCGAATTTTATATTTGTTGAGTATTTGACCCTGATAAAAGGTATTGAATCTAGCGATGACTATTGTGTATATGTATGATTTTTGTATCATTAACAAGTATTCTTTCCGTTTATTTTTATTTATTCTATTTTTTGTGGCAAAAAAACTAAAAAGACATTAAATACACTTTATTTTTACTATATTGTTCTTATTCATTAGTAGAATATTATTTAATGGATCATTGATTTTAACTTTTAATTAATTTATTAAAGGTAATATTGAAAAAATGAGAGGAAAAATATCTTAATAATATAAAATAGACAAATATTATTAGACACCTTCTTTTTTTTCTTTTAAAAAAAAGAAGAATAAATAAAAATAGATGGAGAAAGTAATACCGTTTTCTTTTTGTTTTTTGTTCCAAATTAGCAATACCGTTTATAGAGTATGATAGAATTATCTTTTCTGGTCGTGAACAATGCTTGTGGTTTTGATATAAGCTGAACACGATTGCTGCGCGGTTTAAATGCTGAACATGTTTAGTTGTTTCGTGAGCCGAAAGTAACTGGTTGAATGTTGATGCATATCTTATAATACAAGTTATATTTTACCTATTCTTTCAATTAGTGGAAGGAATCTTTATTATCCTTCTATATTTATATTCATTCAAATCCTTCCGTGTACGTCACTGTTTACAACGAATCTTATATGATCAGAAGTAGCGTTCAAGTACCTAAATTAGAAGTCACGCTCTTTGCTTCTCTCTTGCTCTAATAAAACTAGTAAGAAAAAAGAAAAAGACTTTTTTGTTTTTATAGTAATTGCGCTTCTTTGACTATGTAGTAAGTAGTTGTGTTAGTAGGCTAAACTTTATTTAATTTTTATAACATGGTCCTGGTAACTTGTTACTACCACGACTATTATTCGACGAAAAATATGCACATTTCTGGTGCAAACCTTAGGTAAATCAAAACTAAGTTATCCACTTCAAAGAAAAATTTCGAACTCTATATTTATATTTTTGAATTCCAGAAAAAGTAACAAGATCCTTGCCAATTCAACTAAAACATTATTAAAAAAATATTACGTATTCAAACTTAGCAGTCTAAATTATTATAAGACCTATTTAGATTTTTGTTCATTATAAGATCTTATGATTATATTATAGTTTGGAATGGTGTGTGATTTTACTCTATTCCTCTATTTCTATTTTTGTGGGTACGAGCCAATTCCTATTAGTAGTATAATTCAGTGAATGGTATATACTTTATTTGTTTTTTTATAATTGCTATAAAGTATAATTTTTTTTATAATCACATTATTAGTCTGTGCCAACATTTGAGTATATATCCATTGTCCATAATTTGTTTGTTTAAACTAAAGTCATTTTGTCCAGCAATGGGTATATACCTAACTAGTGATGTATATATACCTAACTGATTTCCTGCATAAAAAGACCATTATAAAATACATTTGGGTACATACCATACAACTTAATAAATATATCACAAACAGAAGTTACGTATATACCCATACAGTTCAATACGATGAAAAAACAAAAAAATTGAAGTACAAAGTAGGAGCTCACCGGCATGCCGGTCAGCTGACCGGCTAGCCGGTCAAAGCTGAAGAATCCCCCAAACTCTGACTAGTGCGTCCACTTTGACGCATGACGTAGCGTCCACGATTGCGCTAGCGAGACACCATTGGTCTGCCGGTGGCTGACCGGCTGGCCAACCCGTGAAGGTGAAAAGTTCTGACTAGTGCGTCGAGTATGACGCAAGGTGCTGCGTATGAGGTTGCGCCAGCGAGACGCGACCGGTATGCCGGCCATCTGACCGGCTTGCCAGTCAACAAAGGAGGATGTTCTGGTTAGTGCGTCAGGTATGACTCAAGAAGGTTTGCGCCAGAGGTAAAAAAAATCAATCAATTTAGTAATTTTTTCGCCGACACAGCGACCGGCTAGCCGGTCCGCTGTTGCGAGAGGCGGTTTTTGAGCTTTTAACCTAGATTTTTTGCCTTCTTTCCCAAGCCAACCTCTTTTTTTGAATCCTAGCCTCCACCTACTCCAAAAATCATCATCTAAACACTATAAAATCATCAAAACAAGCCTTCTTTCATCACAAAAACACACAATCAACTCATATCCTCTCCAAACACAATCAAATTCCCACTTTTCTCCAAGATTTTTCTTCTTCCTAATATCAAATTAAACCCAATTCCTCCCTAATTCTTATCAATTAGCCTTTACCCATCTCATATTCCACCATATTCTTCAAGTTTTAAACCTCAAAACATCAAAGTTCTAAGCTTTCCTCTAGCCTTTCACTATTTGAAGTTTTGAGTTTGGGGTGAAAAGAGATGACTAACAGAACCGATTCCATGTATATTTTCCATGTATATGCAATAAATCAATTTTCCTCTTTTAATTCTAATATTTTTCATTTATTAAACTTTTGCGCGTAATATGGTTTGTTTTGAGTGAAAAGTTGTAGGGTTTAAGGCTAGCTAGGAGAGGAATCCAAGAATAAAGTCTAAGATCGTGTAAGGAAGTCAAAGCAAGAAGAAATATCCCGAAAGAATTGAAAATTTCAAGCTGCAAATCTGGAAAGTTGATAAAGATTGCTGATTTCGAGCCATCTAAGAGTGGATTTAGCCTCTGACTTGTGAAGAATTTTCTCCCCTTTGAGTTAAAGAAATTTAGCAACTGGAATGGGGTCAATCCGAGTTGAAACGAGCCGGTTAGAGGTTATTTAGTGAAGGTGGTGCAACAGTTACGGGATTTGGGCTTAATTATGGATTTAGGCTTTTCTTATTTTCACTTAATCTTTAAAGAAAATCCCTAATCCGATTTTAATAGTATAAATAGGCTTTGGACTCTTATTTTTACACACCATTTATATATTAGACATACGCTTATGCATTGTTTGGATTCAGAATATCAAAGAAAAGGAAATGATAGGAATATAAAAATATTAAAGGAATGGAAAGGAAAGTGATAACTGTGTTTTGGATTATAAAAATTTTAATAAAGGAAAAGAAAGTAATTGATTAACGAATCACTTATTTGGATTCACATTATCAAGGAAAGGAAAGGATTATTTTACACAAAAATACCTTTATACCCTTTTCGTGTTATGTAAAAATATTATATATTAAAATTATAAGGTTAGTTGTGACATTTAAAAAAATTATCATTTCCTTTCCTTTGAAATGACTCCAAATTGGGAGGATTAAATAATTGACGTTTTAAAGAAAAAGAAAGGATTATGCAATCCATTGAATTACTTTCCTTTACTTAAAAATCGAATTCAAACAAAGGAAAGGAAAATTTATTCCTATCATTTCCTTTCTTTTCCATAAAAAAATGAACTCCAATTCTCAGCAAATTCAATTCTGTAATTAGGTTCTTCTATTTTATTCTGTAAAACATGATGAACTTATTTATTTCTTTAGTTTTAGTTTTTCGTATTAGTATGAGCTAAATTTAATAAGTGTTTGAGAACGCATAATGGGTTAATCCCAGTTTGATTTCATTTCATGTGTTTGGATTTGGGATTATTATAATTGAAATCAAATTGGGTAAATTGTATTTTTCATTAATTTGCTTTTATCTACTGTTATTGACGTAATTAACCAATCATAGGAATTAGTATCTAGGCTATTTCATAAAGTGACATATGAATCACCTTGACGGGGGGTCTGGGTACAAAACCAATTAATGAACATAGAATAGAAACTATAGACTTTGACGAGTTTAATTAATCCTATGGCCAATTGGGTATAAATAGACTTAATCACTTGAAGGTGGACTATAATCACCCTGACGGGGTTTGTAGCACCTAAGAGTAGCTCCTTAGTCTACCCTGACGGGGGTAAGGAGAATTCTGAATCCCGACCATTACATATTTACCAATTTGTCCCTTAAACATTACATGAAATGAATGATAATTAGGTGAAATCCTTGCGTCTTTCAAGTATTGCCTTTCATACCTTGCGTAAACTACTTTATTTTCTCGCGTCTAGTTAATATTCTCTTTAATTTAGTCTTTTAATTTATTGTCTTAGTCTTAGAAAAACCAAACAAACAATCTTAAAATCATTTACTTGCTTTACGTGCAATTAATCACTATCTGATAAGCATTAGAGTCAACCAATCCGTCCCTGAGAACGAATCTGTATTATCACATATATTACTTGGGACAACTGTACACTTGCAGTTGTGGTTCTCTTTTCCTTATTGCATTTATTTTAGAACACACAAAGGACCACCATGGATTCAGATTCATCCTCCATAATCAATAATCTACAAAACACATATCAAAAAAATCATTAGTAATAATCAAATACATAATAATAACCTAATACTATTTTCAAAAATCAATTACAATAACCTAATAGATTACAAAAGAATTGAAGAGTAGATGAGTCAAGAGAAGAGAGTGAAGATTCAAACCTGGAAAAGGGGGTTTTGAAGACCACGAACCCTAACTCGGCCTTTTATACAAATCCAGAAAACCCCACATATCATTAACCATACTATAAAGTATTGACCATGGCTTAATCGATTAACCATGGTAAGCTCGTAAATCGGAGGTGATAAACATCCTGAGAGAAGCCACGAACATTAAATGCGGACCGCAAAGGTTGTTGTAAACCCTTCAAATATTAATGCGGAGTACAAAAGGAGGCATGTAGACGACGATGGATGCGTGAAGAGACGGGTTTCAGAGAGTAGCTAATAGAGAAGGTGAAAAGGCTAGGGTTTTTATCCCTTTTCGTGTAAGAGACGAGAGAGAGAAATAGAAAGCGTATAGAGAACGAAGAAAATGAGGTGGGATATTTTATCCCACCTTTTATATACTACATGTATATATAAAAATATTTTGGGCCAAAACTGCAGGTTGGGTACCCGCGGTTTGGGCTTTTTCTAAACCGAAAACCAAACCAAATCCACCAAAAAAATTATTTTGGGCCCAATAGAAACCATGGTTTGTGCGTGTTTGATTTTTTTCGGGTTGGGTTGGGTCGGTTTTTTGCGGTTTTGCTGTTTTGTGGTTTTCGTGTGAAGCCCTAGGCGGGGTTACACGGGGCCTAGGCGGAATTATACGGTTACGAATCCTGTTGTGTAATTTTGTATATTTAGTAATATATATGTAGTAATTATAGAAATTTTAAGTATTTAAGTCATAAAATTCATCTAACAACACTATAGTAAATATAAAAATACTAAAAATTGAGTTATAATATCAACTAAAGAATTCTCGAGTATAAGAAAATAACAAAAAGGTTTAGGCGGGCATGTTTTTCCATTAACCGGCGCCTAGACGGCCATTTGTTTGCCATTAATCGGTGCCTAGACGGGTTAGGCGTCTATTCCACGTCAACTAAGGCGCTAGCAAAAAACGCCTAGAATTTTAACTAGGCGTAAGCGGCTGAGGGGGGAGTTTACGCCTAGGCGGGGAGATCTACAATATAGATCTTGGGAGAGTGTACCTTCACAAACACCAAACTCATGACAAATGATATATTCGATCAAAGGGATGCATCCTCCAAAGAAAATATTAGTTTTGTGATTATTGATTGAAAGGCCTGAAAAGTGTTTGAACAGACATAGGTCATCCATAAAATCTCCAATAGGATCCCTATTTTCCTTATAAAATATGACGTGGTCATCCAGAAAGCAAAGGTGGCTTAGCTTTATTTTGACACACATCAGATGATATTGGAAATCATTTTTTTCATTGAGCTTGTTCAGTTGACATGTTAAAACTTCCATCCATATCACAAAGAGATAAGGTGTAAAAGGATCACCTTAACATATATTCTCAACTCCATGAAACATCTTTCAAGTCTCTCAGTAATAGGGTCAGAGTATCTCTGGATCGTGAGTATCCCTTTGATCCACTCAATGATAAGAGATGGAAAACCAAATGCTCTCATGACAATCAAAATGAAATCCTAACAAATAGAATCAAAATTCTTCTTGATATCAATCTTCACGTCACTGCGAGGGGAGATCTTACAACAAGAATTATAATATCATGAGTAATACGAATATTTCCCTCAATAAATAGCCCTTATTTTCAAGGAATAGTATTCAAGAGACAATCCTTATTTCGATTCATAGTAATATTCAAATGTATTGATATATGGTATAGGAATATGAGATACGACGATAGTTTTTTTTTTTTATCATGGTTGGAGTTTTCACTTTTTAGGTATAAGAGGTGCAATCGTTAAATTGACCTCTTTAACGAGATTAAAACTTTGAAAATAAAAGATAATAGTATTGTCAATATCTTTTTCCACTATACTCCATACTACTCTGTCGAAATAGGATATATGACTCATTCGGTGTCCGACTTTATTTTTTTCTCTCTTAAATAAGAGAGAAGCTCTAAAATATATATGACTCATTTGGTGTCCGGCTTTTTTTTTTTCTCTTAAATAAGAGAGAAGTTCTAAAATATATAAAATTTAACATTATAATATATGCTGAGTAAAAAATATTGTCAAAGTAAGTGTTTAAGGTTTAGGACATTTATTTTTATATATTTATTATTTTCTTAGAAATTATAAAGAGACATAAACATTTATTTTTAAAGAACTCCCTTTGCATAGTTCCATAATTTGGATCTTACGAAAAGCAAATCCTAACTTTGAGAATTACCCTTACTTTTAAGAAATTTATTAGGCATTTTCCACTCTTACAATATAGTGTATGCATGTGTAATTGTAGTAAAATCTATAAAAATTAAATAACGAACAACAAGTTACACCTCAATTCTTTGCTTACCTTTTAAATATGCTACAATATAGAAGACAACAACCATCAGATAAGAGAAAACAAAGCTATATACATCATCATATACATACATACATACATATTCATTCTGGACTAAAATTCTCTCTTCTCTCTATCAATTAAAATTTTATTCTCACAAAATTTCATCTTTTTCATCTAAAACGTACCAAAAAGTCCTTTGATTAGATACCCATTTGCGCACTCTTCTGTTTGATCATTATCTTTTACTTTTTGGTGAATTTTAAGTCTAATCAATTAAGTTTTTTCACATGGAATTTGAGGATTCTGAAGTCTCACTTACATGTAATATTTTGTACCTTGATCTGTATGATGATCAAAATGTACAGTACCATTTGACGGTTACGATGTTAACATATGAACCTCAACTGAGGTTTCATTTAATGGTGTTAAAACCTCGGAAAAAATGATAAATGATTACATTTTTGTGATCAAGATTGTAACTTTATACTAATTTCTGATCTGGGTTGGTTTTGATTATGCTTTTTTTTTATAACTTTGTGTTGATTTCGCTTGAATGTTCATATCTGTACTTGATGGTACATGTGAATGAAAGTGTGATCTTTTGAAGGATTTTTGTTCTTCATGCCACCGTTTCGGTTTTTGCATTTCTTCTCTGATTTATATCGTTTTTGTAACCTTTAGATATGGATTCTTTTGAGTTTTTATGCATCTGATTTTTCCGAGTTTGTGTAAGTATTATACAGGGTTAATTAAATCATCGGTCCTCACCCTTGTCGTGTAGATTCGATTGTTTGTAAATTATACTTTTTTTTGCAGCGCTTAGTGTATTTGTTAATTGCCTATTTAGTTTCATATAAATCATGTATAAAAAAGAATGATGATGTGTTATCCATGTAGGTATGAAACTTGACGTTCTCTGATCACCTTAAAAGTTAAAAGGTATAATCTTTTGATCCGGTTTTAACACATTATAGTCCTAATGTAGTATTTTATACCTTCATTTGTTTTTCATTTCAGCAATTCATAGTCTCTGTTTAGCATTTTTCAAGTGTGGCACTGCATTATCTCTCATGGAGGCCACAATGAGTGGATCAGAGCAACCTGTAGTTACTCTCATCACATCTCCTTCTTCACCAACATTTCAAAAAAATCAACGCCATTGCTATGGAAACTCAACCCCTGGAGAGTTTCCATTATCAGCAAATCCTTCAATCGTACTTCATGTCCTCACAGGATGTAATTTAGATCCACAAGATCTCGCAATGCTCGAGGTTTATATTCATTCATTCATTCACAAACCCCTTAAATATAAAAAATCAATAAACCTTCTTATCTTTTTTCAGGCAACATGTTCTTTCTTCAAACAACCTGCAAATTTCCCACCAGATAATGAACTCTCATTATCAGAACTTGCTGCTTTAGATATGTGTCAAAAAAGAGCTATATTTAAACCAATGATTGAACAAGAACGTGAAAATTTAAAGGAAAGATGCGGCGGTTCATGGAAACTCGTCCTAAGATTCCTTCTCGCCGGAGAGTTATGTTCCCGGAGAGAGAAATCTCAAGCTATAGCGGGTCCCGGTCACAGCATTGCCGTAACTTCAAAAGGAACCGTTTTTTCATTCGGATCAAATACTTCAGGACAACTCGGACATGGAACTACCGAAGAAGAATGGCAGCCTCGTCAAATCAGGTTTGCTTACTTTTACAAAGGGACTAGCCTGTAAAAACATCCAAGATAAGGGACTAAAACGTTACTTTTACAGAGCTTTAACCGGTATACGTATAATCCAAGCAGCAGCAGGGGCTGGGCGAACAATGCTAATTACCGATAAAGGCCAAGTGTACGCTATAGGAAAGGATTCATTTGGTGAAGCAGAATATGGAGGAGGTACACAAGGAAGTAAATTAGTAACAAAACCTCAACTTGTCGAGTCATTAAAAGATATATTTGTTGTACAAGCTGCGATTGGTAATTTTTTCACAGCTGTATTATCTAGAGAAGGAAAAGTTTATACATTCTCTTGGGGAGATGAAACTAAACTTGGCCATAGTACCGAGCCACATGATTTAGAGCCTCGTCCATTATTAGGTGCGCTTGAGAATATACCTGTTGTACAAAT
Organism: Nemophila menziesii; assembly: GCA_029959085.1. Lineage (NCBI taxonomy): Eukaryota > Viridiplantae > Streptophyta > Magnoliopsida > Boraginales > Hydrophyllaceae > Nemophila > Nemophila menziesii. The sequence goes on from JARWIR010000005.1 coordinate 13,054,648, forward strand.
TGCTGCTGGGTATTGCTATTTACTCGCTTTAGCTTGTCAACCTAATACCATGTGAGTTTCTTTATATTTCTTTTAACAATTGTGCAATAATAATAAGGCAATTTACGTTTTCCGTATTTTAGGTCAGTATATTCAGTTGGGTGTGGATTAGGTGGAAAATTAGGACACGGTACTAAAACAGATGAAAAACATCCTCGTTTAATTGAGCAATTTCAGACATTAAATCTTCAACCAACTGTAGTTGCGGCGGGTGCGTGGCACGCAGCAGTTGTAGGAAAAGATGGAAGGGTATGCACATGGGGGTGGGGCCGTTACGGATGTTTAGGACATGGTAACGAGGATTGTGAGTCTGTTCCTAAAGTTGTTGAATCTCTTAGTAATGTTAAAGCTGTTAATGTTGCTACGGGAGATTATACTACTTTCGTAGTTTCTGATAAAGGTGATGTTTATTCTTTCGGATGTGGCGAATCTTCTAGTCTTGGACATAACGCTCAACTTGCTGAGGGACAGGTTTGTTTTAATAATGTTTTGTTAGCATTTAATTTTAAAGTTATTGATGAATGATATTGTGATCAGGCGAATAGGGAAACAAATATTTTGAGTCCGGAGATGGTAACGTCATTGAGGCAATTGAATGAACGGGTGGTTCAGATTAGTTTAACTAATTCTATATATTGGAATGCACATACCTTTGCTCTTACTGAGACTGGTAAACTATATTCGTTTGGTGCTGGTGATAAAGGACAGCTTGGAGTTGAGTTAGCTGCTAATCAAACTGAGAAAGTTACACCTCAACGCATTGATCTTGATCTTAGCTAACTATATTTATTTCTCCATGCTTTAGACTTTCTTAATTTATCGTTGTTTGTTTATGTTTATGTTATTATCTGTATATAGAAACTAAGGATTATTCAAATGCTAGATTCTAGGGGCTTCTGCATTATTAACCCGTGAAGATACTTATGTACATATTTTAGGTTGATTTAACAAGTTATGTTCTTGAAATGAAATGACACAACCTTTTCAAGAATTTCAAGGATATTTGATGTTTTTTTTATCACTTAATATCTACTTTTGGTCGATCATTGGGTTAATGTACTTTTGTGATGTCACAAACAAGAATACTAGGTCACCAAGCTAAAATAATTAGCCCAGATTAGTTACTACTTGTTTTTATTGTTTAAACACATTGCACATACTTATACTTCACAAACTAAAAATTTTCCCTCTGTAAGAATGAGAAAGTTGAGATTTAAAATTATTCAGTTTTCATAGTCCATCTGAGAGCTGTTTGTCTCAAGTAAAATTCAATTTCAGGATCATTTGGCTACTGGTTACTGTTTAAGTGGTTAGAGCAACTTTTTAAATCAATAAATTGAATGGTATTAAAGATTTCGTCCACAATATCTTCTTAAACCTATATACGGAAGGAGTTAAGAAGACAACATAAAGTACTGAGTGAGACTGGACACATGTTTTGGGCTGTTCTTGTAAGCATTGGAAAATTATTAATCATACTTGTGTTTTCCAGGAATGAAAAGACACTTAGAGGTCAACAGTTTTACCGGATGATCCAGGAATTTTTGCTACCATTATCAATTAAATATCACACTCTTTAGATTCAACCATTACGGATACAACTATTTTGCTTATTCATATAGTTTTCATTGCAGAAACAATATAATATTTAGCGGATGCAATTCTTTGAAGTGGTGTGGTGGGGGTTGTGTGTGTTATTGGGCTTATAAGGGGTCCGGGGCATTTTTAGTATTTACAGAAAAAGTACACAAAATTTTATAACTATTTTAAAACTAATTGTTTCAAAGTCGCAAAAAGTATAACAAAATTTTTAAGACAAAACTTCCAGACTTTTTACTTCTCTTATGCGACTATTTTACTTATTTTACTTTTGCAAATCTTTATTTCAACTTTTTTCCCATAATCCTTACGGTTTACCATTTCTCTTGGAAAAAACTACAAATGAGAAGATGTAAAACCCGTTGAGCCTATCTTCAATTTTGATATATTTAAAGTCGATTTTACTAATTTGAAAGTTTTGGACGAAATTTTAAATTGAAATCCCAATTTTAGTAGAAATTCTTTATTCCAAAAATCATAGAAGAAAAGTTGTTTATTTCAGATGCATCATGTTTAAATAATGGAAAGAGTGACGTGCATATAAAGATTAAATTAAGTGAGTTGATGTACACGAAAAATCAAAAATAAAGGATTTGAATTATATTCACTTTTTTTTTTTTTTTTTGTCAACCAATTATATTCATTTACATATAGGACAATCGGAAGATTTTAAAAGTTCTCTATAACACACATCTCATTCCTACAACTTGTTTCTATTGTTTAAACACATGCAAACTTAAATTTTTCCCTTTAAGAATTAGAAATTTGGAATTAAAAATTATTCAGTTCCCGTAGTCCATCAGAGCCATTTGTCTCAAGTAAGATTTCCATTTCGCTAAATCAATAAATTAAAAGCATTAAAGATTTCGTCCAAATATCTTCTTAAACCTATATACGGACTCCCCTCATGATCCAGGATTTTCTTGTATGTGTTCCAAATAAGGAGTTAAGAAGACAACACTACTGTAGGTGTGTCTCTAAAGTACTGAGATTAGACAGATGTTTTGGGCAATTCTTCTAAAAGGATTGGAAAATTATTAAGGGTTTGTATTCTTGCTTTTTCTAGGAACGAGAAGACACTTAGAGGTTAAAAAGTTTTAACGAATGATCCAGGAATTTTGCTAATTATACTATCATCATTCTGATCCCAAAGGGATCCATTCAAAAATATGTCTAATGTTTTCGTTTAATATCATGATAAAATTTCCCACTCTTCAGATTCAACCATTATGGATAAAATTATTTTTCTTATCAAATTAGTTTTAATTGCGTGAACATGCGCATACAATATAATATTAGTTTAGCGGATGCAATTCTTTAGCGTAGGGGTTGCGGGGGTTATTGGGCTTATGAGGTCTTGGCATCTTTTGAGTTTGTAGAGAAAAGCAAGCAAAATTTATATTTATTTTCAAAATGGGTTGTTTCAAAGTCGTGGAAATTATCGTGAAATTCTCAAGACACGATTCTACTTTTGCAAATTATCATCTTGAGATTTCTTTTAGCGCCTATTTCTTTGGAAGGAACTACGAAATGCTACTCTCTCTAGATTTGATATATTCAAAGTGTTTGAAGGTTGTTAACAGAACTTTAAATTGAGATCTAATTTTAGTAGGAATTATTTATATAAAAAAATTAACAAAAAATCACAAAAAAATCGTTTAGGTAAGATGTAAAATGTTTAAATAATGGATTAATGGAATTAGTCGCGCATATAAAGTTTGAATTAAGTGATACACAAATATTCGAGAATAAAGTCTTTAATATTTTTTACAGGATTTGAATTATTTTCATGTATATATAGGACCATTGAAAGATTTTAAAAATTCTCTATAAGACGACATCTCGATCTTATATCAAATAAGCATACATAATTTATTAATTTATTGCACGAAAGTAATGTAATATTGGAAAATTTTAAAATATCTAATTTTTATATATATATATTATATTAAAAATCTATTAAAATATAAATAATTGATTTGAAAAATTCACAACCAATAATACTTTTTACAATATGTTTAGTCTATTTTTTACGTCTAATGAGACTAATATACCTCTCTACTACAAAAACAAAATCTTACCCATAAGTAACGAAATCGAATAAACAATGTCACAAATTCAACATATAAATAACTCAACTGAATAAATAAGGTAACATGTTCACAACACATTTAAAAAAAAAATCAGTCTAATTATTCATTTTGATTAGCTAATGTTGATGGGATGTAATTCATAAAATTAGATTATCATTTGACTGGGCTACAATGCATTTTGTAATGAGTTGCCTTCTAAAAAATTATGAGTTATCTTAAAAAACGACAGGTTCTCTTAAATACAATGGACTAAAACAACTTGAATATATTTGTTGAGATCCAATCTTAATATTTTCTCCGAGGTTGGAATAACAAATCCTCGTTGCACATAGTTCTCCATCTTATCTTTCTTTCCGTACCGATCTGAGAAGATTCATCTTGTTCATGACATTGATGAGTCATGCGATAATGATACTAGAGAATTAAGGTAGACATAGAAAAACAACAATAAAGGTTATATTTAATGGTAGGCACTAATCCTTACATGCTCGAGATGAATCATCACTGAATAGTGTGATATGCCTAAATAGCATGTACAAACAGTGGTGGACATATATGGAGTTCTAGAGGGTTCAAGCCCTACCTGGACCCCAAGATTTTTTATAATGTATGTGTAATTATTTTCATAAAAAATAAATAGCACCCTTTCGGATAAATTAATTTTTAGTGATAAAAAAAGAGGTTTGTAGGTCTAGTGGTAACATGATGGTGTAAGTTGTTAAGGAGACTAAGTTCAAGTTTCGTTGAAAGCAGTTTTTTTTTTATAATTAAAGGCTCATTTGGAAGTGCGAATAAAAAATACTTTTTAAAATAAAATTAAAATATTTAAAAAATTATCAATATTAATTGGGTGAATTACATATAGGGTCTTGGAGAACATCTTTCTTCTCTATAGAGTAGTTTAAAAAAAGCTATTCTTCTTAGGGACCTCATTTTTTACAATAGTCTTTCCTACCCTTACTATCACTAAAAGACAAAAAGTGTGATGTCACTATTTCTCTCTCCTCTACCTACCACTACCCACCTAAATCCAACCTTCCACAACCTATCACCGACCTCCGACCACCGACCACCGACCTCTGACCTCCGACCACCAGTCACCGGTCACCGGAAAAAACATAGAGTATCGGAAAAACATAGAGTACTCTATATATTTGCTGAGTGATGTCTCCTCATTTGTGATAGATTTATGTTAAGATGAGACATCATTTTTAGTGTTTTAGAAGTCAATAATGTCGATTTTCTTGAGTTTTAGTGCACTTTCCTATTTTGTGTCTTGATTTGTAGAAATAATGTTTTTAGAGCATATTGGGTTTAATTGTTTATTTAGTGTGTAGATTTAAAGATAATTATGGAGATTAATTAGAGTCCAAGTCAAAGACAACAACTTATGGAAGGAGATATGCATGGTAATTGGAGATAAAGGAAAGAATTGCTAAAAAGATGGAAAAGGAAAAGCTGCCTAAATCTGGGATTCTGCAAAGATAGGCGTTTTTACCTAATAAAAAGACCGATTTTGGTGAATTACTCCTAAAGGGCCTAGATAATTCTGTTGCGATTCTTTTGGTATCTTGTGGAGCAAAATCGGACCAATAACGAAGAAGTTAAGACCAAAACAACGCAGCAGTGTTTATCTTTATTTCCATACAAATTTGAGTTGGGCTAGAAGTCCATTACCTTAACTATTCCTCAAGAAAACGAATTAGGTCTTCTAAACACCTATAAATACACCCTTATATCACTTGTAAATCATCCTTGCCTCATAGTAATTAGTTCTTAAGGTTTTATTCTTCCAGTTTATTGTAGAGAGCAAGATGATGTCTTTTATTATTTCTTTTAGTTTATTTCCTTCAGTATGAACTAAACTCCCCATAGCTTGGGTTTTGCATATGTATAATCTATGAATTCTAATTCTTCTATCTAAGTTTCTTTGGAAATTATATGTTTTAATCTGATATTAGCTTCTTACTTTATATTTGCTTATGTGTTTTGATTTAATGTCTTTCCTAGAACTGATCACTTTAGGATTGTTTTAAGAGTAGTTAGATGGTCTCCTTGACAGGGTGTTTAACTATTGAACCACCACATAATGTCTAGTGTCGATAGCAGTTCTGACAAAACATACTTCTAACTAGATAGTCATTAAGGTTTGTTTTAATCACCATATCACCAAGATTGCAGTATTTGCTTAGGGCCTTAGTGGCATTTGATAACCCTATTTGAAATCACTTCTTGGTTGTGCCGTAGCCCCCTTAGTCGCTCTCAAGGTCTAAGGTAGTGGAATTTAGAATCCTGACTAAGTATTACCAAGAGCTAATATTCTCCCTTATGAACTAGATTTATAGATAGAATTAGAAGGATTAGTGCATACTAGCAAAACCTAAGCTATACTTCTCATCTTATATTCTTAATCTTTTATTTTATTGTCTTTATTTTCCTAGTTTTAATTTAGTTTTAATTCATAAATTCGAAAACCAAATATTTAATTTTCTGTTTTCTAGTTATTTACTTTTACTCGTTATTTGTTCTTACGCGTTTAACACACTTAAGTCCCTGAGAACGAACTCTACTTATCATTAAAACTTGCATACGTCCTGTAATACTTGCAGTACTGTGCCTGTCTAGGGTGAGAGTGCATAGTTTTCCATACTTAATTTGATCTTATTTTTATCACACCCTAGGCGACACCACTGAGTACTCTATAAATTTGCGGAGTACTCTCTAAATTTTTTCGAATGCACTAATAAAATTACAGAGTACTCTAAGAAAAACTCAGAGTACTCTAAGAAAAATCTACTCTAAGAAAATCTCAGAATACTCTAAAAATTGGTGAGTATTCTATTAATTTGATAAGTATTATTAAAAAAAAAAGAATACATAGTCAAAAAAAATCTTTATTCATCTTTATTACACAATTTTGAATAAATTTCAAATTAATATACAATTAAAAATAATAAAATAAGTAACCTAACTACCTTGACCAGATCTGAAAAATCTTGGAGTACTCTAAGAAAATCTCGGAGTACTCTAAGAAAATCTAGGAGTACTCTAAGAAAATTTCAGAGTACTCTAAGAAAATCTCGGAGTACTCTAAAAATCCAGCAGGTGCGTTTCCATGGCGAACCAGCGAGGATGGCGGTTTTCGTTCCATCGAAGAAGAAGAACCACCAGATCTGGTGGTGTTATGTTGGTGGTGGCCCTCGGTTTGTTACTCCAGCGAAGATGAAAGGAGCTAGATGTGTTGCGAGCTTGCTCCGATCTCCGACGAACATAGAAGGATGTGGTTTTATGGTGGTGGTGGTGCAGCCATGGATCGAGTTTGCAGCCATGTCTGCTCCAAATCTTTGAAGAGAAAGACTAAAAAGGTTTAGTGAAAAGAGAGGAGAGAGGGAGAGCCACGGAGGAGGATAGGTGATGGTGTTGGTGGTGTAGCCATTTCGGTGGTGGTTGTGTTATGGTGGTGGTGGCGGATGGGGATTTCACGTCGGAAGAGGGGAGTGAGGAGGAGAGGGAGGTGAGAGAAAATAGATCTGAAATTATAATGGTAGGGGTTCTAAATTAGTATATATAGAAGACAAAAAACAAAAGAGGGTATTAAGGTAATTGGGGTTTTGGGTTTCATGTGTTAAAAAGTTTCTGAGGTCTTTAGTAAGAAGAGGCTCTAGGCGGGGTCCCCATCTTGAAAAGGGGGTGTGTTCAAGACCCTAAGTGGCGTTTACTCATATTAATTTGAATTCTGGAATCAATTTAGGTACTTTTTTTAAAAAGCACATATTTGATACTTCTCCTAAAAGTGCTTTGGTTGAATTCAATGCATAAATAACTTCATTGAACAAACAAGGTAACAAATCCATAACACATTCTAAAAATTAAAGCAACTATTTATTTGATCAGACAACGTTGATGAGATGTACTTCATGAACGTAGATTCTCATTTGACGGGGCTCTAATGCATTTGCTAGTAGGTTGTCTTCTAATAAATTATGACTTGTCCTAAAAAATGATAGGCTGTCTTAAAAATGATGGGCTCCTAGGGGTGTGCATCGGGTTAGAAAACCCGTATAACCCGACCAACCCGACCACACTAACCCGAAATCATACGGGTTAGTTTCTAATTGGGTGGGTTGCGGTTTACATTTTTGAAAAAATATACACATTTTTGCGGGTTGTGGATTTTAAACTTGAAACCCGCAAACCCGCATATACTCGATTACCTTGTAGTATAAAAATTAGAAAAATTAGTATTGCTCATTTTATTCAAATAAAATAGTGGAGTCGTGTATTTTTCAACCTACATTTTTTTTATTCCTCCCCATTTTTTAAAAATATTTTGAAATCCATCAATATTTCATTAATATTTTATCTAATGAATATGTTTTTCATTTCAGTTATGATATTATCTGTACTCTTTGTTTAATTCATATATTTAGTTTCCTAAAATCTCAATTTATATCTTTTAATCATAGATGATTTGAAATACATATGTGTATCCTAAACAATGTTTTTCGTTATAATTTTCATTTGTAATATAAATTTGACTCGCCAAATAAATATGGATACAAATTCTTCTTCTTTATCGAACTAAATCACCCGCAATGCACCCGCAACCCGCCTAACCCGAAACTCAATGGTTTAAGTAATGTATTGGGCGGGTGCGGGTCTTATTTTTTAAAATCCGCACAAGAACGGACGGTTTGTGGGTTGAGCATTTTTCATACAAAACCGACCCGCGCACACCCCTATGGCTCCAACAACTTGGTTGTATTTGTTGAGCTCCAATCTTAATCTTTTCTCCGGGGTCTGAAAAAAAGTCTTCGTTGCACATAGTTCTCCCTTTTGTCTTTCTTTGCGTACCAATCTGAGAAGATTCGTCTTGTTCATGACATGATGTGTTTGAGTCATGCGATGATGATACTAGAGAAAAACAAAAATAAAGGTTAGATTGAGATTCATAAATACCACATAGATATATTCTACACAATATATTCCATGATAGACACTAATCCCACATTCTCGACATGAAACATCACTGAATAATGTGATACACCTAAATAACAGGTATAAACAGTGGTATACTTATGTAGGGTTCCAAGGGGATCAAGCCTACCTGGAGCGCAAGATTTTTTTAAAGTGTATGTGTAATTTTTTCGTTAAAAATATATAGACCCCTTTAGGATTAAATAATTTTAGTGATGAAAAAAATAAATAACTTTGTAGGTCTAGTGATAGTGTATTCCTGTAAGTTGTTAAGTAGACCTAGTTCAAGTCTTGTTGCAAACATATTTTTTTATAATTTTAAGTCAAAATTAACATAAATGAGGACACTATCGGTCATCTTCGTTTACCTCCATGTGATTTTGTAATTTGATGCCTTCTGAGAAAAGATTAGGTTGTCTTAAAAAACGATGAATTGTCTTCGGAGTATACTCATCGGCGACGACTTGCGACAGTTCCGCCATAGATGCCGTTATAATTGTGTGTGTGTATATATATATATATATATATATATATATATATATATATATATATATATATATGTTGGAGAATAAATCTCATATAATGTGTTCTCCGTCTTCTTCTATCAATTTTAACTTTTAGTTGACTTGACAATTTAACATGGTATTAGAACTCTGGGTACTTGAGGTCCTGGGTTTCGAGTCTCTTTACCGCCACCACTCGAAATCTCCACGTGCATTACTTAAATCAATCCATCTCTTCAAACTAAAATGTTTTTTTTCAAATATAATTAACTTTCTAAATGCTTGAGGTCTCCATGGATGTGAAATCTAGTCACGAGACATCTATTTTAGGAGTATTTAGTACTTAGTTTTGGTATTTTCCCCCAATTATTCATGATTTACTCTTTCTTGTCTAATTTTAGGTGTTTTGCTATTTTGTGAGCTTTTTACGCGTAGTTTGTGTGCTATTTGTGTAGCACTTAGGTATTGGAAGCTATTGCACCTTGGGCTAAAGATAAGAAGTGAAGAAAAGCAAAGAAAACCCCTTAGTCATGATTTAAAGGTAAAGTTTGTATATATTTGGAAAGTTAAAGAATCTGACATGCTGGAAAAACGTCCACTATTTTCAATACTACAGAAAATCGGATACCAATTTGAAGGATTCCTTTTAGAAAGATAGATCTTTGAATTGCGGTCTTTTCCATATAAAGTACACTGAATTCCGATAAGTAATGAAAGAGATATGACCAAATCAATCTGCAAAAGTTATTATGTCCTACAATTTAGGAAAACAAATTTTAGTAAGATTTGGACTCATTGACTTGGGTAACACTCTAGGTTTCGACCTAAGATATATATATATATATATATATATATATATATATATATATATATATATATATATATCCACTTTTACCTTAATAAAATCATCATTGGTCAGTCCCTAATCATCTAAGGACCAAGAGGAAGCCTAGATCAAGAAAAAAGAAGGGAAAGAGGAGTTTGGAAGCTGTTCATGCCATTCCAACCCTTCTGGTTATCAATTGTTTGTCTTTATTTATTTCTTATGAACTAATTCTATTTAGCTTGAGAATAGCATATTGGTATAAAACCTAGACTTGTTTTATATGTTATTTGAATTTGGGATGTCCTTTTACATTTATTTGAAACTAGTAGTGATAACTCTGTATTATGTGCTTTGATTTAAGTTTTGTAGTTCTTATGGTGTACAACGTATATGATTTCCCCATTATAGATTGGGTTAACACCCTAACGGGGGTATCAATTATGGAAACACCACATAATCGTCTAGTATGCGGTAGTGAACCTGACGGGCTTGCCTAACTAGATAGTCAATAGGGATTTATTTAACCACTGATCATTGCGCATGGTCCCCTTACCTCAGTCCCCTGGTACTGTAGAGGTTTCTTCCTAAATCTAGAATAACCGGCTATTGCGTATGTATCACAAAATTCTCCCTTAAATAATAAACATAGAACAAGGCTAGTGGGGATTAGTTGTTTTATCTCAAGCTAAACTCTCATAATGTGGCGAATCTTCTAGTCTTGGACATAACGCTCAACTTGCTGAGGGACAGGTCTGTTTTAATAATGTTTTGTTAGCATTTAATTCCAAAGTTATTGATGAATGGTATTGTGATCAGGCAAATAGGGAAACAAATATTTTGAGTCCGGAGATGGTAATATCACTTAGGCAATTGAATGAACGGGTGGTTCAGATTAGTTTAACTAATTCTATATATTGGAATGCACATACCTTTGTTCTTACTAAGACTGGTAAGCTGCATTCGTTTGGTGCTGGTGATAAAGGACAACTTGGAGTTGAGTTAGCTTCTAACCAAACTGAAAAAGTTACGCCTCAACGCATTGATCTTGATCTTAGCTAACTATATTTATTTCTCCATGCTCTACACTTTCTTAAGTTATTGTTGTTTGTTCATGTTTATGTTATTCTCTGTATATAGAAACTAAGGATTATTCAAATGCTAGATTCTAGGGGCTTCTGCATTATTAACCCGTGAAGATACTTATGCACATATTTTAGGTTGATTTAATAAGTTATGTTCTTGAAATGAAATCACACAACCTTTTCAAGAATTTCAAGGATATTTGATGTTTTTTTCTTTAATTACGTAATATCTACATTTGGTTGATTCTTGGGTTGATATAATTTTGTTATGTCACACACGTAGAATGTTAGGCCACCAAGCTAATTAATTAGCTTAGATTAGTTACAACTTGTTTTTATTGTTCAAACACATTGCGCATAGTTATACTTCACAAACTTAAAATTTTCCCTCCGAATGAATGAGAAGTTGAAATTTAAAATTATTTAGTTTTTGTAGTTCATCTGAGAGCCATTTTTCTCAAGTAAGATTCAGTTTTAGGACCATTTGGCTAGTGGTTATTTCATAAGTGGTTAGAGAAACTTTTTAAATCAATAAATTGAATGGTATTAAAGATTTAGTCCAAAGTATCTTCTTAAACCTATATAAGGACTACCTCATGATCCATTACTTTCTTGTAATATTATTCCAAATGATGAAGGGGTTAAGAAGACAACATATCGTATGTGTGTCTCTAAAGTACGAGGATTGGACACGTGTTTTGGGCTATTCTTTTAAAAGCACTGGAAAATTACTAAGGAGGGGTTTGTATTCTTGCTTTTTCCAGGAATGAGAGACACTTAGGGGTTCAATAGTTTTACGGGTGATCCAGAAATTTTGCTAATCATAACTATCAATGATCCCAAAGGGATCTACATTCAAAATTATGTCTCAGCTTTTCGTTTAATATTATGTGTTGACTTACAAAATTATTAATTAAATATTTAACTCTTTAGATTCAACAATTATGGATAATATTATTTTGTTTATTCAATTAGTTTTCATTGCGGGAAGATGCATACAATATAATGTTAATTAGCGAATGCAGTTCTTTGGTGTAGATATTGTGAAACTGATGGTTTCAAAGTCGCAAAAAAGTATTGCATCAAGACAAAATTTTGAGAGATTTCTTATTTGTTTTCTATTTTGTAAGTTTTTATCTTGAATATGTTTACATTATATCTTATATCTTGTCCATATTTTTGGATAAATCTACAACTGAGTAGATACACAACAACGTGACATTATCCTTAGGTCTGATTATTGCAGTCGATTTTGCATATTTGAAGGTTTTGGATATAATTTTAAATTGAACTTATTATTTGAGTAAAAATTGTTTATAATAAAAATTAACAAAAAAATCACAAAATGTTTTAAATGTTTAAATAATGGAATTAGTGACGTGCATATAAAGTTGAATTAAGCGACTTGATGTTTTCATTTAAAATTTGAATTATTTTTACTTATATTAGACAACCAAACTTTTTTAAAAACTCTTTATAACACGACATCTCATTCAAGAATTTTAATAAACATACATAATTTATTACATAAAATTAATGTAATATTGAAAAATTTCAAAATATCTTGCAATTTATAATATATATATATATATTATATATATATAAACCTTTTAAAAACATGTGTGATTGATTTAAAAAGTTTACAACTAATAATACTTTTTATAACATGTCCAACTTATTTTTACGTCAAAATAGGACTAATATACCCTTTACCCCATAAACAAAATCATACCAATGAATAACTCAATCGTATAAAAGAGATGACAATATCAACGCATAAATAACTCAGTTGAATAAATACTTTAACAAATCCATAACATATCCTAAAAATTAGAGAAACTATTTCTTTGGATTAGTTAATGTTGATGAGATGTAATTCATAAATGTATGTTATTATTTGACTAGGCTATACTACGTTTTTCATGGGTGCCTTCTAAAAATGATGAGTTGTCTTAAACACTATAGATTGACTTAAAAACGATGGGCTTTAAAAACTTGGTTATATTTGTTGAGCTCCAATATTAATCTTTTCTCTGGATTTGTAATAAAAAATCCTCGTTGCACGTAAATCTCCCTCTTGTCTTTTCTTTGTGTACCGATCTTAGAAGTTTTGTCTTGTTCATGACACGATATTTCAAGGTAAACATAGAAAAACAAATATAAAAGTTAGATTGAGATTTGAAAATACCACATAGATATAAGCAACACAATATATGCAATGATAAGCATTAATCCCCGTATGCTCGAGATGAAATATCACTGAATAATGTGATACACCTAAATAACATGTATAAAGAGTGGCAGAATTATGTGGGGGTTCCAGGGAGCTCAAGCCCACCTAGGTCCCGAGCTTTTTGAAATGTATGTGTAATTTTTTTCAGAAAAAAAATAAATAGTCCTCTTTAGGATTAATTAATTTTTAGTGATAAAAAAGATAAATAGCTTTTTAGGTCTAATGGTAACGTATTGGTGCAAGTTGTTGAGTAGACTAAGAGACCATTTGGAAGTGCTTATTTTAGAATAAAAAATTACTTTTGAAATAAAATTAAAATATTTGACAAACTTATTAAAAATAATTTTAAATTCAAAAATCATTTTAGGTACTTTTTAAAAAAAAACACATATTTGACCCTTATCCTAAAAGTGATTTTCAAAGTCTAAAATATTTTTAAATATCTAGAAACATTTTTAAGCGCTTTTAAAAAAAATACTTTTAAAAGGGCACTAAGTTCAAGTCTCGTAAGAAGCAATTTTGTTTATAATTAAGTTAATGTTTTTTTATAGTTTTAAGTTACAATTGAAAAACAAAAATAAGGACAATAGAGATCGTCTTCAAATTTACCTTCTTGTGATTCTGTAATGGCCTGCCTTTCAAAAATCGATGGATCGTCTTAAAAAACTATGGATAATCCTCGGAGCACTCATCAACGACGACTTGCGACAGCTCCGCCATAGATGTTGATATAATAATTATATATGTATATTGTATGTATATATATATATATATATATCAAGTCTTCTACCTTTTTATATTTCTTAAGGGTATGTTTGGATTGAGGGATTATAAAGGATAATAGTTATCCTTCCTTTGTTTGTATTATAAATTTTTGAAGGGATAAGTTACTAAAGGATTAAAATTATACCTTCTAATCCTTTATATCTTATCCCTCCAATTTGGAGTCATTAGAAGGAAGAGATTAACTTTTATAGTAAAATATCTTTATTACCCTTATGTTCTATTTAAAATATATTTTATTAGGGGTATAAAAGTAATTTAGTTATAAAATAATCCTTTCCTTTCCTTTACTTATACAATCCAAACACAAAATTCAAATAATCCTTTACTAATATTTTTCTTTCTTTTTCTACTCAATCCAAACAAGATTAATACTCTCCTCTCCTTTCCTTTAATATACTATCATTTCCTATCCTTTAATAATTAATCCCCTCTATATACAAACAAACCCTAATTCTATTGTGCAATAATAATAAGATTATTACCCAAGGGGTCTTGAAGACACCACCCCGAGACCCAACAAAACCTGGTCTATACCTTCTTCTTACTTAAGGCCACAAACTAATTTTAACACTATAAGCCTAATTACCCAATTACTTTTATACCCTCAAATGTTTCCTAACACTATATATATACTATTTTCTCAAACCCACTCACTCCCACAAAATTCCTTCAACACTAACACTCACTCCCACGTTTGTTTTTCTCTCTATCGATGCTCAGTCACAAAATCTCTCTCTCTATTCAGTTCTCTTTCTCTCCACCGTGATAATATTCTTATCTCCAGGCCGTTGTTGATTTCCGTTCGTCTCTAACTACCCTCTTTCGCTCTCACACTCCAGCCCGTAAGTTTTTATCTACTTTCTTTTTTACTTGTTTTAGCTGGGTTTTTATGAATATGTGAAGAATTTGTGTTCGAGTTTGCTGGAATTGTTTATTTTTTTTCATTGTTTTGTGTTGAAGTAGTTGTTTATAGAATTTCACCGTTTGTGTTCATCGACTTTTTGATGTTATAGCGTGTACGTTTTTTCGATGTTTTACCACGTTATATGCTTTAAATACTCAGTAATCTTTAGTTTTTGACACATGCTCAGAAGATTATGCTTTCGTTTTATTGTTTTTTCTCAAACTCTAAGTGTTGCTTTGCTCGTTTATGATTATTATACGTGTTTATAGACTTGCATGCTAGCCATACTCAATAATCATATTTTTTTATTTAATACTCAGTACTTTCTGGTGTTGGTTGTTTATGCTCAGTACTATATATGCTTATGCTCAGTACCTTTTTATGTGTTTTGCTTATGCTCAGTACTATATATGCTTATGCTTATTACATGCTTTGTTGTTTTGGTTATGCTCAGTAATTTATGTGTATGTTGTTTCATGCTCAGTACTCTCTGTGTATGTTGTTTCATGCTTATGCTTATGCTCAGTACTTTCTATATATGTTGTTTCATGCTCGGTACTATATATTCTTATGCTCGGTACCTTATGTGTTTATCTGTTTATACTCAGTACTATATTTTATAGTTTACTCATGCTCAATACCTTATGTGTTGTCTCTGAGTACTCAATAACAATGTTTCTGAGTACTCAACTTCTAGGTTAGATGGATTCTTATATTCTCGTTGTGTTCAAGGCTGGGACAGAGCATGTCTTTTTGCCCTTCAACAAGTTGGTCGACTTCAAATCGATAAAGGATTTTGCAGTCAACAAATGGGGTTCGTTTGACGGTTTTAATAGTTTATCTTATACTATTGGTGCTTAAAAAGATTCCAAACTAGATAATAACACCGATTTCACCACGATCAAGTGGATTTTAGAGTGTGGCAATTGTTGTGTTTTATTTGTATAAACCAGTAAAACAATATAAAAACTATTACTAAGATAAAATAAAATATAAGTAAATAAATAAATAACTTTACTTGTCGAGACTCGGATTGGATTCGATATCTTTAAGGTATTTAGACCACGTACATGTGTCTTACGTTTGCTGGTTTCAACCTCCAGAATACAACGACAAAACTATTCAAAAGAAACTGACACACGAATTTTAAAGAATTTCAACAAACTTAAAAAACTTGCTTCTTTCTATCTCTCTCTCTCTCTCTCTTATAATTTTAATGCTTGATGCTTTAAAAAATGAATGAATAAAATGGTTTAGTTGGCCAACTATTTATAGAAAATTAAAAGGTGGCTTGCCAAAAGTTATGATGTTTCATTTTGGAGTTACGTTGTATTAATATAACATACAACTTTTACTTAATAAAGACAAAAGTTTGGGCTGGTCCAGATTGTATGAACCTAAGGCCCATAAGCCCAACAAAACTAATGGTCTAGGTTCAATCAATCCCCACCAGGCCTTTTTTTTATTTCTTTGCTTTGCTTTATAACAAAAAGAAATAAAATAACATATATTGTTGATAATTTTTTTCTTTTAATTTCTCCAAATTACATGACTCAATTTCTCATTCAAATTCAAATTATTTTGACCAAGTGAATATATTATGTTAATCTTTACAACTTGAATAAACGTATTAATATCCGAATCATTTCATTAAATTGAATCGCCGACTAACATCGTAAACATGGTCAACACTTGGGTAGAATCCAATTTGTCCAACAATCCCCACATGAATGGAAATTGACTAACCACCTTAAAAATTATGCAAAAGAATGCTAAACACTTGAGAGAGAGCGAGAGAGAAGCGTAGAAAAATACTACATTGAGAAAGGTAGCTTTTGGCTTTGAACCTTCTGTAGTAAGAGCTATCGGATTTACTAGATAACTAGTGAACGTGATGTCATGAACTATTCAACTTTTGTGTAAACCAAGACAACAGAAATTACATAGTATACTTCCAAACATTATTTGGTTCTCACGGGTGTGTCCATTTACGGCCCTGGACAACTCCTGGTATTTCATGAATAACCGTCGGAGAATTTCGCCTTTAAAAATTCTCGTAGGGCGGCCCTACCCATGTTATTCATATAGGTGGTCTCTTGTCGGGAGTATTCTGCATTACTCTATCTTATGTTATTGAAGATACAAGAGTTTGACTTATCCTTCACTTTTACAACTAGCACTATTTAATTTTGTCCTAGGAATGGTTTGGGGAGGTCTCCCCACAGCGCGTCACACCAAGTTGCAGTTTCATGATTCAGTTTTCCCTTTGAACCTAGATTGTGGGATCTCCACTCTGCTAGGTAGGGTTCCCATCATGGCAACTCAGCTTTCGTAGGCTTAAGACAGATTCCCCTTGACAACACTCGCACTTGCTCTCTTTGTTGAACTTTGGTCAGTGGATCTGATATGTTATCTTTTAATCGAATGTAATCAATTGTGATAACTCCGATGAGCAATTGTCTAATGGTATTGTGTCTACGACGTATGTGTCTAGACTTACCGTTATACATTTTTTTTAATGTCCTACCAATGGCACTTTGATTATCGCAATGCATGCAGATAGGTGACACAGGCTTTCGCCAATTAGGAATATCCTCTAAAAAAAATTCTGAAGCCACTCGGCTTCCACAGCACCTTTGTTTAAAGCTATAACCTCAGATTCCATAGTGGATCTGGCTATGCACGTTTGCTTAGTGGATTTCCAAGACACGGTTGCTCCTCCTAACATGTAGACAAACCCACTTGTGGATTTTGAGTCGGTGGAGATATCCAGTTTGCATCAATGTATCCTTCTAGTACAGTTAGATATCCCATGTACAACAACCCTTTGTTTATTGTGTATCTAAGATACCTTAGAACTCTTACAATAACAATCCAGTGGTTCTTCCCCGGATTATGTGTAAACCTACCTAGCTTGCTTACTGCATGTGCTATATCTGGCCTAGTGCAGTTTGTTAGGTACATGAGACTCCCAATAATCTGAGAGTACTCCAACTGGTTGATCGTATCACCAGTGTTCTTAGCAAGATGTAAATTTACATCAACAGGTGTCTTGGCGATATTTGTGTCGTTATTACTAAATTTGTTTAATACTTTCTCAATATAGTGTGACTGAGATAGTATAATACCTTCAGATGTTCGGAGAATCTTGATACCCAAAATAACATCCGCAAGGCCTAGATCTTTCATGTCAAACTTACTTGAAAGCATCCGCTTGGTGAATGTTATCACATCATTGTTACTTCCAATGATTAACATATCATCCACATATAAACAGACAATGACATATCCTGTCTCATTTTGTTTTACATGAACGCATTTGTCACAATCATTAATCTTGAAATCATTCGAGATCATGAATCCATCAAATTTGTCATGCCATTGCTTCGGTGCCTGTTTTAAACCATATAAAGATTTAACAAGCTTACATACTTGATTCTCCTTACTTGGAACTACGTAACCCTTAGGTTGTTCCATATATATCTTTCATTTAGTTCTCCATTTAAGAAAGCTGTTTTTACATCCATTTGATGAATTACGAGCTTGTATATTGAAGCTATAGCGATTAACATTCGAATGGATGATATTCTCGTGACTGGAGAATAAGTATCAAAATAGTCAAGTCCTTCTCTTTGACTATAACCTTTTACAATAAGGCGAGCCTTGTATTTCTCAATAGACCCATCGGTCTTTAGATTCTTCTTGAATATCCATTTGCATCCAAGTGGTTTATTTCCATAAAGGAGATCCACTCGTTCCCACGTATGGTTTTTTGCATAATGGATTATATCTCGCTATTTATCGCTTCCTTGCCGTAAGAGGCGTCAAGGTTTGACATAGCCTATTTGAATGTTCGTGGTTCGTCATCTAGCATGTAAGATAGAAAGTCAGGACCAAAAGACGTAGAGGTTCTCATACGCTTACTTCTTATTTGTTCTCCTTCATTTGGAAATGATTCTTGATCATGCTTTTCAGTTGGAAATGATTCTTCATCTTGCTCTTCTTGAGTTGCATCGTGTGTTCTTTTTGAGGATGTGGTTTGCGGTGAGCAAAGCCTCCCCTCACAAGTTATGTGGTAACCCTGAGTTAATCAGTAAGATATTCATCATTTCCTTCAACGTGCGGTTCTTGCGTTCAACAATCCCGTTTTGTTGAGGCAAGCAGGGAGCCATGGTTTGATGGATGATTCAATGTTCAGCGCAAAACTCCTCAAAAGGAGACACATATTCTCCTCCCCTATATGTTCAAAGATTCTTACTCTTTTTTATTTAGTTGATTCTCAACTTCAGTTTTGTATTTCATAAACGCTTTTAAGGCCCCATCCTTAATTCGAAGAAAGTATATTTGACAATACCTTGTGCAATCGTCAATGAAAGTTATAAAATACTTTTTTCCATTTCTAGTTTGCACAAAATTTAAGTCACAAATATTACTGTGAATTAACTCTAAAGGTAGCGAAGTCCTTTCTATAGATTTAAACGAGGTTTTGGTTAATTTTGACTCAACACATACTTCACATTACTTTTTAGAATTGAAGTTCACATTAGATAATAAACCGACATTTACTAACTTATTTAATGAACCAAAATTAACATCTCCTAATCTATCGTGCCATAAATTAGGTGAGTCAAGGATATATTACTTTCTCGGTTACATTTTGGTAGGTACTACGGTCATTACATTTATCTCAAATAAACCTCACATAGGTACCCTTTGCCCACAAATATCCCACCTTGTTTGAATCCATTTTTACTCAATAACGAACCTGAAATTAGATGCCGTCTAATGTCAGGTACATGGAGAACGTTATAGAGACTCAACTCTTTTTCAGAAGTCATTATTAGAATAACGATTCCATATCCAACTACTTTTGATGTAGAGAAATTTCCCATACATAAAGTCTCTTCAGTAGTTGCAACTTTGTATGACTTGAACATACATTTCAGGTGGCCACAATATCCACCTACCAGTGTTTGGTATTGCCAACCAAATTTACTTTAGAAACTATTGTAGTGAAATCAATCTTATTTGAACTTAGTCATGGTTGCTTGGCCTTGTTTTCCTTTCATGGAATTGCCTTTACTGTTTCCTCTATGATTTCGGCCATCTATTCCTTTACACAGATAGTCATTTTCATTTAACCTCTTAGACTCCTCAACGGGTCTATAAGAGTCGGGATCATGTCCCACAAATGCATTTTTCATAAGTGAAATTGCCGATGATATGTTGTTACCGATTCCATCATTGCTGGACATATTGTTTATCTTGGTAGACATCATTTCAATCACCAAGGATTACACAATATTATAAATAATTCAAACAAATGAATTATACAACCTTTCTCACTAAAAGACAACACAAAAAAATAATTCTTTCTTACGACAAAATGATTAAATTAATTTTAACTTCTCAAGTTTTTATATTCTTTTAGTCCCCCAAGTTTTAATATTCTTGTTGTAGAGGATCGAAGAAATTAAAGAAGTAATCAATTCACGTAAAAGAGAATCTCAATCAATTAATAATTCTTTAAGTGGAAAATTTTCAAACCACAAGATTCGACAAGCATGCAGATATTAGCAAGATTGATATTAGTTGTTAAAACACACACTAATATTACAACATAATATGACGTTAGTAAGGGAGTATTTTTCTAGTATGTATACAAAAGCCTAGAAATCAGAATAAGAGAAAAGAAAATAATGTAATATTCCTGTTCTGTATACACAGACCCAGAAATTTCGCAAAAGTAAAGTTTATAAGAACATAAAAGGAAAATGTTTTATGGTTTATACAACGTGAATCATAAATACCTTAAATTGTTGTGTTTTATTTGTATAAACCAGTAAAACAATATAAAAACTATTGCTGAGATAAGATAAAATAAAATAAAAGTAATTAAATAAATAACTTTACTTGTCGAGACTCGGATTGGATCCGATGTCTTTAAGGTATTTAGGCCACGTACAAGTGTCTTACGTTTGCTGGCTTCACCTCCAGGATACAACGAGAAAACTATTCAAAAGAAACTGACGCACGAATTTTTGAGAATTTCAACGAACTTAATAAAGCACCTTCTTTCTATCTCTCTCTTATAATTTTAATGCCTTATGCTTTAAAAAATAAATGAATAAAATGGTTTAGTTGGCCAACTATTTATAGAAAATGAAAAGGTGGCTTGCCAAAAAGTTGTGATGTTTCATTTTGGAGTTACGTTGTATTAATATAACATACAACGTTTACTTAATAAAGACAAAAGTTTGGGTTGGTCCAGATGGTATGAACTTAAGGCCCATAAGCCCAACAAAGCTAATGGTCTAGGTTCAGTCATTCTCCACCAGGCCCTTTTTTTTTCTTTCTTTGCTTTGCTTTATAACAAAAAGAAATGAAATAATTGTTAATAATTTTTTTCTTTTAATTACTCCAAATTACATAACTCAATTTCTCATTCAAATTCAAATGATTTTAACCAAGTGAATATATTATGTAATCTTTACAACTTGAATAAACGTATTAATATCTGAATCATTTCATTAAATTGAGTACACCGACTAACATCGTAAACATGGTCAATACTTGGGTAGAATCCTATTTGTCCAACAACAATTACGAGAAGATGGATATTCAACAAGTTGGTTGACTTCAAATCGATAAAGGATTTCGCAGTCAACAAATGGGGTTCGTTTGACGGTTTTGTTAGTTTATCTTATACTATTGGTGATTACAAAGATTCCAGACTAGAGAATAACACTGATTTCACTATGATCAAATGGATTTTGGAGCGTGGCAATTACGAGAAGATGAATATTTGTGTTTCTGACAAACGAGCGAGGTTACCTTTTAGTGTACCCGATACAGATTCATACCGTTCACGTGTTCAATTCAGTCAACTTGTACCTATACAATCTATTCCCGACCCTTCCATAACCAACCCCACTCCATCATTTTTTACAGACTAACTAAAGGATTTGAGAAGCGAATCGTGGAAATCTGGTTTACAATCTAAAGGGCAGTGTTTTATGGACGGTGCCTAACAGTTCATACTCTTTGTTTAACATTTTTCAAGTGTGGCACTGCATTATTTCTCATGGAGGCCACAATGAGTGGATCCGAGCAACCTGTAGTTACTCTCATCACATCTCCTTCTTCCCCAACATTCCAAAAAAATCAACACCATTGCTATGGAAACTCAACCCCTGGAGAGTTTCCATTATCAGCAAATCCCTCAATCGTACTTCATGTCCTCACAGGATGTAATTTAGATCCACAAGATCTCACTATGCCCGAGGTTTATATTCATTCATTTACAAACCCCTTTAAATATAAAAATTCAATAAACCTTCTTATCTTTTTCAGGAAACATGTTCTTTCTTCAAACAACCCGCGGATTTCCCACCAGATCATGAACTTTCATTATCAGAACTTGCTGCCTTAGATATGTGTCAAAAAAGAGCTATATTTAAACTAGTGATCGAAGAAGAACATCAAAATTTAAAGCAAAGATGTTGTGGTTCATGGAAACTCGTCCTGAGATTCCTTCTCGCCGGAGAGTTATGTTCCCGGAGAGAGAAATCTCAGGTTATAGCGGGTCCCGGTCACAGCATTGTCGTAACTTTAAAAGGAACCGTTTTTTCATTCGGATCAAATACTTCAGGACAGCTCGGACATGGAACTACCGAAGAAGAATGGCAGCCTCGTCAGATCAGGATTTCTTACTCTCACAAGACGAGGGACTAACCCGTAAAAACAACCAAAAACGAGGGACTAAAACGTTACTTTTGCAGAGGTTTAACCGGTATTCATATAATTCAAGCAGCAGCAGGGGCTGGGCGAACAATGCTAATTACCGATAAAGGCCAAGTGTATGCTATAGGAAAGGATTCATTTGGTGAAGCAGAGTATGGAGGAGGTACACAAGGAAGTAAATTGGTCACAAAACCTCAACTTGTCGAGTCATTAAAAGATATATTTGTTGTACAAGCTGCGATTGGTAATTTTTTCACGGCTGTATTATCTAGAGAAGGAAAAGTTTATACATTCTCTTGGGGAGATGAAACTAAACTTGGTCATAGTACCGAGCCACATGATTTAGAGCCTCGTCCATTATTAGGAGCCCTTGAGAATATACCCGTTGTACAAATTGCTGCTGGGTATTGCTATTTACTCGCTTTAGCTTGTCAACCTAATACCATGTGAGTTTCTTTATATTTCTTTTAACAATTGTGCAATAATAATAAGGCAATTTACCTTTTTCGTAATTTAGGTCAGTATACTCAGTTGGGTGTGGCTTAGGTGGAAAACTAGGACATGGTACTAAAACAGATGAAAAACATCCTCGTTTAATTGAGCAATTTCAGACATTAAATCTTCAACCAACCGTAGTTGCGGCGGGTGCGTGGCACGCAGCAGTTGTAGGAAAAGATGGAAGGGTGTGCACATGGGGGTGGGGCCGTTATGGATGTTTAGGACATGGTAACGAGGATTGTGAGTCTGTTCCTAAAGCTGTTGAATCTCTTAGTAATGTTAAAGCTGTTAATGTTGCTACGGGAGATTATACTACTTTTGTAGTTTCTGATAAAGGCGATGTTTATGTTGGTAAAAACTAACAATATCACCGATAAAGTAAGAATTGTTTTCATATAAAAACATTTAGGAAAAATGTAATACTACAACTATTACAATACAATGGAAAAATGGAATATAAAGGTATCCCAAAAACTGTAATACAACAACTATTACAAGAAATGAGAAAAGAACTTACATGGAAATATAAAAAAAAAAATTACTAGATACGATTACACAAAACGTGCATCGGTGAAAAAGATATTCCGGGAGTACCGGTATCTCCAACAATCGTATCCCTCTTCTACTCTTATCTCTATGTCAAAATGATTTGACTAATCATTGAGAATGGAGTGTTCCATTTTCTGAATTTCTAGAATAATATTCTATTCTCTTTAGAATAATTTCCTTTCTTTCTAGAATAATATTCTTTCTCCCTAGAATTATTTTTCTATTCTCTCTAGAATTATTATTCCATTCTCTCTAGAATTACATTTTTCTTTTCTCTAAAAAATGCAAGTGACAAAGTCACTATTTATAGAGAAAGTGATGAGACAAGAAAAACCGTCACATAAATGCCTCTTCAATGCTCATTAATGCTAGCCGTTTTTTTTCCACCAAGTCTTGTGGCAAGACAAAAAACCGTCACTTTAATGCATCTTCAATGGTCATTAAAGCTAACCGTTTTCTTTCACCAAGTCTTGTAACTTCCGAAACCGCTACCATTAATTTTTGTCGGTTTTTGCTTTTATTTTCTTCTTCATTTTCTAGGTGATACTTTTTACCACATAAAAAGTTTTCCCATTTTTCCCAAGAGAAATAAAGAATTAATAAAGTAAAGCTCTTGAATTTTAGTAATTCCAACATTTGTTTTTCCACAAAAATTAAGGTGGGACTATTAGAACACAAATAGTTTTTCCCACTTCTCCCATGAACATGAAAGAATTAATAAATTAAATAATCATTCATTTAATAATTCCAACAATCCCCCACTCAGGTTCTTTGGGAGAGGAGGTGAACAGGTTTCCGTAAATACCAACATTTGGGTGAATTGTACTTAAGTGGCAATATCTTTTGATTTGAATTGACACGTAGTGAAGTGAGGCAACCACCAAAAACATATCAAGTGAACGTACTCTTGAACTTGACGGTTTTCGATCGAGACCCTCACAGCACATACTCTACCCGGCTGATAGTTACAAATTCCTCAAACATCACCTTTTTCTTACACATAGGTGATCTCCAAGGGCGTCTAGCCTCATTAGCCGACCCCTCTCGGATTTCAAGATCATTAAGAGCAATAAAGCCCAACCTCATTATGTGTCTCGCGAATTCATCAAGTCCTTTCTCTTTAGTACCACCCTTATGGGCTATGAATTTGTGGTGAGTTTAAAAACTCATCCCTTGGGAACATCAAGGACGTCTCCTTAAAGTCATATTATGATCAATATACAACAACCTCAACGGTGAATTCATCAATTTCATCTCAATAGGACCGCCACACATGGCTATGAATTCATTGAGTTTAAGTAATATACAAACACCCTCAACGGTGAATTCATCAAATCCGTCTCGATAGGACTACCACACATGGATATGAATTCATTAAGTTTGATAGATGTACAACAACCTCAACGGCGAATTCATCAAGTCCATCTTAATAGGACCACCACACATGGATATGAATTCATTAAGTTTGAGAAATATACAACAACCTCGACGGTGAATTCATCAAGTCCATCTCAATAGGACCACCACGCATGGCTATGAATTCATTAAGTTTGAGAAATATACAACAACTTCAACGGTGAATTCATCAAGTCCATCTCAATAGGACCACCACGCATGGCTATGAATTCATTAAGTTTGAGAAATATACAACAACCTCAACGGTGAATTCATCAAGTCCATCTCAATAGGACCACCACGAATGGCTATGAATTCATTAAGTTTGAATTTTCTCATGTATGCACAATTTACACTATATAGATAGGAAGTTAGTGCATCATATATAATCATTAGTAATAGGTTCCCCATTAATGGGTTCTAAACCTATCACTCAACATTTCTAGGATTATTCTCCCAATTAAGTCTATTAGTAAAAGAATCAACCATTTATTTCATCATTTATATGAGACCCATTTTGCGTAACAAAAAATCCTTCAAGAACTACATGAATTATTTTAAAACGCAGATTAGATCAATAGTACTCTCTCGTACTTTATTAAATGACAAAAAATAATCCAATGTTCAACACTTGAGTCTCTTCACAATATGGAAAATACCAAGTTGAGTATAGTTCATTTATAACATCATAGTCCTTATAATTACTTCATATTCATCAAGGGGTACACACCCCCACAATTCTCTTATTCATGAATATTTGTATTATAAGGAGTTTTACCATACATTATATCAAGGGAGTCAATCATTTCCACCAAAAATGAGACTAACTAAGGTAAATTCCATTATTGACTAATGAATTTCATCCTTATGATCAGCTTCCCCCACATCTTTTATATAAAAAGAAGATTGGAAGCAGTAAGCCCCATGAAATGGAGTACCAAAAGACAATCATGTCATACACCTATTGAAAAAAGTGTAACACAACCTGATCTATCTTTTATTAAGGTACTATTAGCAAGGTGCATGTTTAACAACACAAAACGATGTTCTAAGTTTTCATACTTTATCCCTTTAATCCAAAACCACCAACCCTTCATGTTGCAACATATAGATCTTTTCATATAGATCTTCATTCACACATAGATTTAATATCCAATTGATATATAATCTATGAATGATATTTAGTGCATCAAGAGTTAAATAGTTGTAATAGAAAGGGGAAAAGTAGTCCTTAAACTTATATAAACATGGAAAATTAAGGACTTATCCTAGAGCCGATTCACTTTTCTGACTCGTATGGGACCGATTGGATCTTTTTGGGTCATTCCCAAGTGATGTATTTCTTCTCATCAGAATCATCACCCTCGTACCTTTCCTAAACCGTTTCATAGATAGTCTTTATTGACTTCTCAACGGCACACAGATAAAGGCGGGGTTCGTCACATTATCCAAGATCAATCCACTAACCACTGAATTATCTTTCTTGAACCCAACTTCAAGAGCTAGGATCCTATCATAGTGTTCTTTGGTAATTTCCACATTGCCTTCAATGGCGGGGAGTACCTCGAGAACAACAAGATCTAGTTCATATGGTTCAAGGAATATCAGTGGCTTTTGTGCCCAACGTTTGAAGTTGGAACCATTGAAAGGATCCAACATAATCACGTCGGCATTGGCTTTTGCATTCAAGGATGAAGCAGCCTCCGAAATAGGAAAACTATTTTACAATCGGTGATATGAAAATATCTTTTTCAAATTGTTGGTAAAAACTAACAATATCACCGATAAAGTAAGAATTGTTTTCATATAAAAACATTTAGGAAAAATGTAATACTACAACTATTACAATACAATGGAAAAATGGAATATAAAGGTATCCCAAAAACTGTAATACAACAACTATTACAAGAAATGAGAAAAGAACTTACATGGAAATATAAAAAAAAAAATTACTAGATACGATTACACAAAACGTGCATCGGTGAAAAAGATATTCCGGGAGTACCGGTATCTCCAACAATCGTATCCCTCTTCTACTCTTATCTCTATGTCAAAATGATTTGACTAATCATTGAGAATGGAGTGTTCCATTTTCTGAATTTCTAGAATAATATTCTATTCTCTTTAGAATAATTTCCTTTCTTTCTAGAATAATATTCTTTCTCCCTAGAATTATTTTTCTATTCTCTCTAGAATTATTATTCCATTCTCTCTAGAATTACATTTTTCTTTTCTCTAAAAAATGCAAGTGACAAAGTCACTATTTATAGAGAAAGTGATGAGACAAGAAAAACCGTCACATAAATGCCTCTTCAATGCTCATTAATGCTAGCCGTTTTTTTTCCACCAAGTCTTGTGGCAAGACAAAAAACCGTCACTTTAATGCATCTTCAATGGTCATTAAAGCTAACCGTTTTCTTTCACCAAGTCTTGTAACTTCCGAAACCGCTACCATTAATTTTTGTCGGTTTTTGCTTTTATTTTCTTCTTCATTTTCTAGGTGATACTTTTTACCACATAAAAAGTTTTCCCATTTTTCCCAAGAGAAATAAAGAATTAATAAAGTAAAGCTCTTGAATTTTAGTAATTCCAACATTTGTTTTTCCACAAAAATTAAGGTGGGACTATTAGAACACAAATAGTTTTTCCCACTTCTCCCATGAACATGAAAGAATTAATAAATTAAATAATCATTCATTTAATAATTCCAACAGTTTATTCTTTCGGATGTGGCGAATCTTCTAGTCTTGGACATAACGCTCAACTTGCTGAGGGACAGGTTTGTTTTAATAATGTTTTGTTACCATTTAATTCCAAAGTTATTGATGAATGATATTGTGATCAGGTGAATAGGGAAACAAATATTTTGAGTCCAGAGATGGTAACATCATTGAGGCAATTGAATGAACGGGTGGTTCAGATTAGTTTAACTAATTCTATATATTGGAATGCACATACCTTTGCTCTTACTGAGACTGGTAAACTATATTCGTTTGGTGCTGGTGATAAAGGACAGCTTGGAGTTGAGTTAGCTGCTAATCAAACTGAGAAAGTTACACCTCAACGCATTGATCTTGATCTTAGCTAACTATATTTATTTCTCCATGCTCTAGACTTTCTTAATTTATCGTTGTTTGTTTATGTTTATGTTATTATCTGTATATAGAAACTAAGGATTATTCAAATGCTAAATTCTAGGGGCTTCTGCATTATTAACCCGTGAAGATACTTATGTACATATTTTAGGTTGATTTAACAAGTTATGTTCTTGAAATGAAATGACACAACCTTTTCAAGAATTTCAAGGATATTTGATGTTTTTTTTATCACTTAATATCTACTTTTGGTCGATCATTGGGTTAATGTACTTTTGTGATGTCACAAACAAGAATACTAGGTCACCAAGCTAAAATAATTAGCCCAGATTAGTTACTACTTGTTTTTATTGTTTAAACACATTGCACATACTTATACTTCACAAACTAAAAATTTTCCCTCTGTAAGAATGAGAAAGTTGAGATTTAAAATTATTCAGTTTTCATAGTCCATCTGAGAGCTGTTTGTCTCAAGTAAAATTCAATTTCAGGATCATTTGGCTACTGGTTACTGTTTAAGTGGTTAGAGCAACTTTTTAAATCAATAAATTGAATGGTATTAAAGATTTCGTCCACAATATCTTCTTAAACCTATATACGGAAGGAGTTAAGAAGACAACATAAAGTACTGAGTGAGACTGGACACATGTTTTGGGCTGTTCTTGTAAGCATTGGAAAATTATTAATCATACTTGTGTTTTCCAGGAATGAAAAGACACTTAGAGGTCAACAGTTTTACCGGATGATCCAGGAATTTTTGCTACCATTATCAATTAAATATCACACTCTTTAGATTCAACCATTACGGATACAACTATTTTGCTTATTCATATAGTTTTCATTGCAGAAACAATATAATATTTAGCGGATGCAATTCTTTGAAGTGGTGTGGTGGGGGTTGTGTGTGTTATTGGGCTTATAAGGGGTCCGGGGCATTTTTAGTATTTACAGAAAAAGTACACAAAATTTTATAACTATTTTAAAACTAATTGTTTCAAAGTCGCAAAAAGTATAACAAAATTTTTAAGACAAAACTTCCAGACTTTTTACTTCTCTTATGCGACTATTTTACTTATTTTACTTTTGCAAATCTTTATTTCAACTTTTTTCCCATAATCCTTACGGTTTACCATTTCTCTTGGAAAAAACTA
Organism: Nemophila menziesii; assembly: GCA_029959085.1. Taxonomy (NCBI): domain Eukaryota; kingdom Viridiplantae; phylum Streptophyta; class Magnoliopsida; order Boraginales; family Hydrophyllaceae; genus Nemophila; species Nemophila menziesii. Next base: position 13,084,121 of record JARWIR010000005.1, read on the forward strand.
CAAATGAGAAGATGTAAAACCCGTTGAGCCTATCTTCAATTTTGATATATTTAAAGTTGATTTTACTAATTTGAAAGTTTTGGACGAAATTTTAAATTGAAATTCCAATTTTAGTAGAAATTCTTTATTCCAAAAATCATAGAAGAAAAGTTGTTTAGTTCAGATGCATCATGTTTAAATAATGGAAAGAGTGACGTGCATATAAAGATTAAATTAAGTGAGTTGATGTACACGAAAAATCAAAAATAAAGGATTTGAATTATATTCACTTTTTTTTTTTTTTGGTCAACCAATTATATTCACTTACATATAGGACAATCGGAAGATTTTAAAATTCTCTATAACCCACATCTCATTCCTACAACTTGTTTCTATTGTTTAAACACATGCAAACTTAAATTTTTCCCTTTAAGAATTAGAAATTTGGAATTAAAAATTATTCAGTTCCCGTAGTCCATCAGAGCCATTTGTCTCAAGTAAGATTCCCATTTCGCTAAATCAATAAATTAAAAGCATTAAAGATTTCGTCCAAATATCTTCTTAAACCTATATACGGACTCCCCTCATGATCCAGGATTTTCTTGTATGTGTTCCAAATAAGGAGTTAAGAAGACAACACTACTGTAGGTGTGTCTCTAAAGTACTGAGATTAGACAGATGTTTTGGGCAATTCTTCTAAAAGGATTGAAAAATTATTAAGGGTTTGTATTCTTGCTTTTTCTAGGAACGAGAAGACACTTAGAGGTTAAAAAGTTTTAACGAATGATCCAGGAATTTTGCTAATTATACTATCATCATTCTGATCCCAAAGGGATCCATTCAAAAATATGTCTAATGTTTTCGTTTAATATCATGATAAAATTTCCCACTCTTCAGATTCAACCATTATGGATAAAATTATTTTTCTTATCAAATTAGTTTTTATTGCGTGAACATGCGCATACAATATAATATTAGTTTAGCGGATGCAATTCTTTAGCGTAGGGGTTGCGGGGGTTATTGGGCTTATGAGGTCTTGGCATCTTTTGAGTTTGTAGAGAAAAGCAAGCAAAATTTATATTTATTTTCAAAATGGGTTGTTTCAAAGTCGTGGAAATTATCGTGAAATTCTCAAGACACGATTCTACTTTTGCAAATTATCATCTTGAGATTTCTTTTAGCGCCTATTTCTTTGGAAGGAACTACGAAATGCTACTCTCTCTAGATTTGATATATTCAAAGTGTTTGAAGGTTGTTAACAGAACTTTAAATTGAGATCTAATTTTAGTAGGAATTATTTATATAAAAAAATTAACAAAAAATCACAAAAAAAAATCGTTTAGGTAAGATGTAAAATGTTTAAATAATGGATTAATGGAATTAGTCGCGCATATAAAGTTTGAATTAAGTGATAAACAAATATTCGAGAATAAAGTCTTTAATATATTTTACAGGATTTGAATTATTTACATGTATATATAGGACCATTGAAAGATTTTAAAAATTCTCTATAAGACGACATCTCGATCTTATATCAAATAAGCATACATAATTTATTAATTTATTGCACGAAAGTAATGTAATATTGGAAAATTTTAAAATATCTAATTTTTATATATATATTATATTAAAAATCTATTAAAATATAAATAATTGATTTGAAAAATTCACAACCAATAATACTTTTTACAATATGTTTAGTCTATTTTTTACGTCTAATGAGACTAATATACCTCTCTACTACAAAAACAAAATCTTACCCATAAGTAACGAAATCGAATAAACAATGTCACAAATTCAACATATAAATAACTCAACTGAATAAATAAGGTAACATGTTCACAACACATTTAAAAAAAAAAATTAGTCTAATTATTCATTTTGATTAGCTAATGTTGATGGGATGTAATTCATAAAATTAGATTATCATTTGACTGGGCTACAATGCATTTTGTAATGAGTTGCCTTCTAAAAAATTATGAGTTATCTTAAAAAACGACAGGTTCTCTTAAATACAATGGACTAAAACAACTTGAATATATTTGTTGAGATCCAATCTTAATATTTTCTCCGAGGTTGGAATAACAAATCCTCGTTGCACATAGTTCTCCATCTTATCTTTCTTTCCGTACCGATCTGAGAAGATTCATCTTGTTCATGACATTGATGAGTCATGCGATAATGATACTAGAGAATTAAGGTAGACATAGAAAAACAACAATAAAGGTTATATTTAATGGTAGGCACTAATCCTTACATGATCGAGATGAATCATCACTGAATAGTGTGATATGCCTAAATAGCATGTACAAACAGTGGTGGACATATATGGAGTTCTAGAGGGTTCAAGCCCTACCTGGACCCCAAGATTTTTTATAATGTATGTGTAATTATTTTCATAAAAAATAAATAGCACCCTTTCGGATAAATTAATTTTTAGTGATAAAAAAAGAGGTTTGTAGGTCTAGTGGTAACATGATGGTGTAAGTTGTTAAGGAGACTAAGTTCAAGTTTCGTTGAAAGCAGTTTTTTTTTATAATTAAAGGCTCATTTGGAAGTGCGAATAAAAAATACTTTTTAAAATAAAATTAAAATATTTAAAAAATTATCAATATTAATTGGGTGAATTACATATAGGGTCTTGGAGAACATCTTTCTTCTCTATAGAGTAGTTTCAAAAAAGCTATTCTTCTTAGGGACCTCATTTTTTACAATAGTCTTTCCTACCCTTACTATCACTAAAAGACAAAAAGTGTGATGTCACTATTTCTCTCTCCTCTACCTACCACTACCCACCTACATCCAACCTTCCACAACCTATCACCGACCTCCGACCACCGACCACCGACCACCGACCACCGACCTCTGACCTCCGACCACCAGTCACCGGTCACCGGAAAAAACATAGAGTATCGGAAAAACATAGAGTACTCTATATATTTGCTGAGTGATGTCTCCTCATTTGTGATAGATTTATGTTAAGATGAGACATCATTTTTAGTGTTTTAGAAGTCAATAATGTCGATTTTCTTGAGTTTTAGTGCACTTTCCTATTTTGTGTCTTGATTTGTAAAAATAATGTTTTTAGAGCATATTGGGTTTAATTGTTTATTTAGTGTGTAGATTTAAAGATAATTATGGAGATTAATTAGAGTCCAAGTCAAAGACAACAACTTATGGAAGGAGATATGCATGGTAATTGGAGATAAGGAAAGAATTGCTAAAAAGATGGAAAAGGAAAAGCTGCCTAAATCTGGGATTCTGCAAAGATAGGCGTTTTTACCTAATAAAAAGGCCGATTTTGGTGAATTACTCCTATAGGGCCTAGATAATTCTGTTGCGATTCTTTTGGTATCTTGTGGAGCAAAATCGGACCAATAACGAAGAAGTTAAGACCAAAACAACGCAGCAGTGTTTATCTTTATTTCCATACGAATTTGAGTTGGGCTAGAAGTCCATTACCTTAACTATTCCTCAAGAAAATGAATTAGGTCTTCTAAACACCTATAAATACACCCTTATATCACTTGTAAATCATCCTTGCCTCATAGTAATTAGTTCTTAAGGTTTTATTCTTCCAGTTTATTGTAGAGAGCAAGATGATGTCTTTTATTATTTCTTTTAGTTTATTTCCTTCAGGTATGAACTAAACTCCCCATAGCTTGGGTTTTGCATATGTATAATCTATGAATTCTAATTCTTCTATCTAAGTTTCTTTGGGAATTATATGTTTTAATCTGATATTAGCTTCTTACTTTATATTTGCTTATGTGTTTTGATTTAATGTCTTTCCTAGAACTGATCACTTTAGGATTGTTTTAAGAGTAGTTAGATGGTCTCCTTGACAGGGTGTTTAACTATTGAACCACCACATAATGTCTAGTGTCGATAGCAGTTCTGACAAAACATACTTCTAACTAGATAGTCATTAAGGTTTGTTTTAATCACCATATCACCAAGATTGCAGTATTTGCTTAGAGCCTTAGTGGCGTTTGATAACCCTATTTGAAATCACTTCTTGGTTGTGCCGTAGCCCCCTTAGTCGCTCTCAAGGTCTAAGGTAGTGGAATTTAGAATCCTGACTAAGTATTACCAAGAGCTAATATTCTCCCTTATGAACTAGATTTATAGATAGAATTAGAAGGATTAGTGCATACTAGCAAAACCTAAGCTATACTTCTCATCTTATATTCTTAATCTTTTATTTTATTGTCTTTATTTTCCTAGTTTTAATTTAGTTTTAATTCATAAATTCGAAAACCAAATATTTAATTTTCTGTTTTCTAGTTATTTACTTTTACTCGTTATTTGTTCTTACGCGTTTAACACACTTAAGTCCCTGAGAACGAACTCTACTTATCATTAAAACTTGCATACGTCCTGTAATACTTGCAGTACTGTGCCTGTCTATGGTGAGAGTGCATAGTTTTCCATACTTAATTTGATCTTATTTTTATCACACCCTAGGCGACACCACTGAGTACTCTATAAATTTGCGGAGTACTCTCTAAATTTTTTGAATGCACTAATAAAATCACAGAGTACTCTAAGAAAAACTCAGAGTACTCTAAGAAAAATCTACTCTAAGAAAATCTCAGAATACTCTAAAAATTGGTGAGTATTCTATTAATTTGATAAGTATTATTAAAAAACAAAGAATACATAGTCAAAAAAAATCTTTATTCATCTTTATTACACAATTTTGAATAAATTACAAATTAATATACAATTAAAAATAATAAAATAAGTAACCTAACTACATTGACCAGATCTGAAAAATCTTGGAGTACTCTAAGAAAATCTCGGAGTACTCTAAGAAAATCTAGGAGTACTCTAAGAAAATTTCAGAGTACTCTAAGAAAATCTCGGAGTACTCTAAAAATCCAGCAGGTGCGTTTCCATGGCGAACCAGCGAGGATGGCGGTTTTCGTTCCATCGAAGAAGAAGAACCACCAGATCTGGTGGTGTTATGTTGGTGGTGGCCCTCGGTTTGTTACTCCAGCGAAGATGAAAGGAGCTAGATGTGTTGCGAGCTTGCTCCGATCTCCGACGAACATAGAAGGATGTGGTTTTATGGTGGTGGTGGTGCAGCCATGGATCGAGTTTGCAGCCATGTCTGCTCCAAATCTTTGAAGAGAAAGACTAAAAAGGTTTAGTGAAAAGAGAGGAGAGAGGGAGAGCCACGGAGGAGGATAGGTGATGGTGTTGGTGGTGTAGCCATTTCGGTGGTGGTTGTGTTATGGTGGTGGTGGCGGATGGGGATTTCACGTCGGAAGAGGGGAGTGAGGAGGAGAGGGAGGTGAGAGAAAATAGATCTGAAATTATAATGGTAGGGGTTCTAAATTAGTATATATAGAAGACAAAAAACAAAAGAGGGTATTAAGGTAATTGGGGTTTTGGGTTTCATGTGTTAAAAAGTTTCTGAGGTCTTTAGTAAGAAGAGGCAATAGGCGGGGTCCCCATCTTGAAAAGGGGGTGTGTTCAAGACCCTAAGTGGCGTTTACTCATATTAATTTGAATTCTGGAATCAATTTAGGTACTTTTTTTAAAAAGCACATATTTGATACTTCTCCTAAAAGTGCTTTGGTTGAATTCAATGCATAAATAACTTCATTGAACAAACAAGGTAACAAATCCATAACACATTCTAAAAATTAAAGCAACTATTTATTTGATCAGACAACGTTGATGAGATGTACTTCATGAACGTAGATTCTCATTTGACGGGGCTCTAATGCATTTGCTAGTAGGTTGTCTTCTAATAAATTATGAGTTGTCCTAAAAAATGATAGGCTGTCTTAAAAATGATGGGCTCCAACAACTTGGTTGTATTTGTTGAGCTCCAATCTTAATCTTTTCTCCGGGTCTGAAAAAAAGTCTTCGTTGCACATAGTTCTCCCTTTTGTCTTTCTTTGCGTACCAATCTGAGAAGATTCGTCTTGTTCAAGACATGATGTGTTTGAGTCATGCGATGATGATACTAGAGAAAAACAAAAATAAAGGTTAGATTGAGATTCATAAATACCACATAGATATATTCCACACAATATATTCCATGATAGACACTAATCCCACATTCTCGACATGAAACATCACTGAATAATGTGATACACCTAAATAACAGGTATAAACAGTGGTATACTTATGTAGGGTTCCAAGGGGATCAAGCCTACCTGGAGCGCAAGATTTTTTTAAAGTGTATGTGTAATTTTTTCGTAAAAAATAAATAGACCCCTTTAGGATTAAATAATTTTAGTGATGAAAAAAATAAATAACTTTGTAGGTCTAGTGATAATGTATTCCTGTAAGTTGTTAAGTAGACCTAGTTCAAGTCTTGTTGCAAACATATTTTTTTATAATTTTAAGTCAAAATTAACATAAATGAGGACACTATCGGTCATCTTCGTTTACCTCCATGTGATTTTGTAATTTGATGCCTTCTGAGAAAAGATTAGGTTGTCTTAAAAAACGATGAATTGTCTTCGGAGTATACTCATCGGCGACGACTTGCGACAGTTCCGCCATAGATGCCGTTATAATTGTGTGTGTGTGTGTGTGTATATATATATATATGTTGGAGAATAAATCTCATATAATGTGTTCTCTGTCTTCTTCTATCAATTTTAACTTTTAGTTGACTTGACAATTTAACATGGTATTAGAACTCTGGGTACTTGAGGTCCTGGGTTTCGAATCTCTTTACCGCCACCACTCGAAATCTCCACGTGCATTACTTAAATCAATCCATCTCTTCGAACTAAAATGTTTTTTTTCAAATATAATTAACTTTCTAAATGCTTGAGGTCTCCATGGATGTGAAATCTAGTCACGAGACATCTATTTTAGGAGTATTTAGTACTTAGTTTTGGTATTTTCCCCCAATTATTCATGATTTACTCCTACTTGTCTAATTTTAGGTGTTTTGCTATTTTGTGAGCTTTTTACGCGTAGTTTGTGTGCTATTTGTGTAGCACTTAGGTATTGGAAGCTATTGCACCTTGGGCTAAAGATAAGAAGTGAAGAAAAGCAAAGAAAACCCCTTAGTCATGATTTAAAGGTAAAGTTTGTATATATTTGGAAAGTTAAAGAATCTGACATGCTGGAAAAACGTCCACTATTTTCAATACTACAGAAAATCGGATACCAATTTGAAGGATTCCTTTTAGAAAGATAGATCTTTGAATTGCGGTCTTTTCCATATAAAGTACACTGAATTCCGATAAGTAATGAAAGAGATATGACCAAATCAATCTGCAAAAGTTATTATGTCCTACAATTTAGGAAAACAAATTTTAGTAAGATTTGGACTCATTGACTTGGGTAACACTCTAGGTTTCGACCTAAGATATATATATATATATATATCCACTTTTACCTTAATAAAATCATCATTGGTCAGTCCCTAAACATCTAAGGACCAAGAGGAAGCCTAGATCAAGAAAAAAGAAGGGAAAGAGGAGTTTGGAAGCTGTTCATGCCATTCCAACCCTTCTGGTTATCAATTGTTTGTCTTTATTTATTTCTTATGAACTAATTCTATTTAGCTTGAGAATAGCATATTGGTATAAAACCTAGACTTGTTTTATATGTTATTTGAATTTGGGATGTCCTTTTACATTTATTTGAAACTAGTAGTGATAACTCTGTATTATGTGCTTTGATTTAAGTTTTGTAGTTCTTATGGTGTACAACGTATATAATTTCCCCATTATAGATTGGGTTAACACCCTAACGGGGGTATCAATTATGGAAACACCACATAATCGTCTAGTATGCGGTAGTGAACCTGACGGGCTTGCCTAACTAGATAGTCAATAGGGATTTATTTAACCACTGATCATTGCGCATGGTCCCCTTACCTCAGTCCCCTGGTAGTGTAGAGGTTTCTTCCTAAATCTAGAATAACCGGCTATTGCGTATGTATCACAAAATTCTCCCTTAAATAATAAACATAGAACAAGGCTAGTGGGGATTAGTTGTTTTATCTCAAGCTAAACTCTCATAATGTGGCGAATCTTCTAGTCTTGGACATAACGCTCAACTTGCTGAGGGACAGGTCTGTTTTAATAATGTTTTGTTAGCATTTAATTCCAAAGTTATTGATGAATGGTATTGTGATCAGGCGAATAGGGAAACAAATATTTTGAGTCCGGAGATGGTAATATCACTTAGGCAATTGAATGAACGGGTGGTTCAGATTAGTTTAACTAATTCTATATATTGGAATGCACATACCTTTGTTCTTACTAAGACTGGTAAGCTGCATTCGTTTGGTGCTGGTGATAAAGGACAACTTGGAGTTGAGTTAGCTTCTAACCAAACTGAAAAAGTTACGCCTCAACGCATTGATCTTGATCTTAGCTAACTATATTTATTTCTCCATGCTCTACACTTTCTTAAGTTATTGTTGTTTGTTCATGTTTATGTTATTCTCTGTATATAGAAACTAAGGATTATTCAAATGCTAGATTCTAGGGGCTTCTGCATTATTAACCCGTGAAGATACTTATGCACATATTTTAGGTTGATTTAATAAGTTATGTTCTTGAAATGAAATCACACAACCTTTTCAAGAATTTCAAGGATATTTGATGTTTTTTTCTTTAATTACGTAATATCTACATTTGGTTGATTCTTGGGTTGATATACTTTTGTTATGTCACACACGTAGAATGTTAGGCCACCAAGCTAATTAATTAGCCCAGATTAGTTACAACTTGTTTTTATTGTTCAAACACATTGCGCATAGTTATACTTCACAAACTTAAAATTTTCCCTCCGAATGAATGAGAAGTTGAAATTTAAAATTATTTAGTTTTTGTAGTTCATCTGAGAGCCATTTTTCTCAAGTAAGATTCAGTTTTAGGACCATTTGGCTTGTGGTTATTTCATAAGTGGTTAGAGCAACTTTTTAAATCAATAAATTGAATGGTATTAAAGATTTAGTCCAAAGTATCTTCTTAAACCTATATAAGGACTACCTCACGATCCGTTACTTTCTTGTAATATTATTCCAAATGATGAAGGGGTTAAGAAGACAACATATCGTATGTGTGTCTCTAAAGTACGAGGATTGGACACGTGTTTTGGGCTATTCTTTTAAAAGCACTGGAAAATTACTAAGGAGGGGTTTGTATTCTTGCTTTTTCCAGGAATGAGAGACACTTAGGGGTTCAATAGTTTTACGGGTGATCCAGAAATTTTGCTAATCATAACTATCAATGATCCCAAAGGGATCTACATTCAAAATTATGTCTCAGCTTTTCGTTTAATATTATGTGTTGACTTACAAAATTATTAATTAAATATTTAACTCTTTAGATTCAACAATTATGGATAATATTATTTTGTTTATTCAATTAGTTTCATTGCGGGAAGATGCATACAATATAATGTTAATTAGCGAATGCAGTTCTTTGGTGTAGATATTGTGAAACTGATGGTTTCAAAGTCGCAAAAAAGTATTGCATCAAGACAAAATTTTGAGAGATTTCTTATTTGTTTTCTATTTTGTAAGTTTTTATCTTGAATATGTTTACATTATATCTTATATCTTGTCCATATTTTTGGATAAATTTACAACTGAGTAGATACACAACAACGTGACATTATCCTTAGGTCTGATTATTGCAGTCGATTTTGCATATTTGAAGGTTTTGGATATAATTTTAAATTGAACTTATTATTTGAGTAAAAATTGTTTATAATAAAAATTAACAAAAAAATCACAAAATGTTTTAAATGTTTAAATAATGGAATTAGTGACGTGCATATAAAGTTGAATTAAGCGACTTGATGTTTTCATTTAAAATTTGAATTATTTTTACTTATATTAGACAACCAAACTTTTTTAAAAACTCTTTATAACACGACATCTCATTCAAGAATTTTAATAAACATACATAATTTATTACATAAAATTAATGTAATATTGAAAAATTTCAAAATATCTTGCAATTTATAATATATATATATTATATATATAAACCTTTTAAAAACATGTGTGATTGATTTAAAAAGTTTACAACTAATAATACTTTTTATAACATGTCCAACTTATTTTTACGTCAAAATAGGACTAATATACCCTTTACCCCATAAACAAAATCCTACCAATGAATAACTCAATCGTATAAAAGAGATGACAATATCAACGCATAAATAACTCAGTTGAATAAATACTTTAACAAATCCATAACATATCCTAAAAATTAGAGAAACTATTTCTTTGGATTAGTTAATGTTGATGAGATGTAATTCATAAATGTATGTTATTATTTGACTAGGCTATACTACGTTTTTCATGGGTGCCTTCTAAAAATGATGAGTTGTCTTAAACACTATAGATTGACTTAAAAACGATGGGCTTTAAAAACTTGGTTATATTTGTTGAGCTCCAATATTAATCTTTTCTCTGGATTTGTAATAAAAAATCCTCGTTGCACGTAAATCTCCCTCTTGTCTTTTCTTTGTGTACCGATCTTAGAAGTTTTGTCTTGTTCATGACACGATATTTCAAGGTAAACATAGAAAAACAAATATAAAAGTTAGATTGAGATTTGAAAATACCACATAGATATAAGCAACACAATATATGCAATGATAAGCATTAATCCCCGTATGCTCGAGATGAAATATCACTGAATAATGTGATACACCTAAATAACATGTATAAAGAGTGGCAGAATTATGTGGGGGGTTCCAGGGAGCTCAAGCCCACCTAGGTCCCGAGCTTTTTGAAATGTATGTGCAATTTTTTTCAGAAAAAAATAAATAGTCCTCTTTAGGATTAATTAATTTTTAGTGATAAAAAAGATAAATAGCTTTTTAGGTCTAATGGTAACGTATTGGTGCAAGTTGTTGAGTAGACTAAGAGACCATTTGGAAGTGCTTATTTTAGAATAAAAAATTACTTTTGAAATAAAATTAAAATATTTGACAAACTTATTAAAAATAATTTTAAATTCAAAAATCATTTTAGGTACTTTTTAAAAAAAAAACACATATTTGACCCTTCTCCTAAAAGTGATTTTCAAAGTCTAAAATATTTTTAAATATCTAGAAACATTTTTAAGCGCTTTTAAAAAAAATACTTTTAAAAGGGCACTAAGTTCAAGTCTCGTAAGAAGCAATTTTGTTTATAATTAAGTTAATGTTTTTTTATAGTTTTAAGTTACAATTGAAAAACAAAAATAAGGACAATAGAGATCGTCTTCAAATTTACCTTCTTGTGATTTTGTAATGGCCTGCCTTTCAAAAATCGATGGGTCGTCTTAAAAAACTATGGATAATCCTCGGAGCACTCATCAACGACGACTTGCGACAGCTCCGCCATAGATGTTGATATAATAATTATATATGTATATTGTATGTATGTATATATATATATATATATATATATATATATATATATATATATATATATATATATATATATATATATATATATATATATATATATATCAAGTCGTCTACCTTTTTATATTTCTTAAGGGTATGTTTGGATTGAGGGATTAGAAAGGAAGGGAAGGGATTATAAAGGATAATAGTTATCCTTCCTTTGTTTGTATTATAAATTTTTGAAGGGATAAGTTACTAAAGGATTAAAATTATACCTTCTAATCCTTTATATCTTATCCCTCCAATTTGGAGTCATTAGAAGGAAGGGATTAACTTTTATAGTAAAATATCTTTATTACCCTTATGTTCTATTTAAAATATATTTTATTAGGGGTATAAAAGTAATTTAGTTATAAAATAATCCTTTCCTTTCCTTTACTTATACAATCCAAACACAAAATTCAAATAATCCTTTACTAATATTTTCCTTTCTTTTTCTACTCAATCCAAACAAGATTAATACTCTCCTCTCCTTTCCTTTAATATACTATCATTTCCTATCCTTTAATAATTAATCCCCTCTATATACAAACAAACCCTAATTCTATTGTGCAATAATAATAAGATTATTACCCAAGGGGTCTTGAAGACACCACCCTGAGACCCAACAAGACCTGGTCTATACCTTCTTCTTACTTAAGGCCACAAACTAATTTTAACACTATAAGCCTAATTACCCAATTACTTTTATACCCTCAAATGTTTCCTAACACTATATATATACTATTTTCTCAAACCCACTCACTCCCACAAAATTCCTTCAACACTAACACTCACTCCCACGTTTGTTTTTCTCTCTATCGATGCTCAGTCACAAAATCTCTCTCTCTATTCAGTTCTCTTTCTCTCCACCGTGATAATATTCTTATCTCCAGGCCGTTGTTGATTTCCGTTCGTCTCTAACTACCCTCTTTCGCTCTCACACTCCAGCCCGTAAGTTTTTATCTACTTTCTTTTTTACTTGTTTTAGCTGGGTTTTTATGAATATGTGAAGAATTTGTGTTCAAGTTTGCTGGAATTGTTTATTTTTTTTCATTGTTTTGTGTTGAAGTAGTTGTTTATAGAATTTCACCGTTTGTGTTCATCGACTTTTTGATGTTATAGCGTGTACGTTTTTTCGATGTTTTACCACGTTATATGCTTTAAATACTCAGTAATCTTTAGTTTTTGACACATGCTCAGAAGATTATGCTTTCGTTTTATTGTTTTTTCTCAAACTCTAAGTGTTGCTTTGCTCGTTTATGATTATTATACGTGTTTATAGACTTGCATGCTAGCCATACTCAATAATCATATTTTTTTATTTTATGCTCAGTACTATATATGCTTATGCTCAGTACCTTTTTATATGTTTTGCTTATGCTCAGTACTATATATGCTTATGCTTATTACATGCTTTGTTGTTTTGGTTATGCTCAGTAATTTATGTGTATGTTGTTTCATGCTCAGTACTCTCTGTGTATGTTGTTTCATGCTTATGCTTATGCTCAGTACTTTCTATATATGTTGTTTCATGCTCGGTACTATATATTCTTATGCTCGGTACCTTATGTGTTTATCTGTTTATACTCAGTACTATATTTTATAGTTTACTCATGCTCAATACCTTATGTGTTGTCTCTGAGTACTCAATAACAATGTTTCTGAGTACTCAACTTCTAGGTTAGATGGATTCTTATATTCTCGTTGTGTTCAAGGCTGGGACAGAGCATGTCTTTTTGCCCTTCAACAAGTTGGTCGACTTCAAATCGATAAAGGATTTTGAAGTCAACAAATGGGGTTCGTTTGACGGTTTTAATAGTTTATCTTATACTATTGGTGCTTAAAAAGATTCCAAACTAGATAATAACACCGATTTCACCACGATCAAGTGGATTTTAGAGTGTGGAAATTGTTGTGTTTTATTTGTATAAACCAGTAAAACAATATAAAAACTATTACTAAGATAAAATAAAATATAAGTAAATAAATAAATAACTTTACTTGTCGAGACTCGGATTGGATTCGATGTCTTTAAGGTATTTAGACCACGTGCATGTGTCTTACGTTTGCTGGCTTCAACCTCCAGAATACAACGACAAAACTATTCAAAAGAAACTGACACACGAATTTTAAAGAATTTCAACAAACTTAAAAAACTTGCTTCTTTCTATCTCTCTCTCTCTCTCTTATAATTTTAATGCTTGATGCTTTAAAAAATGAATGAATAAAATGGTTTAGTTGGCCAACTATTTATAGAAAATGAAAAGGTGGATTGCCAAAAGTTATGATGTTTCATTTTGGAGTTACGTTGTATTAATATAACATACAACTTTTACTTAATAAAGACAAAAGTTTGGGCTGGTCCAGATTGTATGAACCTAAGGCCCATAAGCCCAACAAAACTAATGGTCTAGGTTCAATCAATCCCCAACAAGCCTTTTTTTTTATTTCTTTGCTTTGCTTTATAACAAAAAGAAATAAAATAACATATATTGTTGATAATTTTTTTCTTTTAATTTCTTCAAATTACATGACTCAATTTCTCATTCAAATTCAAATTATTTTAACCAAGTGAATATATTATGTTAATCTTTACAACTTGAATAAACGTATTAATATCCGAATCATTTCATTAAATTGAATCGCCGACTAACATCGTAAACATGGTCAACACTTGGGTAGAATCCAATTTGTCCAACAATCCCCACATGAACCAAAATTATTTAATGAACCAAAATTAACATCTCCTAATCTATCGTGCCATAAATTGGGTGAGTCAAGGATATATTACTTTCTCGGTTACATTTTGGTAGGTACTACGGTCATTACATTTATCTCAAATAAACCTCACATAGGTACCCTTTGCCCACAAATATCCCACCTTGTTTGAATCCATTTTTACTCAATAACGAACCTGAAATTAGATGCCGTCTAATGTCAGGTACATGGAGAACGTTATAGAGACTCAACTCTTTTTCAGAAGTCATTATTAGAATAACGATTCCATATCCAACTACTTTTGATGTAGAGAAATTTCCCATACATAAAGTCTCTTCAGTAGTTGCAACTTTGTATAACTTGAACATACATTTCAGGTGGCCCCAATATCCACCTACCAGTGTTTGGTATTGCCAACCAAATTTACTTCAGAAACTATTGTAGTGAAATCAATCTTATTTGAACTTAGTCATGGTTGCTTGGCCTTGTTTTCCTTTCATGGAATTGCCTTTACTGTTTCCTCTATGATTTCGGCCATATATTCCTTTACACAGATAGTCATTTTCATTTAACCTCTTAGACTCCTCAACGGGTCTATAAGAGTCGGGATCATGTCCCACAAATGCATTTTTCATAAGTGAAATTGCCGATGATATGTTGTTACCGATTCCATCATTGCTGGACATATTGTTTATCTTGGTAGACATCATTTCAATCACCAAGGATTACACAATATTATAAATAATTCAAACAAATGAATTATACAACCTTTCTCACTAAAAGACAACACAAAAAAATAATTCTTTCTTACGACAAAATGATTAAATTAATTTTAACTTCTCAAGTTTTTATATTCTTTTAGTCCCCCAAGTTTTAATATTCTTGTTGTAGAGGATCGAAGAAATTAAAGAAGTAATCAATTCACGTAAAAGAGAATCTCAATCAATTAATAATTCTTTAAGTGGAAAATTTTCAAACCACAAGATTCGACAAGCATGCAGATATTAGCAAGATTGATATTAGTTGTTAAAAAACACACTAATATTACAACATAATATGACGTTAGTAAGGGAGTATTTTTCTAGTATGTATACAAAAGCCTAGAAATCAGAATAAGAGAAAAGAAAATAATGTAATATTCCTGTTCTGTATACACAGACCCAGAAATTTCGCAAAAGTAAAGTTTATAAGAACATAAAAGGAAAATGTTTTATGGTTTATACAACGTGAATCATAAATACCTTAAATTGTTGTGTTTTATTTGTATAAACCAGTAAAACAATATAAAAACTATTGCTGAGATAAGATAAAATAAAATAAAAGTAATTAAATAAATAACTTTACTTGTCGAGACTCGGATTGGATCCGATGTCTTTAAGGTATTTAGGCCACGTACAAGTGTCTTACGTTTGCTGGCTTCACCTCCAGGATACAACGAGAAAACTATTCAAAAGAAACTGACGCACGAATTTTTGAGAATTTCAACGAACTTAATAAAGCACCTTCTTTCTATCTCTCTCTTATAATTTTAATGCCTTATGCTTTAAAAAATAAATGAATAAAATGGTTTAGTTGGCCAACTATTTATAGAAAATGAAAAGGTGGCTTGCCAAAAAGTTGTGATGTTTCATTTTGGAGTTACGTTGTATTAATATAACATACAACGTTTACTTAATAAAGACAAAAGTTAGGGTTGGTCCAGATGGTATGAACCTAAGGCCCATAAGCCCAACAAAGCTAATGGTCTAGGTTCAGTCAATCTCCACCAGGCCCTTTTTTTTTTCTTTCTTTGCTTTGCTTTATAACAAAAAGAAATGAAATAATTGTTAATAATTTTTTTCTTTTAATTACTCCAAATTACATAACTCAATTTCTCATTCAAATTCAAATGATTTTAACCAAGTGAATATATTATGTAATCTTTACAACCTGAATAAACGTATTAATATCTGAATCATTTCATTAAATTGAGTACACCGACTAACATCGTAAACATGGTCAATACTTGGGTAGAATCCTATTTGTCCAACAACAATTACGAGAAGATGGATATTCAACAAGTTGGTTGACTTCAAATCGATAAAGGATTTCGCAGTCAACAAATGGGGTTCGTTTGACGGTTTTGTTAGTTTATCTTATACTATTGGTGATTACAAAGATTCCAGACTAGAGAATAACACTGATTTCACTATGATCAAATGGATTTTGGAGCGTGGAAATTACGAGAAGATGAATATTTGTGTTTCTGACAAACGAGCGAGGTTACCTTTTAGTGTACCCGATACGGATTCATACCGTTCACGTGTTCAATTCAGTCAACTTGTACCTATACAATCTATTCCCGACCCTTCCATAACCAACCCCACTCCATCATTTTTTACAGACTAAGCAAAGGATTTGAGAAGCGAATCGTGGAAATCTGGTTTACAATCTAAAGGGCAGTGTTTTATGGACGGTGCCTAACAGTTCATACTCTTTGTTTAACATTTTTCAAGTGTGGCACTGCATTATTTCTCATGGAGGCCACAATGAGTGGATCCGAGCAACCTGTAGTTACTCTCATCACATCTCCTTCTTCCCCAACATTCCAAAAAAATCAACACCATTGCTATGGAAACTCAACCCCTGGAGAGTTTCCATTATCAGCAAATCCCTCAATCGTACTTCATGTCCTCACAGGATGTAATTTAGATCCACAAGATCTCACTATGCCCGAGGTTTATATTCATTCATTTACAAACCCCTTTAAATATAAAAATTCAATAAACCTTCTTATCTTTTTCAGGAAACATGTTCTTTCTTCAAACAACCCGCGGATTTCCCACCAGATCATGAACTTTCATTATCAGAACTTGCTGCCTTAGATATGTGTCAAAAAAGAGCTATATTTAAACTAGTGATCGAAGAAGAACATCAAAATTTAAAGCAAAGATGTTGTGGTTCATGGAAACTCGTCCTGAGATTCCTTCTCGCCGGAGAGTTATGTTCCCGGAGAGAGAAATCTCAGGTTATAGCGGGTCCCGGTCACAGCATTGTCGTAACTTTAAAAGGAACCGTTTTTCATTCGGATCAAATACTTCAGGACAGCTCGGACATGGAACTACCGAAGAAGAATGGCAGCCTCCTCAGATCAGGATTTCTTACTCTCACAAGACGAGGGACTAACCCGTAAAAACAACCAAAAACGAGGGACTAAAACGTTACTTTTGCAGAGGTTTAACCGGTATTCATATAATTCAAGCAGCAGCAGGGGCTGGGCGAACAATGCTAATTACCGATAAAGGCCAAGTGTATGCTATAGGAAAGGATTCATTTGGTGAAGCAGAGTATGGAGGAGGTACACAAGGATGTAAATTGGTCACAAAACCTCAACTTGTCGAGTCATTAAAAGATATATTTGTTGTACAAGCTGCGATTGGTAATTTTTTCACGGCTGTATTATCTAGAGAAGGAAAAGTTTATACATTCTCTTGGGGAGATGAAACTAAACTTGGTCATAGTACCGAGCCACATGATTTAGAGCCTCGTCCATTATTAGGAGCCCTTGAGAATATACCCGTTGTACAAATTGCTGCTGGGTATTGCTATTTACTCGCTTTAGCTTGTCAACCTAATACCATGTGAGTTTCTTTATATTTCTTTTAACAATTGTGCAATAATAATAAGGCAATTTACCTTTTTCGTAATTTAGGTCAGTATACTCAGTTGGGTGTGGCTTAGGTGGAAAACTAGGACATGGTACTAAAACAGATGAAAAACATCCTCGATTAATTGAGCAATTTCAGACATTAAATCTTCAACCAACCGTAGTTGCGGCGGGTGCGTGGCACGCAGCAGTTGTAGGAAAAGATGGAAGGGTGTGCACATGGGGATGGGGCCGTTACGGATGTTTAGGACATGGTAACGAGGATTGTGAGTCTGTTCCTAAAGTTGTTGAATCTCTTAGTAATGTTAAAGCTGTTAATGTTGCTACGGGAGATTATACTACTTTTGTAGTTTCTGATAAAGTTGATGTTTATTCTTTCGGATGTGGCGAATCTTCTAGTCTTGGACATAACGCTCAACTTGCTGAGGGACAGGTTTGTTTTAATAATGTTTTGTTAGCATTTAATTCCAAAGTTATTGATGAATGATATTGTGATCAGGCGAATAGGGAAACAAATATTTTGAGTCCAGAGATGGTAACGTCATTGAGGCAATTGAATGAACGGGTGGTTCAGATTAGTTTAACTAATTCTATATATTGGAATGCACATACCTTTGCTCTTACTGAGACTGGTAAACTATATTCATTTGGTGCTGGTGATAAAGGACAGCTTGGAGTTGAGTTAGCTGCTAATCAAACTGAAAAAGTTACACCTCAACGCATTGATCTTGATCTTAGCTAACTATATTTATTTCTCCATGCTCTAGACTTTCTTAATTTATCGTTGTTTGTTTATGTTTATGTTATTATCTGTATATAGAAACTAAGGATTATTCAAATGCTAGATTCTAGGGGCTTCTGCATTATTAACCCGTGAAGATACTTATGTACATATTTTAGGTTGATTTAACAAGTTATGTTCTTGAAATGACAACCTTTTCAAGAAAGGATATTTGGTATTCTTTTTTTCTTTTTTGATCACTTAATATCCACATTTGGTCGATTATTGGGTTAATATACTTTTGTTATGTCACACACGTAGAATATTAGGCCACCAAGCTAAATTAATCAGCCCAGATTAGTTTTTTTTGTTCGAAATAAAGCTTGAATATAAATACAATGTAACAAGTTACAAAAAACATCAACCTATCCCTAGAGGCTGAAAATCCGACAACAGTAGCTTAGCTAATTGAGGAGGGGGAAGAAAGTTCCAAATACTAAACAAAGAGCCCTTAAACTTTTGTTTAGTAACCCAATCAGCACATCTATTTTTGGATCTCTTAGCAAAAGATATTTTGAGATTACAAGCTAATTTACAACTCATAATACAATTCACAAAAACCTTAGTGTTACAAATTTTTTCCTACCAAAAACAGTTTGGTTAACAAGCTCCTTACAATCACTCTCTATTTCAACTTTGCCTCGGGGGTAGCTAGCTGCCATCTCACAAGCTTCCACCATCCCTCTAGCCTCACCTTCAATAGGAGAGTTAGCTGTAATAAGTTGTGCTCTTCCATCCATCATTTGCCCTTTTGAATCCCTAACAACACATGCAATAGAAGCTTTTTTAGTAATGTTATTAAATGATGCATCGCAATTAATCTTTAAATTTCCAATACTAGGTGGTTCCCATCCTGTTAAACTTTTATAATTTCCATTCAAAACCACTGAATTGTTAAACAAACCATCCTGATGATTCAAATTGTGAATAACCACATTCTCATTTTCATTAAGTCTTGAGATATTGACTTTTTCTTTTTTAGCCTCAGATTTAGTTCTTGTAGCTAGAAAAAATTCATCACAGGCTATAAGGGCCTCTTTTAAAGTTTTCTCAGGATCAAGTGTAGTTCCTCTAAAAATAAATTCATTTCTCCCTTTCCAAATGTACCAGGCGACATAGAAGGCAATTTCACCAAATCTAGTATCTGCTATACCAAATTCAGTTGAGCACCTCCTAATAAAATTAATCCATCTTTTAACATTACAAGTAGGTTCAGTATGAGCCTTAAATCCAAGTGGACTAGCCATCCACACAGCTTTTTCCCAAGAGCAATGGAACAAGACATGTTCAACATTTTCAATTTCAGAATCACATAATTGACAAATTGAAGAGTCAACAGATTTCCTCTTTTTTCTATTCTCATTAGTAGGTAAAGCATTTTCACAACATTTCCAAATGAAATTTTTAACCTTAGGTAACACTTTCATTTTCCAAATCATCTCCCAATCCTCAGATTGGAGATTAAAAGAAGATTGAGCCTCTTTATTATTCTTAACCATTTCACCCTTTTGTTGTGCCTTCCAAAGTATCCAATATATTTCTTTAACGCCAATATTTCCATCAGCAGAAAAAGGCCAGAATGGGGTGTCATCACAGGTGTTAAGAGGAACAAATATATTGGATATGGTTGCAGCAACTGCTGGGTCAAAAAATTGATTTAGCAAATGTAAGTTCCAATCAGATGTACCAATTTCAAAAAGTTCAGAAACAAAATTCAAGTTACAGCCTGCAGGCTTATTCAAAAGAGAGTAATTTGGTACCCACAGATCCTCCCAAATTTTAATATTCTTTCCATTTCCCACAGTCCATCTAATGGACTTAAGAAAACAGTTTCTGCCTTCTAAAAGACTTTTGAAGCCCCAAGAGCAATTACAAGGTAAGACAGCTTCAGAAAAATCAGAAAGAGGAAAATATTTACCTTTAAACACTTCAAACAATAAAGAGTCTTTCCTGTTCATAAATTTCCAAGCATTAGAAGAGAGCAAAGCTAAATTTTGGCAATGAAAGTCCTTAAAACCCAAACCTCCATCTTGTTTAGAATTCATAAGAGTATTCCATTTCACCCAATGGCACTTACCTTGCCCCTGATTATTCCAGTAAAAAATTGAAATAAGAGAAGTGAGGTGAGAAGTAACTTTCTTAGGAATAAGAAAAACTGACATCAAATAGTTTGGGATAGCCCCTATAACTGCTTTAATCAACACCTCTTTCCCACTCTTGGAGAGGAGTTTAGTGTCCCAACTCTCCATTCTATTTAATATTTGTTCAATTAACCATTCTAAAGACTTAACCTTGGATTTACCCCAAGAAGATGGGATTCCAAGGTATTTTCCAAGGTGGTCAAGCTTTCTCATATTCAAAAGAGAAGAGAATTTAAGTTTTTCAGCTTCAGGAGTGTTTTTACTGAATAAGATGCCACTCTTGTTCAAATTAACTTTTTGGCCTGTAGCATAAGAGTACAAGTTCAACTGAATATATCAATGTTATTTTCCTCAGCTTCCATAAAAAATAGGCTATCATCAGCAAAGAGCACATGTGAAATCATAGGAGCCTTTCTAGCAATTTTAATTCCTTTAAAAAGTCCTATATCCACATAAGAATCAATTAAATGAGTAAGAGCTTGAGTGACTAGGCAGAAAAGATAGGGAGAGAGAGGGTCCCCCTGTCTCAGCCCTTTCTGAGGCTTATCAAGTGTGTAAAGCTGTCTATTTATCTGTACTTTGTAAGTAACTGTTGAAATACAAGATTGAATCCATCTTACCCACTGTACATTAAAACCCATCTGAAGTAGGAGATCAAGAAGAAAGTCCCATTCAATGTTCTCATAGGCTTTGCTCATGTCAGCCTTGATAGCTAAACTATACTTCTTAGAATACCTCTTATTGTTTAAGAAGTGAGTAACTTCTTGAGCCAATAAAATATTTTCAAAGATTGATCTTTCAGGTATGAAAGCTGTTTGAGTCTCTGAAATGAGGTTCCCAATATAAATTTGAAGCCTTGAGGTGAGAATTCTCGAGATAATTTTATAAACAAAATTAGCACAACTAATAGGCCTGAAAGAAGTTATAACATCTGGATTTAGACATTTAGGAATAAGAGCAATAATAGTGCAGTTAATTGCCTCAATAGAACCTTCATGATCATCAGCCCAGATTAGTTACAACTTGTTTCTATTGTTTAAACACATGCGCATACTTATACCATACAGACTTAAAATTTTCCCTTTAAGAATTAGAAATTTGGAATTTAAAATTATTCAGTTTCCGCTAGTCCATCTGAGCCATTTGTCTCAAGTAAGATTCCCAATTGGCTAAATCAATGAATTGCATTGTTTTAAAAATTCGTTCAAAATATCTTCTTAAACCTATATACGGACTCCCCTCATGATCCAGGATTTTCTTGTATGTGTTCCAAATAAGGAAGGAGTTTTGAGATTAGACAGATGTTTTGGACAATTCTTTTTAAAGGATTGGAAAATTATTAAGGGTTTGTATTCTTGCTTTTTCTAGGAATGAGAAGACACTTAGGGGTTAAAAAGTTTTACCGGATGATCCAGGAATTTTGCTAATTATACTATCATCATTCTGATCCCAAAGGGATCCATTCAAAAATATGTCTAATGTTTTCGTTTAATATTCATGTGTGAACGAACAAGATTATCAATTAAATTTCCCACTCTTCAGATTCAACCATTATGGATAAAATTATTTTTCTTATTAAATTAGTTTTCATTGCATGAACATGCGTATACAATATAATATTAGTTTTAGTTTAGCAGATGCAATTCTTTAGCGTAGGGGTTGCGGGGGTTATTGGGCTTATAAGGGGGTCCTGGCATCTTTTGTGTTTGTAGAGAAAAGCATGCAAAATTTATATTTATTTTCAAAATAGGTTGTTTCAAAGTCATAGAATATATCGTCTATGTTTTGGAAGGAACTACGAAATGATATTGTCTCTGGTTTTGATATATTTAAAGTTTTTGAAGGTTCTGGACAGAAATTTAAATTGAGATCTAATTTTAGTAAGAATTATTTATATAAAAAATTAACAACAAATCACAAAAACAAATCGTTTAGGTGAGATGTAAAATGTTTAGATAATGGATTAATGGAATTAGTCGCGCATATAAAGTTTGAATTAAGTGATACACGAATATTCGAGAATAAAGACTTTAATATTTTTTTACATAATTTGAATTATTTACATGTATATATAGGGCCATTGAAAGATTTTAAAAATTCTCTATAACACGACATCTCGATGTTATATCAAATAAAGATACATAATTTATTAATTTATTGCACGAAAGTAATGTAATATTGGAAAGTTTCAAAATATCTTGCAATTTTTATATATATTATATTAAAAATATAAATAATTGATTTGAAAAATTCAAAACCAATAATACTTTTTACAATATGTTTAATCTATTTTTACGTCAAATGAGACTAATATACCCCTCTACTACATAAACAAAATCTTACCCATAAATAATTAAGTCGAATAAACAATGTGAAAAATTCAACATATAAATAACTCAATTGAACAAACAAGGAAATATGTCCTTAACACATTCTAAAAAAATCAGACTAACTAATCATTATGATTAACTAATGTTGATGGGATGTAATTCATAAAAATAGATTATCATTTGACTGGGCTACAACGCATTTTGTAATGGGTTGCCTTCTAAAAAATTATGAGTTATCTTAATAAAACGTCAGGTTGTCTTAAGAGTAATGATATATACCACCCAAATTCATACCACCCAAATGTCACCCAATGACTTGGCGTAAATTGGTTGGTTACAAATCTTTAATCAAATCAAGAAAATAAATATATTAAAGATTTGTAACCAACCAATTCACGCCACGTCATTGAGTGACATTTGGGTGGTATGAATTTGAGTGGTATATATCATTACTCTTGTCGTAAATTCAATGGACTAAAACAACTTGAATATATTTGTTGAGATCCAATCTTAATATTTTCTCCGAGGTTGGAATAACAAATCCTCATTGCACATAATTTTCCATCTTATCTTTCTTTCTGTACCGATCTGAGAAGATTTGTCTTGTTCATGACATTGATGTGTTTGAGTCATGTGATAATGATACTAGAGAATTAAGGTAGACATAGAAAAACAACAATAAATGTTAGATTGAGATTCGGGAATACCATATAGATATAGGTTACACAATATATTCAATGGTATGCACTAATCCTTACATGCTCGAGATGAAACATCACTGAATAGTGTGATATGCCTAAATAGCATGTATAAACAGTGGTGGACATATGTGGGGTTCCAGAGGGTTCAAGCCCTACCTGTACCCCAAGATTTTTGATAATGTATGTGTAATTTTTTTCATAAAAAATAAATAGCACTCTTTGGGATAAAAGTAATTTTAATGATAAAAAATAGGTTTGTAGGTCTAGTGGTAACATGATGGTGTAAGTTGTTGAGGAGACTAAGTTCAAGTTTCGTTGAAAGCAGCTTTTTTTATAATTAAAGGCTCGTTTAGGAGTGCTTATTTTAGAATAAGAAACAATTTTAGAATAAAATTAAATTATTTAAAAAATTATTAAAATTAATTTGAACTTTAGAATCATTTTAGGTACTTTTTTTAAAAAGCACATATTTGATACTTCTCCTAAAAGTGATTTGGTTGAATTCAACGCATAAATAACCTAATTAAACAAACAAGGTAACAAATCCATAACACATTCTAAAAATCAAAGCAACTATTTATTTTGATTAGACAACGTTTATGAGATGTACTTCATGAACGTAAGTTATCATTTGACGGGGCTATAATGCATTTCGTAGTGAGTTGTCTTCTAAGAAATTATGAGTTGTCCTAAAAAATGATAGGATGTATTTAAAATGATGGCCTCTAACAACTTGGTTGTATTTGTCGAGCTCCAATCTTAATCTTTTCTCCGGGGTCTGAAAAAAAAGGTCTTCGTTGCACGTAGTTCTCCTTTTTGTCTTTCTTTGCGTACCAATTTGAGAAGATTCATCTTGTTCATGACATGATGTGTTTGGGTCATGCGATGATGATACTAGAGAAAAACAAAAAGGTTAGATTGAGATTCATAAATACCACATAGATATATGCTACACAATATATTCAATGTTAGACACTAATCCCCACATTCTCGACATGAAACATCACTGAATAATGTGATACACCTAAATAACAGGTATAAACAGTGGTATACTTATGTTGGGTTCCAAGGGGATCAAGCCTACCTGGATCGCAAGATTTTTTTAAATGTATGTGTAATTTTTTCGTAAAAAATAAATAGCCCCCTTAGGATTAAATAATTTTTAGTGATGAAAAAAATAAATAGCTTTGTAGGTCTAGTGGTAATGTATTGGTGTAAGTTGTTAAGTAGACTTAGTTCAAGTCTTGCTGCAAACATTTTTTTTAATAATTGTAAGTCAAAATTAACATAAATGAGGACACTATCGATCTTCTTCGTTTACCTCCCTGTTATTTTGTTATTGGATACCTTCTGAGAAAAGATTAGGTTGTCTTGCAAAACGATGAACTGTCTTCGGAGTATACTCATCGGCGACGACTAGCGACAGTTCCACCATAAATGTCGCTATAATTGTATATATATATATATATATATATATATATATGAGAATAAATCTCATATAATGTGTTCTCCGTCTTCTTCTATTAGTTTTAACTTTTAGTTGAGCTGACAATTTAACATGGTATTAGAGCTCTGGGTACTTGAGGTCCTGGGTTTTGAGTCTCTTTACCGTCACCACTCGAAATCTCCACGTGCATTGCTGAAATCAATATATCTCTTCGAACTAGAAGTTTTTTTTCTTTCAGAATATAATTAACTTTCTAAATGCTTGATGTCTCAATTTATGTGAAATCTAGTCACGAGACATCATTTTTGGAGTATTTAGTACTTAGTTTTGGTATTTCCCCCAATTATTCATGATTACTCTTTCTTGTCTAGTTTTAGGGGTTTTGCTATTTTGTGAGCTTTTTACGCGTAATTTGTGTGTTATTTGTGTAGCACTTAGGTACTAGAAGCTATTGCACCTTGGGCTAAAGATAAGAAGTGAAGAAAAGCAAAGAAAACCCTTTAGTCGTGATTTAAAGGGAAAGTTTGTATATATTTGGAAAGTTAAAGAATCTGACATGCTGGAAAAACATCTACTATTTTCAATACTGTAGAAAATTGGTTACCAATTTGAAGGATTCCTTTTAGAAAGATAGATCTTTGAATTTCGGTCGTTTTCATATAAAGTACACTGAATTTCGATAAGTAATGAAGGAGATATGACCAAATCAATCGGCAAAGGTTATCATGTCCTACAATTTAGGAAAACAAATTTTAGTAAGATTTGGACTCATTGACTTGGGTAACACTCTAGGTTTCGACCTAAGGCCTATATATATATTATATAAAAACATCATCCTTGGTCAGTCCCTAATCATCTAAGGACTAAGAAGAAGCATAGATCAAGAAAAAAGAAGGAAAGAAGGAGTTTGGAAGTTGTTCATACCATTCCAACCCTTCTGGTTATCAATTGTTTGTCTTTATTTATTTCTTATGAACTAATTCTATTTAGCTTGAGAATAGCATATTGGTATAAAACCTAGACTTGTTTTATATGTTATTTGAATTTGGGATGTCCTTTTACATTTATTTGAAATTAGTAGTTATAGCTCTGTATTATGTGCTTTGATTTAAGTTTTGTAGTCCTTATGGTGTACAACGTATAGGATTGCCCCATTATAGATTGGGTTGACACCCTAATGGGGGTATCAATTATGAATACACCACATAATCGCCTAGTGTGCGGTAGTGAACCTGACGGGCTTGCCTAACTAGATAGTCAATAGGGTTTAATTTAACCACTGATCATTGTGCATGGTCCCCTTACCTCAGTCCCCTGGTAGTGTAGAGGTTTCTTCCTAAGTCTAGCCTGACGAGGGATAGGAGGAACTTAGAATAACCGGCTATTGCGTATGTATCATAAAATTCTCCCTTAGATAATAAACATAGAACAAGGCTAGTGGGGATTACTTGTTTTTTCTTGAGCTAAAACTCTCATAAGCTTCTCTCTATCCTATTCTATTTGCTTGTCTTTAATTTAAGTCTTAGTTTAATTGTTTAGAGTCATAAAATCCCACTAATTTTTTAGTGTCTTTGCGTATTATTTTATCAACTATTTATAGTCCACTTAGTAATAGCACTATTTATAAACTCACTTTCGTAGTCCATGAGATTGAAATCTGTTTTACTTACACATTACTTACAAACGATCTGTTTACTTATGGAGAGTTTATCGTAGTGGTATAAGGTTTTTGTTCTTTTTTTATCACTATTATTTCAAACCTTTGCCACCACCACTGATTTATTATATACCTATAATTATTATGCAACCAAATCCAATTCAAACCTTCAAAATTCAGATCACCACAACCCACTGCCGCCAACCACCGAATCACCACAATACCACCACCTCCCATCTCCCGATCTGATAACAATATCACTAGACCATCGCTTCCCTCCCCCACTTCTCTTCCCTGATTGAAAAATACGACCTAGAGGCCTCGCTGTTGGATTGTGAACCACATTGCGATAAAAAATTAAAATTAAAGGTATGGGTCAAACGATGACGGAGCAGTGATGGGGGCGAAGGCGGAGGTTCCATGCTCGGAGATGGGAATGTTGAAACTTGAAGGTTGATATGTAAATTGTCGCTTATAATAGTTTTCTTTGAGCATATAATCATTAAATGAGGAGATTATTACCCAAGAGGTCTTGAAGACACCACCTCGGACCTAACAAAACCGGTTCTATACCCTCTTCTTACTAAAGGCCACAAACCTTCTCTTTCTCTATTTTTCTCTCCGCAAAACCCTAGCTCCGAGTTTCTCCACCGCCACTGTTACCATTGATCAGAGCTCCGAGTTGCAGCGGTTCTGTGAGGAAGCTTTTGCCGCCGCCATGAAGAAGATTCGCCTGCCGCCGCCTGCAGCCGTCTGCCGCCGTGACATCGGTGGTGGATTCGGAGAAGAGCAAATCTGGTTCCATGGAGTAATTGTCGAAGAAGCATTTGGAGCTGCAGTTAATAGCTCCATGGATCACTAGCCTAATTTCAAATGAAGCTATCAATGTTCTGATATGTATGGATCTGATGCAGAACATCAATTTTCATGTCATATGGAAATTGTTACGCATATATGATGACAATTAACTTTTCATATTTGATTGAAAAAATGTGATAATTGCTCCATTTATTCCAGTAATAGCAGATGTGTCATCCTTGTCCATTCCATAACACAAAAATGAGAAATAAAGTTGAGTTTGGATTATTTAATAGCGGTATATTTTTTTTTTTTGGTTTTGGCTTTAGCTCCATATATGGCTTTTTATGCTATGGCAATTATTGGAGTGATTTGTTTTGCTTCAAGGATCTATTTTATTTGCAAAAAACACCCTTGAGGTTTCGAAAATGGGATTTTTATTTGCTATTTTTTTGGATTTTTGTAATGTAAAATAGATTTTTGTATTAAACTCAATAATTTTGTCTAAATGCTCAGCGCTTTACTGATTATACGAGAAATGCTCAGTAAATTTACTGATTATATGAAAAACGCTCAGCAAGTTACTGAGCATGCTCAACAAAGATACTGAGCAAACGAGCATGCTCAATAAAGTCATTCAACAAAAAAAATCGAATACTCAACAACTTTTTTTGACACTTAGAACTTTTTTTCGATACTCATCAACTTTTTTCATTCTCAGTAGCCCATGCTCAGTACTTTTTTCATGTTCAGTACCCCAGGCTCAGAACTATTTTCTACGCTCAGAACTTTTTCTGGCGATGGTAGGCGGTGATCGGTGGTTGTGGTCGGAGCTGGAAATTATTTGTAAATTAATGAAGGAGGAGAGAGAAAAAAAATGATAAAGGAGAAGAGAAATTACTGGTAATGAAAGAGAGAGCGAGAGAGTAATGGTAGTAGAGGAGAAAGAAGAATCTATTTTTTTGTCTTATATGCACTAAAAGGGTAGTTATGACATTGGACATCTTATTGGCCTCTAAGAAGCCAAGAGGAATTGACTAACTCTTATGTGTCATTACAATAATCTTTAAAACCCCATGGATAATTAACTCTTAAATGAATGGAATGATCTCGTATTCCTCTATATTCACCACTCGTGGTTTAACATAATTTATTTTTAAGCTTTCACCAATCACTTTTCTAGAACTAGGACAAACATGATTTTAAATCTTACCTTTAAGTCTCATTTACAATCTTTCTTTCATTTTTAGGCCATTACTAATTAAGTTTTGTAAAAAACTCTTCTCGTTTAATTTTAATATAATTAATATATATTAATTATTTATTTTATCACCAGCATTGTTTCTATACAGTCAATTTCGACGATTTTTTTCAAAATTTCCGAGGGATAACTCTGACGATCGACGCCCGTCAACGCTGGTTAATTCCGACGATTTGTTTTAATAATTTTTGTATAAAAATGTATCTTTGTGAGTTTTTTTAAATGTTTCTGTTTTTTTATTTCATTTTATTAAGAGTAGTATTGTCATTAAACCTTAAAATAAAATCATTATTTGATTGGTCTAACTTTAGAAAATAGATGATAGTATAAGCCTAAAACCGAAATTATCCTTTTTTAAAAACAGTGAAGCATTTTACATATTATCAAATGTGTATCACAACTCACAAGTAAATGCAATGAGTTTCTTAAGTTTGAACAATCCGATTTCTGATTTATGTCATCCAGGTTGCGATCACAAGTTAAACATGAATGTGAATCTGCTCCTGCTGGCTGGGAAAGGGATGATATGTTATTCACTGTGGAAATGCACCCCCGGTATATGAAAGTATGCTCAAACTAAAACTACTCACTTAATTCCTATAAACAATATGTGCTTTTGAATTTGAATAGTAGGTAATACAATATCTGTTCTTCCTGGATAAATGTATATGTGTTTAATTATTAGCCTTATGGTATGTTCTTGTTTTCTATAAATGTAGATGTTAATGTATATATATATATATATGTGTGTGTGTGTGTGTTTATGGTGATCAGTCTTTCGTGTACCTTTTCTATGTTCATAGTGAGAAACTGAGAGTTGAATTCTGGGCTCTATTGGTTTTGTCAACGTGCATCTTTGTGTCTGAATTTCAAATTTTAAAAGTAGTTTTAAAATTCCTCAAGGTCGGAAATCCTTCAAGGGACATGTAAATAAAGGCTGTAGAAACTTGCGAAGATCCTCCAGGATATAAGGTACATATAATTTGCTCACGGTTATGGGTTATAAATTAGTATTATCATGTGAGCAAAAGCTGAACAACAAAGTGAATTGTACACAGATTCATCCATGCATATTTTTCAAATTAAATATAAATCGAAACTCAAGTATGTAAAGGATGTATTAGATTTATCTGGTTGATTTTGTCTACAACGTTCGATCAAAGAGATCTATTAGCATTACATAATGTGTAGACTATTACGGGTTTGAAAGGTTTTAATTGTTTACTGTTAATGCTATTAAAACAGGTAGAAGTTGATGGAAAGGATAGGTAGAAGATAAATCCTTTGGTAGTTTTTTCTCTTTATTTAGAAAAGGTCATCATAGCTTGTAGTTGTCAACTAGTAAACGATGACTGAAAGGTGCAGAGTTTTATTAGTGTACAGTATAGTATTTACTCTAATGACGTATTTCAGTGTAATCCAGTTTTTTCTTCTCTAAAATATTTATGTCTTTTCGTTTAGTCCTTTGTTTGCATTTTTTCACATACATCTGAGGCCTATAGAGACCCGTAAGTCTTACTAAGCTCCCGAATGAGCACACACTATTCTTTTAGGCATAGCCCACCCACTTTTATCTCTTGTTAGGTGATTCCACAAAGCATTGGGTGGATCTATATACGAAACTGGAGATTTTTTGCCAGAAACAGGTAAGTTCCTATATATCCATCTTTGAGCTGGTTGCATGAACCCAGCTCCTAGCACTTACACCTGCAATATTGAAAAACCCATCTTTAGCAATATCCTCTAGACCAGCTGCTATATTACTATTATTTAGTCCATCTCCACTATTCTCGGCAGCCTCCCTGAATCATTCAGCCTGGCTTCGAACTGTAGATCGAGCAATCGCCAGCCTACCCACATGTCATCGTAACTTTTACAATCGCGAAAGAGGTGCATGTCCGATTCTTCTGTAGCTCCACAACCCTTGCACATGGGTGAAATATCTAGTCTACGCTTAACAAGATTTCCTACAATCGGTAGACGGTCCCAAACCGCACACCCTTTGTTTGATTTGATCTTCGTTTAGTTAAACTCACGAAAATTGATTAATTGTATTGATTTCAATTTTCATTTTTGGTTAGTAAGTTTAATATTTACGCATTCAATCTCATTTGATGTATGAATTTGTTTGTATATGCATATATTTGTATGGTATGAAACAGTAAAGATCAATATGTAATTTTCCCTAAATAGAAAATTAGTCTAACTTGTGTTAAGTAAACATGAAATTTCATGTTTCAAACTGTTTCGAATATGAAATTTCAGGTTCTATTTAAAACGTACAATTTCTTATTCTGCGATATTGTGGTTGGAGATCAGATTAGAAAAATTAATTTTTCTTCATAATTTTTTTTTTCAATGAGTGATTTGATAATTACGAGTTTAAATTCATTAAAAATGGTTTTTTTATTTTTTAATTAGTTATAATTTTCTAAAAATTTGGTCGGAGGTGGTGGTGATCGGAGGTTGTTGTGTCCAGTAGTCAACTATATGTTTAATATTAAACAAGAAATATATATTATATATAAAATAAATAGTATATACTTAAAATAAAGGCAGTTTAGGTATAAAAAGATAGGTAGAATCTTATTGAGAACTATTTAGTTTATTAGATATTTATTATGATAAAAATATACGAGATCATTAAGAAAAATACGAATCATGATTTGGAGTCAGATGAAAAAGTTATGCTCGTTTTTTTGTTACGAACATACACATGTATGTAAAAACGTAAATTTGGAGATTTTTCAGTGAGTCTGATGCATGGAGCAACCCACTTAAAGTGAGACCCAAAGAATTATAAGAATACACAAGGCTTTTACTTCGTTTGTCTCTAAGAATATAATCCTAATTCATTAAAAAAGGAACATATAAGAACAAAAAAGCATGGGAGAAGATAAGCAAAGTTTTTTCATATATTCAAGTATATCTTTAGATCTTTAGATCTTTATTATCTTTTCATATGTAAGATTAATTTATTTATTTTTATGATTAGGGGTTTTATGTTAAATTTGGGGTTCAATGCTTACTTAAGAATTGTATATATACTTCTTTCTATCTTGTATTCAATTGTACATTGATTATATTGGTCACATAGTTGATTGATTAAAATTCTTGAATTACACCCGAATAGGGACTATATTTGTCCTATAGAATTTGAAAATCACAGATTGATGCATAACTACAATACAGGTAGATGATTTAATCGTTTTTAAGGTATTTAGGTTCATCTGGAAAGAGTTTCTTTGCTTTTAGAGTATCCCTTAATCACCCAGAAGGGTTTTAAGGTGATTCTCGGCTAATATAAAAGATTAATTCTTTCTTATACTGAATATCTATTTATTTAATTTAGGTAGAATCAAGTATGCCAAGAATTTAAAGAATATTAGTCTTTTCCCATTGAATATAGTTTCATTGTAATGATCTTCCTTTGTTTTTAAGAGAAACATATCATGCACTAGAATTTGAAGAAGTTCAAATAAGAAGATGAATAATTGTATCCTTATCAGAATTATTTTAAATGTCGTTCTATTTTCGATCTTTCTTGTAATATTTTTTTCGATTCAATTTCAAAACTTTTTGATTACTTTATTTTAATCAGTTGAATAACTTTTGATTTTAATGATTTTTGTTTTTGATAAATGTAGAAGCACTATAGCCAAAAAAAAAAAATGATAAAGTGAAGACTAGATTAAGTGCCCGTTTGGAAGTGCTTTTTGGAGAAGCACTTAAAAGTGCTTTTAGTATTTTAAAAGTTTTTTTGATTTTCAAAAGCACTTTTATGAAAAGCACCAAATAGGTGCTTCTCAAAAAAAGCACTTAAAATAATTGTAGATTTCAAAATATTTTTTAATAATATTTTAAAATTTTGAATTTTATTCTAAAAGCGCTTTTTTACTCTAAAATAAGCACTTCCAAACGGGCCTTAATATTTTAGAATTCATACTACTATCTTTACTACCATTCAAACCTGAATATTTTGACATAGAACGTGACAATAAACGATAGAGAATTCCGACAACAAAAAATAAAAGATAGAGAATTCATGGCAATAAGCCCGTGAATTGTGATGTGGGACTCTCCCACTGGGCAGTGGCCAATGGTTTTTATTTTAGGGTAAAGCCTTCGGGAGGCCCCTTATCTTTCCCCAAAGTGCGCGATCCGCCTCCGATCTTCATTTTTACCCTTTCTGGCCCTCCATCTCAATACTTTGTGACGCCGTTAGCCCTTTTTTTGATTTTCTGTTAATTCACCGTTAGTCAACGCCAGTTGGCTCCAGGTCATCGCCACCTCAGCTCCACATCACCGCCAACTCACCACTACGTCATATCTGCATCTCGGTGGATTCTGATGTGGCAAGGGGCATTTATGACTTTTTGCTTCTTTTTACCCAATTACCCACCGACACCCCATCTCTATACGGATCAAAACACTTCAACCCAAAATCAAAACACACATAGTATTGTGTGTTCTTGGTGTTCTTCATACCAAAGCGTAAAAAAATCAAGAAATTCCCCAAATTCTTGAACAAATTGAACGAGCATCTTAACCCGTTAACGCCTTTCATTCCCCTTCGTACTAAAACGATTCGAATCCAAAACTCTCGAGCGTTTCATTTCGTGGTCTTCCCGTTTCTGGGTTAAAAATTGCAGAAATTGTCATTGAAGTTGCGTAATGGCGTATCTTAGCGAAATCGAGAGCGATTCAGGTAACAGTCTTCTTAACCCATTTCATTTTATCATTCCAGAAAGTTAGGGTTTAACGATTTTACCAAATATATGAGTGATATTCAAACAATAGCGATTGTGAGTAGTGCATTAAACGGGTATTGTATTGTATGTTGCAGATTCGGATAATGGCGAAGGATTGAATAATAAATCCGCTGTTGATAACAGCGGTTCAGATTTTTCTTTCCACGATAGCGACAATAACTTAGACGATGATGAAGATGACATATTGTTCCAGAATAACGTCGACATTGGCGTTGAATTCGTAGGTGTTGGTTCATCTCCGTATGTTAACGTAAATGGTTTAGAGCTCCCCTGTCCAAAAGAGTTACCTGTAATAGATGATGATGAGTTTAACGAGGGATCGT
Organism: Nemophila menziesii; assembly: GCA_029959085.1. NCBI lineage: Eukaryota > Viridiplantae > Streptophyta > Magnoliopsida > Boraginales > Hydrophyllaceae > Nemophila > Nemophila menziesii. The sequence goes on from JARWIR010000005.1 coordinate 13,118,057, forward strand.
GTGGAGAGTCTGAGAATTTGATAAGCTTGGAAGGGACAACGGATGAGGAAGATGGTGAACGCAAAACTGTTAGTATTAGAAGAAACCCAAGGTTCAATGTAGTTGTCGATAAGGATGAGCCGAAGTTGAAGGTTGGAATGATATTTGCTAACGGGGTTGAATTCAAAGAAGCTGTGAAATCAAAAGCTATTGTCGATGTGAGGAACATTTGGTTCCCCTGCAATGAACCAGGTAGAGTTAGAGCTAAGTGTAGAGGCAAGAATTGTGAATGGTTTGTGTACGCAACTAAACGTTCGGATGGTAGTTTTCAAATAAGAACATTTAATCTTGTTCATACATGTGGGTGTGCTTTGAATAGTAGGCATGTTAATTCAACCGTTTTAGCTAAGAGATATGCACATCAGCTGAAATTAAGTTCATCAATGAAAGCAATTGATTTACAAGAACAAGTGTTACATGATCTTCATGTAAACATAAGTCGAAGACAAGCGTATAGGACCATCAAAAAGGGTAAATCGTTGGATGAATTGTCCTTCTTAGATCAGTATAGCTTGCTCAACAACTACTGTGCTGAATTGTTAAGGACTAATCCCGGGTCTACTGTTTTTTTAAAAACTGAAGAAGATGAAGTCACAGGGGAACAAAGGTTCTTAAGGTTATATTGTTGTTTAGAACCTTTGAAACGAGGGTTTAAGAATGGGTGTAGAAAAGTGATAGGGTTGGATGGGTGTCATTTAAAAGGACCTCATCCAGGTGTGATATTGACCGCAGTTGGGATGGATGCAAACAATTGCATCTATCCTGTTTGTTACGCGTTGGTTGAGACTGAAAATTTGGACAGTTGGAGATGGTTTGTTAGTTTGTTGGTTGATGATTTAGATATTGATGATCCTGAAATGTGGGTCTTTGTTACGGACAAACAAAAGGTAATTGTTTATTAATCATTTATTAGATTAATTAGTAAGTATAAGGGTAATTTTTAATTGTAATGATGTTAATTTGCAGGGGTTAGGTATAGCTATAGACGAGTTGTTACCAAATGTCGAGCATAGGCATTGTGTTAGACATTTGCATCAGAATTTTAAGAAAAAACACGGGTCATTTGCTTTGAAAGACAAGATGTGGGAAGCGGCCAGGGCGACATATGTTGAGAGGTTTTCGAATGTTATGGAGATGATAAAAGTGATGGACTTTCAAGCGTATGAGTGGTTAGCTAAAGAACATCCAAGGTTTTGGTCTCGATCACATTTTAGGACCAACACGCATTGTGACGTGTTATTGAATAATATGTGTGAGTCTTGGAATAAGCAACTTTTAGATGCTAGGGAGTCATCGGTGTTAGTTTGTTTAGAACGTATTAGGTTGTATTTGGTGGAGAGATTAGAGAAGAGGAGAAAGTGGATAGAAAGGTGGCAAGGGGATATTTGTCCCAAAATTAGGAAAATTATCAATTTAAAAAAGAAATGGTCATCCAAGTGGATTCCACTACACTGTGGTGGTAGTACTTTCCAGGTTAAGGGTACTAATGGGGCGCAATTTGCGGTTGATTTAAATACATTTAATTGTGCATGTAGAGGGTGGGACTTGTCGGGAATACCTTGTGTTCACGTGATTTCAGCATTATCTGCAACGGGTCTTGAGCCAGAGGAATATACTTCTCAGTATTTTAAAACAAGTACGTTTAAAAAGGCATATGAGCCATATATTAAACCAATAAATGGACCCGAGTTATGGCCTCAAACTAATGGGCCTAAAGTTGTAGCTCCAAAAGGTGTTAAACTAGTTGGGAGACCCAAGAAAAAGAGAAATAGAGCAGATGGGGAAGATGTTGAAGAGAGGGTGAAAAAAGCAAGAGCTAAAGGCAACGAGGATGTTAGAGTCAATATAGAAAAGCTTGGCAGACAGGGGATGAAAGGTAAATGTAGTGCATGCAAAGAAGTGGGCCATAATAAAAGAAGCTGTAAAAGTAAAACTCAAGGTCCAAGTGCCGCAGAAAGCGTCATTAATGATCCAATGGAGGTTAAGGATTTGGAGGACCAAAGCAAAGACACTCCAACCACGGGAACAATGGATTCTCAGACTCAAAGCAGTAGTGTGGTGAAGAATGACAAGAGAAGGTCCAGTAGATTAAGGAAAAAACCAGTCATTTCTGAGAATAATGTTTATGTCAATGCTACAAACAGCGATGTCAATATTAATGTGGTAAATAGTGATGTTAATGTTGATGCTTCAAGTAGTGAGCTACAACTAAAGGGGTGTAAGAGCAAGGTTGATGTAAACATTGACGCGAGTGACGTTCAACTGGACGTGAATGATAGCAACATAGTTGTAACAACCCAAGTAGAACGCAATTCATGTAAGAGAACTAAATCTGAAGCTAAGAGAGGATTTACAACCACTAAGTCTAATGAAGAAACTGGTAATGGTGATAATGGAGAAGGAATAGAGTCAAAGGGAGAGTCAAAGTTGTCTAAAGATATTACCAAAGGTTCCAAGGTAATACTTTTCAATTTAAATTACTATTTGTACTTATTAATCTTTTGTTATTTGCCTTGTGTTTTTTTAAATAGGCTTCTTCTGAAAGTAATGAACGTGTCGTGATTTTGACTCAAGGGAGTACTAATGAAGCTGTCGGGTGGATGGGTCAACAAAAGAAGAGAGATAGAGTAGAAGGTCCTTCGGAGACTGACAAGGTAAATTGTTTATACTTAGTAATGTGATTGGGTTAGTAATATCTTTTTGTTTGTTTTGTAGTTTACACCAAATAAAAAGCCTTGTGTAGAGGTAACCAAATTTTGTGCACCAGAGGGTAAGGGAGGATTTCTACCAAACGGTGTCAAGAAACTAGGGCAGCCAAGTGTAAGTATATTTTTACTGTTTTAATTTTAAGAATAATATTCTTCAACCATTTTTTTTTTTTGTAGGATAAAACCAAAAGACCTCCTTTTAGACCAGCAGGGATGGGGGTATACACAAGAGCTCCTACGCAGATTACTACCCCAAGTTCTATTACAATTGGGAAAAAGAAGATGGCTGGAAATTCATTTTCATACAAGGGTAAACCAAGTATTAGTTTGGAAACATTGAGAGCTGCGGGTAAAAGTACAGTAGCTATTGATATGAATGGTGTGAACAAAGCCTTCCAAGAATTCGATATGAACATGTCCAGCTTCATGAAGGGCCTTTTCAACCGAGGTTCAAGTTCAAAAACAAAAGAACAGGATGATGAAGAAAAACTATGCCCACAAAGTACTAAAGAGTCAAAAGCAATTACTCCAGATGTCAATTTAGCAGAGAAGGATGTGAATGAACAACCAGGGAAAAAAAGGGAAAAAAGGAAGTTAACAACAAAGGTGAAGAAAGTAAATTCTACCACAGTAGAATCCAATACAAAGGCAAAGTGTGTCAAGTTAATAAAGGTCAAGAAGGAAAAGCTTTGAAGTCTAGACTATTATTATGTTACTGTTTTTCTTTAATTAATGTTTGCGGGTAGAAAAATTTAATAGTTGATTTGAATGTGGTGTTGGGTATGTAACAAAACTTTATGTTTAAAGACTTAGGGTGGTGGAAGAATCTGTCTGAACTTTGTGTCTAGTCTTTGCTTTGGTTGTTGAAAAAGGAACACTTTTATTCACGTGCTTAGTGTGGTTTTGTAAGAGGAATCTTTCTTTACACCTACTAATTTGTCCTATTCAACATAAGTTCTTCTATAAAGCCTAACACAACCATTCATATGTATCTACAACTAAACATACACAGATACACAAACACTCCCAAAGAAGAAAAAAGCCACTGATGTCGGACTACAACTCAAGTGGGAGTGACCAATGGTCAACTAGGTCACCACTATTTCCAGACTTCACCCCAAGTGACCTAACAATCAAACCATCACCATTAATGAATATGTCACCTGAAAACTACTCAATCACAGAAGTTTGCCATTGTGGAATGCCGGCATTAATTCAAACCTTTGACCTGGGTGGTAATAAGAAATTTAGCTCACTAAGATGTCATTTCGAGGACTTCAGATACCAGGATTTGCCTGAAAAAGAGTGTCATTTTTTCGTCTGGTTACCTGGACCAGATGACCTTCCATCACCTTCAACTAGTAAGGATGTTCCGAGCTCTAAGGATCACGCGAAGAAGTTGCAGAATCGTGAGTAATTGCATTTGCTATCCTCTAGTATTGGTTTCGTTTGCATGTTTAAGTTCTTTCATTTTACTGTTAGTTGCATGATTCTCTCTGTTATGTTTAAGTTGGGTAATGGTATTTCTTTCAAATGGACGTTTTTGTTACTACGGATTTGTAGACCAATCTAAAATATTTTTTCATTATTTTCCAACCTAATCACATTTCTTTCATACTACTTCTATCTAAAAAGGTGATAAATTACAACTACCATAAACATACTCAAAATGTTATACTCCAGAAAAAATTCAATAATCAAACTTGTTTAGATAAAATCCAGGTTACTTTGTAGTCCAAAATTATAGTCCAAAAGATGGTCCAAAAACCAAATAAATAATTAGAGTCCAAAACACTAGACAAAACCCAAGTTCAGAGTCCATTACACCAAAACCCAATTACAAAGACCATTACCGACACGTAATAAAAGTAAAACCAAATTCTTAAAAGCCCAAAAAAAAAATCAAAAAAACTACCAACGCATAACCAACTTCCATCAAGCCTTGGACACATCTTCCTTGTCTTCCTCGACTTCCTCGTCTTCCTCGTCTTCAAACTTGAAATACCTTGGAGACGAAACACCAATAGGAGCCGGACGATCTATCTTCCTCCTCTTAGGCGACGGGGTATCTTCACCTTCAGAACTTGACTCGACGATGATCAACTCTTGGCCATATGGTAACGGGACTACCTTGGTCTTAACCTTCTCCTTAACTGCATCGGGCGCCTTACGAAAACTCCATCTATATCCTGGGTCGTGCCTCCTATACGTCTTCGGAGGGGGTCGGATTCTTAGTGGTGCGGAATTAGACGCCATTTCTGAAAAAAAATACGAACCATTATATCATACTTAAACCCATGTCATTACCTTAAAGGTATAACGTAAAATTTAGAAATAGATTAAGAAGATAGAAAAAAACGAAAACTATATTACTATTTACTTCACTAATTACCTTAACGTTTAAGTGAAACAAAAAAAAACTTACTTTGCTTTCCCTTGGAATTCATAGCTTGTTGAACCTCCTTTTGCGTCTTCATGATTTTTCAAAATGACTTACAATCTCCGTCTCAGTTTTTTGGTTTAAGAAAAATAAAACAAGGGAGTTCAGTTATAAATATACACGGGAACTCATTAGTACATCTAATCTGGAAACTAGGCCCTATTCAACTTTTCTATTCCCCGAGGAAAACCTTTGGGTTCCTTTTTAATTCCCCATGCAAAACCGTTTCATCTCCCTTTAAAAAAAATTAAAAAAGCGGTTTCGTGTGTAACACACACGCTTACGTGGGGTCTTTTAATTAAAATAATATAAAATTGAGGGGCCCTACAGATTCAGTATTGAAAACTAAAGGGGCTAAAAAAATCATTACTAAAACAAAAGGGGCCAAATGGTCACCGTCTTCAAAACTTAAGGGGCCACAACATCACCATCTAACATACAAATAGATAACCGTAAACCAAACAACCCAAAATTTCTAATTCGAATCAGAAAACAACATCCATTGAAATTTCGAGAAAAAACAACATACACATAACCCAAACACACACAACCATTGACACCGTAAAAACCACTTAATCACAGACACGCAATACACGATGAACACCCGCTAGAACAAACGGGAAGCTAAAAAACCTAACACAAAGACTAAAACCAAGTATCGAATCTTCAGTTTATTACCTTCAATCGATTTAAGCTCTTCTATTTCTTCATCTTTCCTCGACAATGACCTAAGCAACCCGGAAATAACAACCCGACTCCTATCACAGATCAGAGGATCTAACCAGCAGAAGAAAGAGCACTTTTTAGCGGTGGATTGATACTTAGAACAACCAATGAATCGTCGACCCGGATTCATGTCGGTCCACGATGTACTAATCTTAACCCGTAGACCGCAGTAGCATATCCAGTCCTCCTTACCGGGGTCACTGAGAGGAGATGAAGCGGTGGTGTTTCTGGATCCGGCCATCGGAAGGGAGGAGGGTAGACGACAACGAACGACGAAGTAGAAAATGGAGAGGAGAGGGTAAATGAATCGGGGTAGGGGGTTTAATTTAGGTATTGGTAATTGGGTAAAAAGAAGCAAAAAGTCATAAATGCCCCTTGCCACATCAGAATCCACCGAGATGCAGATATGACGTAGTGGTGAGTTGGCGGTGATGTGGAGCTGAGGTGGCGATGACCTGGAGCCAACTGGCGTTGACTAACGGTCAATTAACAGAAAATCAAAAAAAGGGCTAACGGCGTCACAAAGTATTGAGATGGAGGGCCAGAAAGGGTAAAAATGAAGATCGGGGGCGGATCGCGCACTTTACGTTATTAGATATTTATTATGATAAAAATATACGAGATCATTAAGAAAAATACGAATAATGATTTGGAGTCAGATGAAAAAGTTATGCTCGTTTTTTTGTTACGAACATACACATGTATGTAAAAACGTAAATTTGGAGATTTTTCAGTGAGTCTGATGCATGGAGCAACCCACTTAAAGTGAGACCCAAAGAATTATAAGAATACACAAGGCTTTTACTTCGTTTGTCTCTAAGAATATAATCCTAATTCATTCAAAAAGGAACATATAAGAACAAGAAAGCATGGGAGAAGATAAGCAAAGTTTTTTCATATATTCAAGTATATCTTTAGATCTTTAGATCTTTATTATCTTTTCATATGTAAGATTAATTTATTTATTTTTATGATTAGGGGTTTTATGTTAAATTTGGGGTTCAATGCTTACTTAAGTATTGTATATATACTTCTTTCTATCTTGTATTCAATTGTACATTGATTATATTGGCCACATAGTTGATTGATTAAAATTCTTGAATTACACCCGAATAGGGACTATATTTGTCCTATAGAATTTGAAAATCACAGATTGATGCATAACTACAATACAGGTAGATGATTTAATCGTTTTTAAGGTATTTAGGTTCATCTGGAAAGAGTTTCTTTGCTTTTAGAGTATCCCTTAATCACCCAGAAGGGTTTTAAGGTGATTCTCGGCTAATATAAAAGATTAATTTTTTCTTATACTGAATATCTATTTATTTAATTTAGGTAGAATCAAGTATGCCAAGAATTTAAAGAATATTAGTCTTTTCCCATTGAATATAGTTTCATTGTAATGATCTTCCTTTGGTTTTAAGAGAAACATATCATGCACTAGAATTTGAAGAAGTTCAAATAAGAAGATGAATAATTGTATCCTTATCAGAATTATTTTAAATGTCGTTCTATTTTCGATCTTTCTTGTAATATTTTTTTCGATTCAATTTCAAAACTTTTTGATTACTTTATTTTAATCAGTTGAATAACTTTTGATTTTAATGATTTTTGTTTTTGATAAATGTAGAAGCACTATAGCCAAAAAAAAAAAAACGATAAAGTGAAGACTAGATTAATATTTTAGAATTCATACTACTATCTTTACTACCATTCAAACCTGAATATTTTGACATAGAACGTGACAATAAACGATAGAGAATTCCGACAACAAAAAATAAAAGATAGAGAATTCATGGCAATAAGCCCGTGAATTGTGATGTGGGACTCTCCCACTGGGCAGTGGCCAATGGTTTTTATTTTATCTTTTGTCAAAAGAAGCATATTATTGAACATTACAACCAAGCAATAATAATATATGAATAAAGCAAAAAATTTCACAAATAACTAAGCCCTCTCTTCAATAATAAATAATCATCAAAAGAATTTCATCATCATCTCGAATTAATTGATCAAACTACATCAACTACTACAGGAAAGATCATGATTACAAAAAAAAAAAAAAAACAACAACTACAGTAATAATTCCTGCCATAATCACATTTCTAACCATGCACCACATCTTCAAGTAACATGGCTATCTTAAATGAACAATTTAAAGTCTAAAAAACATATCCGTCAGAGAGTCAGCACTTGTCGTGCAATATATATATACTGGCTTGGGTTGGGATGATTAGCCAAGAAACGAAAATGCATTTGCTGATGTCGGCAACTCTAATGAATCTTGTATAACATGTTAGATTTTAATATAGAACTATATAACAGGCTAACTTAAAACTAAATTGAAAATTAGTTGAATGATTTAGCCGCAAATTTTTTACATTAAACAATGTATAAGCTCGTTGATAGATTCCATTTGTTTTAAAAGAAATGGTAAAACGGGACATATTTCGGTAAGTTCCAATAATCTTAATCGTGATTATTTCATAAGGAGAGTTAATAATAATGTTTTACCGGTTGGGAATTAAAGGTTTTTAAAAGTTTTTTTTTATGTTTTTGAAGAAAGAAAAAACTAATTGTCTACTCTTGTATTATAATCTTTAAATGTTTGTTCTATTCAATCTATCTAAAATTAATAAAGTTTAGATCTTTAGATAGTATCAAATAATCTAATTTAAGTTAGATTTTTAATAACATACGATTCATGATTTTTCAGCATACTTACAGTTTAACGTATAGTTTTTATATCATCAATTTTCTTGGATCGAGAAAACACTTGAGATAACTTTTCAAATAAATGTCCTGACCTAAAACCTTAGTCTAACGCCTTGATGCTCTCAGAGAATTAAAGTTTCTCATACACATAGGTCATTTATTAAAAAGACCACAAAAAGTTTCAATTGAATAATAATAATAATAATAATAATAATAATAATAATAATAATAATACTATATTTCATTTATTAATCTATTTTAAAGACTAAGTAAATAAAGCTTTACTAATCAATTAAAAAACTAGATTAAATATATATTTGATAGAATTTAATCTTGATAAGAGTACAATTGTAAACTAAGGTTAATTACTTTATTTAATAGTTCCAGTATTTATTTCTATTTTTGTAAGCTCAAGTGGCAACATCATCATGTGCCAATCTACTCAAGAACAAATGTACTTCAAAAGAGGTACACGCTAAGTACAATAAAGTCTTAACGGTGGAGTATTAGTTAGCGAATTAGTGTTTGAAAGTATACTAATAATATGATTAGTTATCTTGTTTGTGTGATTAGTTTTACTGAAAAGTCACGTTAGTTTTCAGTTTGATTTTTTTGCTAAATATAAGAGCTCTTTTTATAATATATTTTGCGAAGGTTAACCACGTTACATTGTATGTATAGTGAAGTAGTGTGAGAAAGTAACCATTATGCACATTATAGTGATTAACTAGATGGAATATCGTGTGCGCACATGGAGAGGGGCATATTATGTTGGTGATCTTTTTTCTTTTTCTTGTTTTGTTATATGTTGCTGATCATTTGATTGGGTTACAAATGATTGGATTTTTTTTTTTTTTGTTCCAGAACAAATGATTGGAGATGTTATGGGTGATAGTCTAGCTTTTATTTTAGTCGAATGGGGTGATAGTCTACCTATCCACAATACATGGTTTGACTAATAATTAAACAAATATTCATAGTACATTCTTTTTTTGCCAGGGAGGTCATAGAAACCGTGAAAAACACTCATCTAATATCTTATTAGCTAAGTTTGGATTAAAAATCATCCTTGATGTCTTTTTAATTTATTTTTTTTAATTTTAGACAAGCCAGAACATTTTATATCATACTTTAATAGACAATACATGAGTCATCCGGGTCCATTTAACCCGTAAGTACATAATAAACCAAAATACAAGAAAATCTAATCTAAAGTACGTGGACCGCACTTACTCTACTAGATCTCCTATTACACGAGCCTACACTTATTATTTTAGTCAAAACTAAACCTCTCTCATCCGTCCAACCCTAACAGTACTCCACCGCTTCAACTTCACCTCCAAGATTTCTTCCTTGCTGAAACCTCTCAGCTTCACCATATTCTCAATAACGTGAGTAGAGATTTGTTCCATAAGGTCACCATCACTCCTGCATCTTTGATTAAAGATTCTATTATTGCGCTCAAGCCATATAGTGTACACAGCTATCGACAATACTAAACTAGTAAACTCCTGCTCTATTTGATTTCTGCATTTCATCATCTTAAAAGTCGAATTCCAATCATCTGCTTATATTCTAATTTTAGCTTTATTTTTGCATTTCTGCCAAATACGATTTGTCCATGAGCAATCCCAGAAAAGGTGTTCTCGATCCTCATTAGCAGATTTACAGAACTCGCAGATAGGGTTGATACAATCCCCCAATTCATTAGTCTTACTTTTGTGGGCAACTTATTCAGATGTGTTAGCTAGAGAATGAAATTATATTCTGGTAAGGCTTTGGATTTCCATATACCGTTAAACTCATTATTTTCTACTCCTTTATCTCTTAATTCATTATATATCTCTGAGAAGTTGAAAGTACCTTTCTTTGTACAGGTACACTTGATTTCATCTCTATTCTCTGATGGCTTGATTGGTTTTGTCAGTTCTTTCATAAATCCCAGTTTGGGCGGCCATTTCCACTTCTGATTACTGATGAATTGAGATACTTTACTGTCAGTGTAATATTCTGAAGCCAAACTGCTACATCCCATATCATTCAAACATTTACTATTAGGAAGCCAATAGTCCCACCATAAAGAGATATCTTTACCATTACCCACTGTATATTTGATTAAGTTACTAGCATATCTTCTCACTTTGAGGATTTTCCTCTAGCCCCAAGAACAATCAGCAGGATTCTCAATCTGCCACAGTGATTTACCCTTCAGGAGGTTAGTATGTAACCATTGAGACCATAATGTCTCTTTAGGAAGACTACAACCCCAGAGTAATTTCACTGCCCAGACTCTGTTCTGAATATTTAAATCTTTTATCCCTAAACCACCTTCCTTTAGAGGTTTACAAACAGTTTCCCCAAGCAACCTTAGCCCCTCCACTATATTTACTTTTTCCCTTCCGAATGAAGGACATTACTTTACTGTTCAAGAGCTTTATTATTTTCTTGGGTAAAGTGAATACACTACTCCAGTGACTAGCTATTCCACAAAGTACTGATTTAATTAATTGTACTCTACCTACATAAAAGAGGTGTCTTGCACTCCAGTGATCTATTCGCCTTGCCATTTTATCCACTAAGGGTTTACAGTCATTAAGATTGAGCCTCCCTGTAATTAAAAGAAGCCCCAAGTATTTCATTGGTAAGTTACCCTCTGGAATGTTAAGAATTTTACTCATTTCTTCTTTTATTTCTTGAGAACAACCTCCATAGAAAATATTGTTTTTGCTATCACTAATTCTGAGTCCTGACAGGTTATAGAATAGCTTCAAACTCTTCTTAATCAATATAGCAGTATTATAAGTGGGCTTGAAAAATACCAGAAGATCATCGGCAAACATGAGGTTATTAACTTTCAGTTTGCCACATTTAGGGTGCCAATCAAATTCCTTTTTATTCCCCATGTGTTTGAATATTTGGGTAAGAACTTCCATACCAATTACAAATAGGTAAGGAGACATTGGATCACCTTGCCTCAACCCCCTCTCACCCTTGAAAAAACCTTGTGGAGCCCCATTGATTATAATAGAGTAAGAGGTACTTGTGAGACACATGAATACCCATTTGATGAATTTCAATGGGTACCCTAGAGCTTCCATAGTCTTCAAAATAAAGCTCCAGTCCACTAAGTCATATGCTTTCATAAGGTCTAACTTTAAAGTGCATCTGTTAGACAAATTCTCTCTAGAGTAGCCCCTAACAATATCCTGAGCTATTAATATATTTTCTCCTATAACTCTGTCGGGAACAAAAGCAGATTGGTTTGTGGATATAATATCTTGAAGTGTAGCTTTAATCATGTTAGCTATTATCTTTGAGACAATTTTATAAACCACATTACAACATGCAATGGGCCTATAATCCTTTGTGAAGCTTGGGTTTACCACTTTTGGGATTAAAGAAATGTTAGCTGAGTTAATTTCTTTTAACTATTTGACAATCTTCAAAGGTACTTTGAATAGCTTGGAAAAGGTCTTGCTTGATTATGTCCCAACACCTCTTAAAGAAGCCTAATGAAAATCCATCTGGGCATGGGCTCTTATTGTTACTTACTGACCAAAGTGCCCCTTTGATTTCCTCTTCACTGATTGGGATAATGAGTTTTTCATCTCCTATTGTTGAATTTCTTTACACATGATGGATTAAAGGGGATTCACATCATACTTACCACTATTATCTCTTTTTGTCCCCAGGACTTGAGTAAAATGGCTAACAAATACTTCAGAAATCTTAGTTTCATCTATTCTGATAACATTATTATTATCTGTGATGTGATAAATACTATTCTAAGTTTTCCTATCCCTCATGATCTTTTGGAAGTAGGCAGTGTTCAGGTCCCCTTCTTCAACCCATTGGTCTCTTGACCTCTGTTTAGCAACAACTTCTTCATTGAGAAGCTCTTGGGTAAGTTCTTGAATTAAAATATTTTCTTCACCTAAAATTACTTTATCAGAGTTACCCTGCATTCTTAAACTTTGTACTCTACTCAGGTTATTTTGGATGGCTATGATTTTATCCTGAGAATTTTTAAAGTATTTCTCATTAAATTTTCTGAGCCTCTCCTTGAGTAGTTTGAGCTTCCTTGTCAGTATAAACATGGGGGTGCCTTGAACATTATTCTTCCATACTTCTTGAACGAGTGGGATGAACTCAGGGTGGTCCATCCACACATTACAAAACTTAAAAGGGTATTTCCTTCTCTTTTCATTATTGAAAATTTTATATATTGACAACAGTGATCAGAAAGGAGTAGACTATCTAAAATTAATGAAGTTTCTGGAAATTTTTGTAGCCAAGAATCATTAAGCAGGGTCCTATCAATCCTGCTAGCTCTCATCTCATCATCTGCAGATTTATTTGTCCAAGTAAACTTGGGCCTTGTATATTTCATATCAATGAGTTCCAGATCATTAACACAGTTCCTAATATCTTGCGCACCTTGAGATAATATGGTACCATTAAGTCTTTCATTTATATGCGTAACTTCATTAAAATTCCCTTGGATTATCCAAGGTATATTACTTGAAATGCTCTCCCATCTTCTCAAAGTATCCCAGAGTTCTACTCTCTGCTCATCTTTATTGAGAGCATAAATTGGTGTATAGAAAAATTCTGTATTTGATTGAATATGAAGTACTTTACATAGTATATCTTGGCTTCTTCTTCCCAGGACTGAGAGGTTAAACACTTTCTTGTCCCAAAATGTCCATATTCTACCCAGCTCATGATGATCATAATTGTGAATGACTTGCTATTTATTGAATATTGTATCCCAGATATTCTTTGTTTTTTCTTGTTTTACTTTTGTTTCAATAAAACTAAAAAGACTCACATTGTATTTATTAACTTGCTTAAGACAATTAAGTTGTTTAAGCTTATTGTTGATCCCCCTTACATTACAAGTAATTATCATAATAAGTTGGGATCAGGAGGCTTTTCTGGCACAATCTCCCCTGTACTGACTTTTATAAGGTCTTGAACCATGATATCTATACTTTCATCTTCTTTATCAAGTACATTGAAACTATTTGAAGTTGTAGCTACATTATTTCCCCCAGTGCTCTGAAATGGAGATGAAGTGGTCCTTCTATTTAGTACTTGTGTCCATGTTTGACCTTGAGTAGCAGCTTGAGATTTCTCACTTTCAGGCAACTTACTACTCTCCCCTACAGTCTTTTTCTTTTCAACCCATACTTGTTTAACCTTTCTACACATATTTTCTGTATGTCCTAGGTTGTTACATTTGGTACACAATATAGGCTTCCAACTATACTCTACTTCAACAGTCTCAATTTGATCCTCTCCCATGTCAATTTCAAAGCTATCTATAGCTTCCTCTTTAAGGTCCATGTCAACACAAACTCTAGCATAACTTAACCTTGTATGCTTTGTAGTTACTTCATCCATCTGAATTGGTTTACCCAATGCACTTGCAACCACACTTAAACCATTCCTTGTCCAAAGTTCACCAGGTACTTTTCTCAATTTCACCCATACAGGAACTTTATCAATCCTAAACTTTTCAAAGTGTGTGTTAGGTTTCCACTTTCTAAGTATAAGTGGCTTATTGTTGACATTCCATAGCTCACCCAATACTTTGAAGCACATTTCCTCAGTTTCCATTTTAAAAAACATATAGACCTTGATCTGAGGTGCTGATTTGAACTTTTCCAAACTGTGCCCATAGTGTATCTACCATGTATTTTACCATGAATAATGGAGGAGGCTTGTCCAAAAATTGTCCAACTACACTGGTTTTCCAGGCTTTACTGCCTTCTTCCTGGATCTGTTTAGAGGGGGTAACACGAATTCTGCCATTTAACTTAGTAGGTGGAACAAACTCAACTTGCCTTTCTTCCTTGATTTCGCCGTCAAAAAAAGTAGACCAAGTCTTACGAGGAGACTCTGTATCTCGAGTAACCGTGGCTGAGGTCTCTCCTAACGATGATGAGGGCAACTTCTCCATTTCTGAGTTAGGGTTAGGGATAAATTCTTCAGTAATTACTTCATTCTTTTTGGATGTACTCTTTTCTTGTTGTAACGTAGGAAAGGCTTCCATATGTGTAACCTCTGTATTTCTTTGAACTAATGTAATAACTGGAGTGTTTGGAACTGATTTAGTTTCCTTACCCTTAGATCCAACAACAGTAGCTGGGTTTACACTTTTCTGAGGTGTTATTGTAGATCTGTATTTTTCACCCACAGATTTGTTAACATACCCCCGAACTAAGAGGTTTACCGGTACTTATACATTCTCATGCCTCCTCTATGTTTGTTATTCTTCTCCCATTTGATTTTTTTGGTGCCATTTTAGTCAATCTCGTGAGGTAGAATGACTGGGTGTAAGGTGTTTGGTTTAATGCTTATGTAAGAATAGAGGGTGGAGAAGAGAATAGAATAGCAGCAAGGGGAAAAAGGAAAAGAAAACCCACCTTATCAATGGAACCTGCGCGGAACCACGATGAGAATGAGTACAAAGAGGGAGAAGAAGCGATGGAAAAAGGTGTTGGGAGCTGCCGGAAAAGTAAAAAACAGACCTAGAGAGAGAAAGAAACTAAGCTAAACAAACCTAGAGAGAAGGCAGATATTGACTCTCATTTGACTTTTTTATTTGTAAAATAAATCATCCTTGATGTCTTTCATCTAAACTTATCTCTTATGAGCTGCTCCAAATTTTATCAGAAGGATCAACTAACGTGGTGTGAGTCTCCAATTGAGACAATTAATGAGGGATTAGCTTCCCAGTAAAATTTCCAATACATATATCTACACGAATAATAAAAGAGTACCAATTTTATTATTCGTGTAGATGTATGTATTGAAAATGCTTCCAATTACTTCGATTAAGTTAATTCAGCTTTTACTCTACCAATTGAAAAAACTTTTACATATCCCTTCTTTTTTTCCCCAAAATCTCTTGTAAGTTTTTTAGTAAAAAAGAAAGGGTAAAACCCTCGTACGGCCCTCTAACTTTTCCCAAAGTGCACGAACCGCCCCCGATCTTACGTTTTACCCTTTTTGGCCCCTGATGAACCTATTTTGTGACACTGTTAGCCCTTTTTCCATTTTTCTGTCAGTTGACCGTTAGTCAACGCCACATGGTGTCACCGCCACCTCAGTGCCACCTCAGCACCCTCTCTACTGTTAACTAAAAGAAAATTTGAAGGTTTAAATCCTTCAAATCATCAACAATGGAGGAAAAAATAAACAAAAAAAACTCTTAATAGCAACCTTGTAAATATGTTATCAGAGAATTAGACATCACAACCTTGTTTTACGTGACCGGTCTTTACACAATATAACTTCATTAATAATTCCAAAAGATTTGATTCTTCTGTAACTTTTCTTTAGATAAATTGCGATAAGGTCCTTATATGTCCAATTCTTTTTAATAGCAAGTTATAGTAGTTCCTCTGAGCTTGATTGAAACCCCCCTTTTCCCATAGCCTCGGACACAATAGAATCTGTTAACGTGACAGCTGAATCATCCGGGTTCATTTTACTCAATGAAAATTCCAAATTTCTTCCTAATTTTCTCTCTAAATATGCATCAATAACACAGCCACGGGTCACAAGATCAGGCAAAATTCCACATGCTGCATATGTTCAAGACTTAATTGCAAATCCTAAAACATTAACATTTTTGAAAAAGCCATGGCTCGAATATTAAAAGTCGTGAGATCGGGATTAAATCCACTTTCAACCATCCTCACAAATTCTCTCTGCAAACTCTTCATCTTGAAATTATGGAGGAACTTTGAAGGTTTGAATCCTAGTCCACTTTGAAGGTTTTCTCTAGGGTAATTATTTTTTTGTTTCAAGGTGGCTCGATCTTTTACCGACTATTATGAGTTTTTTTGTTTTTTTCCTCCATTGTTGATGATTTGAAGGATTCAAACCTTCAAGTTTTTTTAACTTAATAGTTAGAGACGGTGCTGCGGTGGCACTGAGGTGGTGGTGACATGGAGCCATGTGGCGTTGTGGTGTCGCCTAGGGTGTGATAAAAATAAGATAAATAATAAGTCAGAAAACTACGCACTCTCACCCTAGACAGGCACAGTACTGCAAGTATTACAGGACGTATGCAAGTTTTAATGATAAGAAAGTTCGTTTTCAGGGATTTAGTGTGTTAATCGAATGGGTAGCAATAACGAGTAAGAAGTAAATAATTAAAAGACACGAAAGTATATAGAGAATAAATCGAAATTAATTACTTAAACTAAGGAAATAAAAGACAATAAATTAAATAAGAAGAAATATGAGGTGAGAAGTATAGCTTAGGTTTTGCTAGTATGCACTAATCCTTCTAATTCTTTCTATTAAATCTAGTTAATAAGGGAGATAATTAGCTCTTAGATATTTAGTCAGGATTCTAAATTCCCATACCTTAGACCTTGAGAGCGACTAAGGGGGCTACGGACACACCACGAGGCTGGTTCAAATAGGGTTATCAAGCGCTACCAAGGCCCTAAGCAATCAATTTTCATACGTGGTGATAGTGATTAAGTTGTACCCTAATGACCTTCTAGTTAGAATTAGTGTTGTCAGGACCAATATCGACACTAGACGTTATGTGGTGTTTCAATAATTAGACACCCAGCTAAGGTGATCATCTAATTACTATTAATAAAGCCTAAAGTGATCAGTTTTAGGACAGACAATAAATCAAAACACATAAACAAATATAAAGGTAAGAAGCTAATATCAGATTAAAACATGTAATTCCCAAAGAAAGTAGGATAGAAAGAAAATTAGAATTCATAGATTATACATGATGAAAAACCCAAGCTATGGGGAGTTTATTTCATACCTAAAAGAAATAAACTAAAGGAAATAATAAAAGACATCATCTTGCTCTCTACAATAACTTGGAAGAATAAAACCTTAAGAACTAATTGCTATGAGGCAAGGATGATTTACAAGTGATATAAGGGTATATTTATAGGTGTTTAGAAGACCTAATTCGTTTTCTTGAAGGAGAAGGTAAGTATTGGACTCCAAGCCCAACTCAAATTCGTAACCCTAAAACATGAAATCAGGTCCGTTTTTGTTTTGGTCCTAGCAGCTTCAATACTCATCCGTTTGACGCGTATGAGTACACCAAATTCATAGTCTCGGAAATATATTCAACTTTGATTTTGACCGTTTCTCCAAATTCCACACCAATCTTGAGATATAAGCTGATTTGTGGTCGTAGGTGCAGAAATTCAGGTTTAAGGCAACTTTTCCTTTTCCATGTTATTAGCTTGGTATAACACTATTGGAGATGGGCATAACGCTATGATATGGGAAGATAATTGGATTGGTAAGCTTATTGATAAACCTGATTTTTATTCTGAGGACCCTTCCTTTCCTAAATTCGTGGCTGATCTAATCTTCACCCCTACTCGAACTTGGAAAATGGACATGTTGAACCATCTTTTCCCCCTGAGCTGGTCACTGTTATTTCGGCTCTTAACATCCCATGGACCAACCAGGAGGTGGAATGGATTTGGCCTCTCACCAAAGATGGGTGCTACTCTTGTAAATCTGGTTATCTTTCGGCCTTCCAGCCTTCTATTACCCCTTCTATCCATCCTTCCACTTCGACTTTTCCCTTTGCTGATATTATTAAGTTAAGTTGGAATTCCCATGCTCCTCCCAAGTTCAAATTCTTCTTTTGGCGTGTGATGATGAATGCGCTCTCAGCTGAGCAGAATAGGTTCTCCCGTTCTTGCTCATCTACAGATCTGTGTCACATCTGCCTTAAAGAAGAAGAATCTATAGAGCACCTTTTTTTGAAATGTGATTGGACTAGAAAATTCTGGTTTTTATCCCCCCTCCATTGTCACATCGCTCCCACGAATAATCTTAGATTTGGAACCTGGGTTGGCTTGATTATTGATCAAGGGAATAATACTAAGGACAGATCTCAACTTATTTTGACCATCATTCTCTGCTTATGGGTCATTTGGTTAACCAGGAATAAGGTTATTTTCCATTATATCCCCGTTGATTTGGACGCTTGCTTAAACTTATTGAATATTTTCCATAGTCAAGTGTTCTTTGAAGGGGGATCAAGCCCTTTAGAACCTCCTGCTGGTCCTTTCAATCCTCCCCTTAGCTCATCCCTGTTACATTGTTGGACTCCTCCTCCACAGCACAATTTGAAGATGAATGTTGATGCTTCATTCAAGATTGGGAAAGCCTCCGCTGCTGCAGTGATACGTGACTGGAAGGGTGAAATTGTGAATGGTTTCGCCATGAACATTATTGCATCTTCTAGTTTTGAAGCTGAAGCTAAAGCATTGAGATCTGGCATTCAATTTGCTTTAGACCACGCTCCCCTTTGCGACAGATTCGAAACTGACGCCGAAGCCGTTCTTAAAGCCGTGTATTCATCGAGCCCGAACTTTCAATGGAAGGACAGGGCTATCCTCGGTGATATTAAAAAAATGGTTAGCAACCACAGTCATCTCCGCATCTGTGGTGTTAGAAGAACGGCGAACAGAGTCGCTGATTGGCTTGCGAAGACCTTTTCCAAATCTTTGTTATCTTGTAATTGGCTTTCTAACATTCCTCACGAACTTAATCTTCTTACTTGTAATGATTGTAACTCTTTTGATGCATCAGGAGTTGGCTAAACTCTTGATGTAATGTTTTTATAATATATTTGATTCCTTTGTCTAAAAAAAAATGTTTTTAGCTTTTATTTCCTTATCTCCAATTTCCATGCTTATCTCTTTCCATATCTTGTAGTCTTTGACTTGGACTCTAATTAATCTCCATAATTATCTTTAAAGCTTCATACTAAATAAATAATTAAACCCGATATGCTCTAAAAATATTATTTTACTAAATCAAGACTCAAAATAGGAAAGTTCACTATTTCTCAAGAAAAACGATTAGAAAGTCTTCTAAATCACTAAAAATGATGTTTCATCCTAACATAAATCTATCACAAATGAGGAGACATCACGTTGACTAACGGCCAACTGACAGAAAAATGGAAAAAGGGCTAACAGTGTCACAAAACGGGTTCATCAGGGGCCAAAAAGGGTAAAACGTAAGATCGGGGGCGGTTCGTGCACTTTGGGGGAAGTTAGAGGGCCATACGAGGGCTTTACCCAAAAAAAATTAAAATAAAATAAACTATATTACAATAGTGTAGTGTTTCAGCCACTAAAAATAAGCAACATCGCCATACGTCGGAGACGTGAGCAACAGAACACCGGAGCTCACAAGAACACTGCTAACAAATCGGATCTTCAAGAATTCACTGCGAACAAATCGGAACATGGAAGGAGGCGAGCTCACGGCGGGTCTTAGGCACGAAATAGCTGGAGGAGAAGTTATGTCCACATGCCATGTCCGCCTAATCGATGAAAGAAGGCCGAAAAAGACTTCAGCGCGCGAGGTTTCATGGCTACCAGCGTGATGTTCGGTTGCTAATCAATGAGAAGCTATCAACAACACAAAATCCATCTCGAACCGCCTGGATCTACTCGTCGGAGCTGCTATCTGCACACGGCGAGCCATTTGATTATCATTTTTCGATCTGATTTTGATGTAGAATTGTTCAATTACGGTTTCAAGTTCATGTTAAATGTGTGTTGGTTTGTGGGTATTCCTTGAAATTAATGTAGATCTTGTCAAATGATGTTTAAATTTGATTATTCTATGTAATTAATTTTATTATTATCAAAAGAATTAATCTTTGAAGCGTTTGTATATTTTGATCTCATAGTTTTATTGTTTTCCCAAAGGTGAGCAATTCTGGTATATCAAGTGTTCAGAGAGCTTTAGAGCTGGGCCTTTTTCCCAAAGTTGCTTGATTTTTTTTTTAAAAGAACCAGAGGTGTCGTCGGGGAAGAAGAAGAAGGGGAAGAGAGGTGGGAGGGGGTGTGGTGGGGGGTAGTGTGGGTGTGTGGGGGGTTTTATTTTATCATTTTTATTAATAATATTAAAAGTATTATCAAATTTCTATTTTACCCTTGCTTTAATTTAATTAATTGATTAATTAGAATTAGGATTAAAAAAAAAGCTGACATGGAAATGCCACGTCAGAGTTAACGGAAAAAATGGACGGAATACATGACCACTGGGTAACGGGGCACAAGAGCAAAAATTAGGGGGCAATCAGTCGCATTTTAAATCTTAGGGGGCAACCTGTCAATCGGGTTAAAACTTAGGGGGCAAAAATGCTATTTACTCTATTTTCAAAACAACATTTGGCTCGCTTGTACTGATTTTGCTATATACCGCAGGACCCGTGGTATCCCACATTTTATCTTGACTTGGTGATTTGATTATCTCGCGATATATCGGGGTTGGGTTGGGGTATACTGTATATCTGGGTTGCTTAGAATTTGTCCTATTTGTTCTCGACCTTCCTCGCGTTGTAGTCCAAGTTTCATCATTCGTGATGCGTTTATTATCCACTTATGTAGCAAGATTAGTGGTTCCACCAAATCCTCTCATTTCTATCCCTAGTGTATTAACATTTTTCCTCTATGTGTCCAACCACTATATACTTATTACAATATAGAGTGTAATTTGCGTAGCCAATAAGTTGATCAACAAGTTTTTTGTCTAGCCTTCTGATTTGCAGACTTTCGCATGAGAAATTTTTAGCATCAATCTCAATAAGGACTCTTGCATACGACGCTCTTGAACCCAATTTTGTGTGGAAATCTTCCTCGATAGGCATCCTAACTAATGTCGTTATCTTTCCAAGTCCTTCTTTTGTCCATGTTTAATCTGGAAAGTTCTTGAACTGTATCCATGTTTGTACCTTTGAGATTTCATGGTTATTAAATGTGAAAAACTATGACATATTTTCAAACATGAGTTGTCTACTAAATATATGGTAGGGTCCCCCATCTTGCACCTTTGTTTTATCCTCCTTTGTTTTGAATTTGAATATTAGCCATCTGATTTGGTGAAGGCAAAGTTCACAACTAACTCCCTATTCCTTCATCAATATTTCTATTGCCTCTCCACCGAGGAACTTCACGATGACATAACCGATGTGTGCGAATCAATAGGGTTTCTTTGTCATTTTAACATCATCATATGTGAGTTTTACTGGATTTCCCTTTTGTACCTGATATTCTATGTCGGATTTTGGTTTTGGTTTTGCCTTGTCGGTAATAATATCTCTAAACGTGGCTTTGTTTGTGCTAGCGCTTTCCAAAAAGTCCTCGTGATACTCCGGGCCATCCACAATTTCTTACATTGCAGTCTTAGGCATAAGTGACAACTTCTTTGTGTTAACCTCACAGTGAAAATTTGTCATTCCAGTCGGTATTTGTGGTATACTATGAGTAGGGGCAGTATACAGTCACTCTGTCGTTGTCGTGAATCGTTGCTGGTGGAAATATAACGGGAGAAGTTGCGGTATATCGCATGACAGAACGATAAGTGGTTTTCGAGCCCCTTTTTCCTTCCAATCCACTCAATTCATGTTTATTTCGTAAGGGAATCAATGAAAATAGTCGCAAGGGATGTTTGCTTACCATTATTTGGTATTGCTTGAATCACTAGTTTTTAAAGTTAGGGCACATGGAGGATATGAGTTAAATTTCTCTGGTGTGTTGTCTATGATGGTGTTGAGAGGATATGTCGATTTGTTGTTGTCTTTTCGAGGTGTCATGATACCTTTGTTCGGTGTGGATATTACTTTATGTGTTGACAATGAAGGCGCAAGAAAGAGATTTTTGGAAACAAAATCTCCTAATCGTTAAAGTGTTTTTCTGTCTAAACATATAAAGGAGTATCGAAAGACACATACTAATTTTACTATTTGATAATACATGTTAAGTCAATATTAAGTTAATTATCAAGATATGTTTTGAATAAAAGCGAAGTTCATAGTCGATGTTAGTTGAATGAAATTGTTGTATTTTCTTATATTTCTTTGTGTAATTTTTTTTCTATATATATCATCAAGTATTACCCATTAAAAAATAATTAAGAATTGTGCTTTTTCTTTTCTTTTTTCTATTTTTCACAAAATGAACTAAGATAGTCCCATGGTATTTTAAACAAGTGTCAGTAACGAGTTAAAGTATCCAACCCATCCTAAGGAGAATTGTCCAGGAGTCTATTGAGAATGGGTCGATTTCTTTTCGATTCATCTAAAAAAATCTCAATAGACAAGCAGATAAAATTGTGAAGGAGGCTAGGCACAGGGTTATGAAGAATATGCCGAAGACTATTAGTTATATTGAGCTTGCTTTTGAATTTTCAAAACTTGGTATTGGCTGGTTTCAGCCCTTCCTTTTATGGGGTTATTGTTGAAAACATTCTCATTAAACTTTCTAATTGTTTTTTTGTGCCTTCAATAATCTTATTTATAAAAAAATGCCTAATGAAGTAATTATTTATAGAAAACATCCCCTTTATATTTTCTATACCTTTACTACCCTTATTATTAAATATATTATTTTATTTTAATACAATATTAATTTTTAAATATTAAACAAATAATAGGGTACTTCTTTTTCCTCCTCCTCCACCACCACCACCACCACCACCACCACCACAACCACCACAACCACCACCACAACCACCATGTATGTAACCACTACTACATCCACCACAACCATCACCACCTCCACCACAACCACCACCACCACCACCACCACCACCACCTACTACTACTATTTCCATCGCACGCGCGCGTCCGTGAATTTTTTTTTTAAAATCGTCATAACTAATTCAAAAAAAATCAGAAAATTAAAAAAATTGTATTTTTGAATAAAACAAATTAATATTTACGTCTATGAATTTTTTTGATTTTTTTTGAATTTTTTGGTTTTTTTTGAATTTTTTTGATTTTTTTTTCGCAGACACGGATTTTCATGTTTTAAACATGATATTCCATGTTTTAAACATGAAATTCCATGTTTTAAACCGTGAAATAAACAGGAAATTACATGTTTAAAACATGAAATTCCATGTTTAAAACATGAAATTCCATGTTTAAAACATGTAATTTCGTGTCTGCGAAAAAAAAAATTAAAAAAAATCAAAAAATTCAGAAAATTCAGAAAAAAATCATAGACGTAAATATTAATTTGATTTATCCAAATATAATTTTTTTTTTTTTTTATTTTTTTTTGAATTAGTTATGACGATTTTAAAAAAATTTCACGGACGCGCGCGTGTGATTATTATTTTTTTTCTTATTTTTTAATTGTTAATTATAAGGGTAATTTTGGGATGGGGCTGTTTTCAATAAATATTTTTTCCTAGGCACCTTTTTCTAAATAAGTTTTTTAATAGGCATCAATCAACAATTGGCTCTTCTTTTATTTGGTGCTTCGGCACCTTCTACTGGAAAAAAAAGTCCCATGGTATTTTTTAAAAGAATTTTTTTTAGTCGAATTTTTTTAAAAGAAGACAATAGACTACTGTAATATATATTTTTAAAAAGAAAGTATAGAGCCAATTATAGATTAATGCCTATTGAAAAACTTATTTAAAAAAAAGCGCCTTGAATAATATTTTTTATAGAAAATAGCCCAATCCCAAACTACCCTTATAATTAACAATTAAAAAAAAGAAATTAGAAAAAAACAAAACAAAAACTAATAAACACACGCGCGCGTCCGTGAAAGTTTTTTAAAATCGTCATAACTAATTCTAAAAAAATCAAAAAAATAAAAAATTTATATATTTAGATAAAGCAAATTAATATTTACCTCTGTGATTTTTTTCGGAATTTTTTGAATTTTTTTATTTTTTGATTCGCAGATACGGAATTCCATGAATTCCATGTTTTGAAATAATGAATTCACTGTTTAAAACATGGAATTCCATGTTTTAAACATGGAATTCCGTGTCTGCGGAAAAAAAAAATCAAAAAAAAAAAAAAAAAAAACCATAGACGTAAATATTAATTTGCTTTATCCACAAATGCAATTTTTTTTAATTTTCTGATTTTTTTTGAATTAGTTATGACAATTTTAAAAAAAAAATTACAGACGCGCGCGTGTGATGAAATTAGTAGTAGGTGGTGGTGGTGGTCGTGATGGTTGTGGTGGTGGTAGTTGTGGTGGTGGAGGTGGTGATGGTTGTTGTGGTGGTGGTGGTGGTGGTGGCGGATATACCCTATTATTTGTTTAGTATTTAAAAATAAATATTATATAAAAAATAAAATAATATATTTAATAATAAGGATAGTAAAGGTATAAAAAATATAAATGGGAGGTTCTCTATAATTACTTAATTAAAGAGGTATTTATCTCTAAATAAAAAAATTAAAGACTTAAAAAAATTAAAAACTTAATTAAAAAAGTATTTATCTCTAATTAAAAGAAAATAATAGACTACTGGAATATATATTTTTAAAAAGAAAGTAATATATATTTAAATGTATTGTCATGTAAATGACGTGGTAGAAAGGGTACGCAGTTTGCTTTTGCTGTGCTTCCACATCCCTTTGACAAAAAAAAGAAAAAAAGTGCTTCCACATCCCCACCTGTAAATGTAAATGTTTCCTTTTTCTTCCTTGAGAGCCTCCGCCCACATGAACCTTTGACTCCGTACATTTATTTGGTTGTGGACACGTTCTTCCATGTGACTCTTGTTCCCCTTAGATTCCTTTCTGCCTCCGCGCATCTCCCATTCTTCCATGGGTTAATTCATTCTTAAGCTACTCGATTATCTTAGTAGAGAATGGTAGTGAAGTCATTCATTCTTATTTTGTAATTTTACTAGGTATAACCCATGTCTTAAGGCACTTTTAGAAATAAAGTTCCAATTGATCGTTCATTTTTGTTTTTACATAGCAAATGCTTATTAGTTAGAATGATTTTTGTTTTAAATATGTAAATCTAAAATTATAGATAAAGTGTATACATAAACGATATGCAAAAATTGGTTATAGAATTCAAATAAACCATAAATCTGTGTATAATTTATCAAACATCCAATAAATAAGTTAAAATACAAAAATAACTAAAAAACAACAAAATCAAAATGTGTGGATCGTATAAAATTGAGTTTTTAATCTGCGTGCATAGATCTTATAACTCTACAAAATGTCGTTGTGTCAACATACACATATCGCACAATGTGGGGAACCTGAACGACAACCTGTTCATTTGAAAAGTATAGAAAATTAGTTTACAATTTAAATATGATATACATTAGTGTTAAATTTATTTGAATTTTTACTATGTGATTGAGATTCCATCTAACCAAGCGTTTTCCTTTTATCCTGTCATGACGCATGATTTTCTTCCAATGCTACAAATATAATTAAAATCAACTATTATTAGAAGACAACGAACTTGTATTAGAAAAAAGTTAGAAATAATAGTTTTATTATCTTACTTGTGGATATCTTATGCGATATAATTTCTCCTCGTCCCTTACTGTTACAATCACATTTTTTTTACGAAGAAACTGTATCTACAAATAAATCCAAGAGTATATTACTAATAAAATATACACCATCAAACTAAGTATTGTGTATAAGATGTATTCACTTACGACATTCATGAGTTGTGGATTTTGTCGTAAAATTGGAGCACGTTTTATAGCGCGACTTGTGTAGATAGTCATTTTGATTCTTTTATTTTTTCGTAGAACCTGTATAATAATATCAGTTATATATTAGTTATAATATAATGACATAAATGAATATATATATATATATATATATATATATATATATATATATATATGATCATTCGTGTTGTGTGCTTACTTATAATATACATTATATCAGAACTTCAAGGTATACAATATTAGTTGTTGTTTGTTCACCATCAGGAAGAAGTACACATATGCGATCATAACTCGTGCATCTAGATAATGCAACATATAGTTGTCCATGACTAAATACAGGTATTCGCAAATCAGTCCCAACGAATTTTACAGATTGGCCTTGTGACTTATTGATGGTCATGGCATAGGCTAAACGTATAGGAAATGGTCTCCTTGTCATCACAAATGGTATTTTCGAGTCAGAAGGTGTCAATGATATTCTTGGAATGAATACCAAATTACCCGATTTATCTCCATTCAAAATGCGGGCCTCAATAACACGTGTTGAACACCTGACAACCATTAACCGCGTGCCGTTACACAATCCGTCCTTTGGGCAATATTCCTTAACAACATTTATGTGACAATCAAACATCTTCGAAAGGGTATGGATTGTATGGTACTACGTCCCTATTATCCACGCTCAAACCACTAACTTCATAAACACAACCATCATCACGACGACGATAAATTGGATATTCGTCTTGATCCATCGTTGTGGTTTCCGTAAAGTCTCTCAGATACTTCTTTGTACATTTATTATTCTCCATGCATGTTGCTTTTGTATTCCGAGAACCACCTGGTCCATGAACCATGCAGGTTTTATGGTTTCAAAGAGTAGAGGGTCATCCTATGGATCTGGAAATTCTGTCATACTAAATTATCGACTTGCAAACTTGTTCGAATTTTATCTAGTCTCGCCAAGAATATTAACAAATGCATATGTGGTAGACCTCTCTTCTGAAATTCAATTGTATAAACCTTTGCAACTTGTAATCCGAACACACCTTTTTCATAAATTACTTTCAGTAGCTAGTTTTTATTCAACTCAAATACACGTGTAACTAAATCAGACCTATCATAGACATTTTGATGTGGAAGTAGAGCGGAGACGATCTCTGGCCATTTTGGATTTGCTGTCATAGTTAGGAAAATATTCGGATGTTGATTGTAGCGGGTTATAGCCATTGAATCCTTGAATATCTCATGCATATTTCTTGAACTTCCCGTGAAACTCGACGGAAGGATGACCCGCTTACCAACATTACTGGGAAGCAAGCCTTCTATGTTGGAATTTTTAAGATCGCCATAAATTTCAACCCATAGTTTTGATTAATTATGCTTAATGTAATTCAATCGATTTTGCTCTGTCGAGGCCCAACCATCTACCAAAAACTTTTGAAAGTTTTCCTCCTCTAAGGTTAGTGGAATATTCGGTATCACGCTGAAAGAGCCGCTAGTTGAAATACTCCACCTGAGTCATCCTCAAAGTGGAATATTCATTATTCTTTACATCCCATTTTTTGAAATCGGGATCCCATCCAAGCTCCTCGTATGGAAAAAAGAACATAATTTAAAGTTAGGTAACATGAGTTACATTCGCTGATCTGCATAAATTTATTATCCCCTTTTAGATGTAAAATAATGTCTCTCGTTGAATTTATGTCAGTTCCATCACCCGGTATAATCACAACCACTTCATCTGCAGTTGGAAGATTATATCTCCTTTTATCGGTTACCTTAGAATAATGTAGAGATGCTGGAATATTTTTAGACGCGTGACCTTCCTCACTTAAGATATCTTTTGCCCGTAAAAATTTCTCAGGGAATGGGTTGTTATTTTTCAAACAATCTTGAATTATCCGAAATACGTCTGGATATAGTTTATCCAGACGTATCAAAAATATACAACTGAGAATATACGGGGTTTTGATCAATTTGTGATATTA
This sequence comes from Nemophila menziesii, assembly GCA_029959085.1. Classification (NCBI taxonomy): domain Eukaryota; kingdom Viridiplantae; phylum Streptophyta; class Magnoliopsida; order Boraginales; family Hydrophyllaceae; genus Nemophila; species Nemophila menziesii. The sequence continues at coordinate 13,146,172 of JARWIR010000005.1, forward strand.
ATGATCCTGTTCGGTGTCGCAACTCTCCGTGTATCGTAAATGTAGACGACCCTTTTCCTCCTTTTAATTCATGCACGATGCCTCCCAAACTCGTAAAAGCATTGGCCGAATTATACGCTCTCGTGTGACTTCTAAATGATTCACTCAAATTAGTAAATGATTTTCAGGTGTTCGTAGTTCAGATAGTTTGATTTTTCTTTGAAAGCAACATTTGCCGAATTTTGCAACACCGGAATGTGCCAATCTTTCATCCTTCCAGTGTAAAGCATGACAATGTTTGCATTCTACATTCATATCACCAAGAGAAAATTGTTGTACTTTTTTGTGTCGATATTGAGACATGACCCTCATATGTGTTATTGGATCGGTAATTGGTGAGTTCAATGTATTCGTATTTTGCAACGAAATACCAGTTTCTATATATGAATTTAGAAGCAACTTTTGATGGTTAGATCTATGTGTAATGTCTTGGTCTTTAGCCGTTGCTGGTTGGGAAACATGATATTCTCTTACACGTTTCTGGATGTTTCGCTTGACTGGCCTCTTTTTGGAAATGTAAGCATAATAAACATCAAGTTAATCATACACATTAAAATCATAGGTAGATTCAACACATATCTATAAAAATTGACCAGATAAGTGAATAATATGTTGTTGGTGGCGTGTTTAAGGATAGACTTTGATGTTGAGCACATATATATGGAAGGGGGGTAACATTAAATTCCATATCTTGACTTTTCAAACCCTTACGGTATAATAGTGCTCTAGATATAAAATTATCAACATGTACCTTTAATTCATAGTTAAAACTACATGTTAGAAGCAGTGTCAACAATTATACACATAATCTGTCTTGATAAATAAAGGAACGTGTGTACAACTCCTAAAGGAATAATAACTTTCTTCCTTTCGTTTAATGTGATCAAGCACACATTTATTTGAATGCATTGGTTCGTCAGTGTATTCAGTACATAAAAGGGTTATATAATCGATTTCACCATATTCATCGTATGAATTTGTTATACTCCTAGTTAGCATTTCGAGTGTGTCCATTTTATTTTTTGTTTTAGCCTGCAAAAAATAACTAAGAATAGGAAAATTTATATGTAAATATTTGTATGCTATATTTTTTAAAAGTGGGTATTCGAAATAGAAAATATTATCTTCAAACTACTCAACTAGTTTATTAACAATCTTCAAACTACTCAAATAGTTTATTAACAAATAATAAATAGGATTTTACGATTTTATAATATAATACATATATACTAAATGCCACAAATAGTAATAATTAATTTTTGTAGTATTTTTTATTATTTAATTATCAATTTTTTTTAATATTTTTATATCAAAATATAAATATAGAAAATATTTAAGTGTTTACTAAATTATTTGTATCTTCTTTTTTTTTACAACTTTCTTTTGAATTGTTTTGCAGTAAAGAAATGAGAAGGTAAAAATATGAGTTTTAGATTATATAATTAGTATTTTTTTTGTTCAATCGATTATAAATAATTAGTTAGAAATTGAAAAGGTAAAAACATAAGGCCCTGTTTGGTTCGTGAAAATAATAGGTGTTTTATGTTTTCATTTTCTATATTTTTTAAAACACTAACGAAAACGTGTTTGGCTACAGAAAATGAAAACAGTTTTCTGGAAAATTTAATAAAAACAGTGCTATATTGGAGAACGTGAAATCGACGTTTTCCATATTTTCTGAAAATTTTGAAAAGAAAACGAAAATCATTTTCTGAAAATATATTCTGAAAACAAAAACAGAAAATGTTTTCACAAACCAAACAGGGCCTAAGTTTTAGATTATATAATTCGTTAGAAATTAAAAGAGATGAGTTTTAGAGTATATAATTGGTTAGAATAGAATTTATGAGAGTTATAAGGAGCTAAATGGGGGAATTATAAGTTTAATGGGGGAGGAGGAAAAATAGGGAAATTAGGTATGTTCTATTATGTAATATAGATATTTTTTAATATTATTTGTCAACAGATCAAATTACCTTCCGAACTATTAAATAAACTTTGTAAAATGTTGACGTGAAAAACAAGCAACACACCATGTTTCCATCCTTGATTATCATCTTTAAGCATATTAGTTTAAAATTATAAAGGTATGGAGCAAGGTTTAAATTACGTTATTATTCCCTCTCCTCTAACTAACAACCACATACAATCTTGGAGATTATAAGATATCATAAAAAATATAAAAAATATGGTCTAAGACTCTAAGATGTGATAAATAAATCAACATCCAAGGAAACTATTATCTGTATATGTACGGATCGTTGATAATTAATAAAAATAAATAAAATGGGTTGTCGTTCTTCACAAAAACTATAAAGTGATACCTTTGTGTTTTATAAAATAAATAAAGGACGAGTTACAATTAAGAAGGATTAAAATACAAATAAATTAAACTAAAGGACGAAAAATGCAAATAATAAAATTAAGATAAGAAGTACAGTTTGAGAACTCACACGAAATCTTAACTGGTTGATTCTACGGTTTACTATTTAAGGGCCAATTGAGAACTATGCTATAGCCGGGATTCAATTCTCTTCCTAACTCCCTTCCGAGTAGTTTAGGAAGTTACCTAAAACTACTAGAGACCTCTTTGAGTAAACTCTACAATGACGATCGACGCCTAAGATTTTTATCCAAATGATTATCCGGTTAGTCAAGACATCCCTATTCACTCACGAACACCCAACGTTTATATATTGTTTTCCGTAACCGAACACCCCTCTTGGGCTAAAAGTTTTAATTACTAAGGTCAACCCTTTATTTGGCTAGAATAAGGGTTGAAATCTAAAATCAAACCAATAAATTAAAATTTTATTTCAATTATTCAATCTCAAAACTCAATACAGCGTAAAGAATTAATCAGGGTTCATACATCAAATGTTGTTCAAGCTACGTGTAATTTAGTTCATAAATTACTAATATAAAACAACAAATAAAAGTGTAATATTCATGTTCAGAATCAGATATAGAATAAGATTACTCTAATACTTTTTGAAAGATGAAAACCGATAGATGTGGAATGACATTGAAAAACTTCTCATCTTCTTCTCCAAGCGTTAATGGATGCTCCTAAGCATTCCAAAATTATGCAACCCTTATTTCGATCTTTATATATATATATATATATATGTGTGTGTGTGTGTGTGTGTGTGTGTGTGTGTGTTTGTATGCGTGTGTGGTTTCAAAAAGTTTTGAAGTCGTGGGACCCATTTAAATGGTCAAAGTCAACCTAAAAATGTTATAAGAGAATGCGGACTGGTTTTGCACCATGTCAGGGGAAAATAATGTAACTTCTTCAATTCAGTGTCGATCACGAACCATCAGTTTCTATGCGCTCCTAACTCCAATTACTATATAGAAACCAAAGGATCCTCCAGAATCTTCATCAATTTCACATGGTAACTCGAACAAGTCGATTTCCAAATATGGATGACACATGCTCTCACTTTCTAAAAGTGGTCGAATCGTCCTTTTACGCCATGACTAGGGGTGATATCGTTTTCTTGACTTCATATCACTGTTTTGGGGTCTCGTATCATCCAAGTACCTAAGATATACACACTTAACACACATTTTATGCACAAAATATCTAAAAGTGAAAAAATATCTGAAACTAGATAAGAAATCGTAGAACGTCAGATAATAGGGAATAATCCCTCAAATAAGTTCTGAAAACCCCAAAATTGATTTCTCGTGATACAATTATTCTATAACATAAGACGAGACATCAAGACCCTCAACTCAAAGATTTGTCGTCCCAACAAAAATAAGAAATAGAGGCCTAAACTCAACTAATAATGGAAGAAGAGAATGTAAAGAATGATCCCAACACTATACCTAAAAAAGTCGTATGAAGTAATGTCTAAAAATTAATATATAAGTATACTTATCATACAAATTTAAAAAATACAATAAAAATGTAAGGAATAAAATTAGTTTCACAATACAAGAAGTGATCATTTTCACTTAGTTTCAAACGCTGACTATATATTGTTCATTTGTCCTCCCACACTTTGTCAAATAGTCCACTCAAATACTCCCTATTATACACTACTAACACCAGAAAACCAAGTTATCGTACACTATGAAAATACAAATTATAACTTAAAGCGATTGAAACATGGGTTGTCTCCCAAGATGACTTCTGTTTTACGTCGTTAAAAGTTTGACGATGTTACCTCAAGTGTTCTTTTCTTAATGTAGCCTCTTCAACAACGTGCAAGACTACTCAGATCAACTAGACGCAACTTGCAACTCTTCTTTGCTTGTACCTAAATAACCTTATCTGAAATGACTCTGGTGACTACTAATGGCGTATTCCATGTTGGTTGGCATTTATGTGGTTAACTTTTGGGATTAAGATCTTTCAATGCAACCTCATCGTCGACCCCAAACTCACCATTTTCACTCTTTCTCATGGTTTCTCTTGGGATCTTCGAAGCTAAGTTCTTGGTCACACTCTGAATCACAACACATTATGTATTTTTCTTTTATTTGCGTCTCCAGACACATAGAATGTATGAGATTCATCTTCGATGCTCAAGGTAATAAAGCCTTCATAAAAATTGATCATCTCCACCATATGTTGTCGATCTCGGTTCTGCGGTCTAGGCGGGATTACGCGGTTATGAATCCTGCTATTTAATTTTATATATTTAGTAATATATGTAATAATTATGTTAATTTTAACTACTTTACACATAAAATTCATCAAACAACACTATAACAAATATAAAATACCAAAATTAGAGTTATAATATCAATTCAAGAATTCCTGAGTGTAAGAAAAAAATTATGGAGTGCCTAGGCGGCCAGTTTTTTCCATCTCGGTGACTAAGGCGCTAGGAAAAAACGCCTAGCATTTTTACTAGGCGTAAGCGGTTAAGGGGGGAGTTGACGACTAGGCGGCGCCTAGGCGCATCTAGGCGGCGATTTCTACATCATAGCCTCCACCACATGGCCAAGAATGGACAACTAAGATGAGAGGGACATCATATCCTCAAGCTTAACTTCGTTGAGTATGCTTTCATGAGATGACGTCATATCCTCGAAAGCTAGTTTATTTTTCACTCACCAGATGACGTACCCCATTGCTGCAAAGGAGATTCGCCACACTTTTCTTCTCCAAGCCTTAACATTTTGCATCTTCTTAATCCATTTAAGAGATCTTGAAATGGTACTCATATCTCTAGTGATACCAAGCCATTTTTTAACATCCTATCAAACCATATCTAAGATTTCACATTCAAATAACAAGTGTCTGTTGATTTCAAAATCCGCACCAAAAATACCACAAAGCGGGTCCAATTCCATATACACCATGCAATCTTTAGTCTGTAACTTTTCTTACGGGGATTGCCATACGAGAACCTCATATTTAGGGGCTGAACATGTGTCGAAAACTACATTAGCCCAAGGCCTAGACAAAGTACATGGACGAAAGATATCATAAGGCTTATTGTATATCTCAAAATATTCCCCACTTGCCATATATTGTCATGCAATGTCACTCTTAGAAAAAGATGACATCATATCCTTACTTTACTATTTTTATTGAAAATAGTCAGACTATTTCTTCCAACTTGCACCGCTATCCCACCAAACCACTTTTATAGAAATTTCCACCTTCCACAACTACACAACAAGTCTTTATTTCATCTTTCAATTTCCAAATTTTCCTTTAATAAAGGCGAAGCCATTTTAGTCACTTCCCATTCCCAAACACTCTAATTTATCAAGTATTCACCATGGACCTATTGATCCACATGGAGTCCATTTTACCCACGACTCTCCATAATATTTTCATGAGTAAGACTTTGTTACAAGAACCCAAATCCCTCAATACGAGGCCTCCTTCAATATTTAGTGTACAAATTATTTACATTTTATTTTCGATTTCATGTCATCCCAATAAAAATATGACAAGTGTTATAAATTTTATCTTTCACTCTAGATGGAACAGAAAACATAAGCAATAAAAAATAAACCACCTCTTGTAGGAACGATTGTATAAGTTCCTAGTGCCACGCATAAGACAGGGTATGAGGATTCCAAGATCTAATGTAGCTTTCCAACTTATCAGTGAGTGAATTGTAATCTCTTGAGAACAAAATCAAAGTTCCAAGTGGAACCCCAAGATAGTGGAATGACATGGATCGCTTTGTGAGATGCGGTATCTCCATAATTTCCTCAAGTTTATCCTCTTTGATCTCCATATAGTAGATATTTTATTTGAGCATATTAAACCGAACACCCAAATACTTTGCAAAAAATTTCAAACAATCCATAAGTACTTTAACTGTCTCAGGGTCACTTTGCGACAGAAGCGCCAAATCATCGGTGAACGCTAAGTGCGTTATCTCGAGTTTACCACATTTGGGATAATAATTACATCCTTTCTATGTTTATTTATTCTATGGACTATAAAAATATTCAAGACATAAAATAAAGAGATAAATTGAGAGGGGATTAGCTTGTATAAGGCATTTTCCTCCCTTGAAGAACCCATACACTTCTTTATTAATCCCCACTAAATATGAGGGTATAGTGATGTAAGACATAATCCAATTAATATAATGTGCCTGATTGTTTCACTTCTTAAGAACCATAAAGGAACTCCCACAAAATCGAATCATATGTTTTACATAAATCAATTTTTATCATACATCTCAGTGGACTACTCATATTGTTATATCCCCTAAAAAATTCTTGCATTAGGTGAAGGTTGTCGCACATTATTCTTCTAGGCACATATACAATATGGGATTTATCTACAAGTTCATCCAAGACCGGATTCATTCTACCCACAATAATTATTATGATAGCATTGTAGATGACATTGCAACACGAAATTGGTCGATAATCTTCAACCTTAAAAGGTCTATCTTTTGCAAGAATAAGAGCAGCAATGGTGTTATTAAGTTTTTTAAGTAAGAAATACGGTGTAAATCATTCTCTCATCGGCGTAATTACTTCAACACTCACCACACCCCACAACTTCTTGAAAAAATGAAATGTAATCATCCAGACCTGGAGTTTTACCATTAGCAATTCAAAAAATAACATCTTTAGTTTCTTCATCGGGGACCTCGGCATAAATCTCAACCCCTTGTTCTCTAGTCAACACCTTTCCCAGTCAAAAACTCCCATATCAACTCTTTCCTTATCATCTATACTACCCACCAAAGCCTTGTAGTGATCTACATAAGCCTCGATTAATTGTACTAGAAGTTGTATCAGAACCACAGGGAAATGTGACTGTTGCAACAAATTTTCTCCTCTCATTACTTTCCATAAGGCTATGAAAAAAAATTCAGCAATGGTTGCTTTTAAACTCATATCCAGATCTAATTTTTTGTTAAAAGAAGCTCATTTTTTGCTACCCCAAGTCTAGCCGCTTGTTTCCGGAACTCCACAATCTCTTCCATTATTGTAGAAAAAATTATATTTGTTGAAGTCTAATCTCAACTTCTTTCAAAGTCTCATTTCCCCTCTTTGTGAAATATGAAAAAAGTGTTTATTGTTAAGTTTTCTCAAATTGAACTTCAGATCATAAATTTCTTCATACATAAAAAATGCTCTTTCTCACTACCTTCCCATAACCCTCATGATTAGCCCACATATCAAGGAATCAGAAAGGGGTCACCCGTGTCACATTATGAAGAATACTAAGACAATACATGGAGGATATTCTGAGACATATGATTTTGGAGGGAACTCCATATGTATATAATGGCCCGGAGCTTCCAAGCGATGGTTGTCCATAGCTCTATCGATTTGGCTAATGATATGATTGGTATGCCATTTGAAAAAGTGACCTGAATATTGTAGATATTCAAGTCCAAGTGTATTGCAATAATCTGTGAACTCATTTAAATCACTCGTCGTGACTTGTCTACCATGCTTTCTTTCCTCATATATCAAGATGTTGTTGAAATCACCTAAAATTAATCACAGTTTGTTAGACAAAGTGTTATAATCTACCAAATTACTTCACAAATGTCGTCTCTCAATCTTCCCATTCAACTGATAGACAAAAGTAGCACGGAGGTTTAAAGATGTGATCTAGCACACTACTTTACAATGTACTATTTGTGTCGTTCTGGAAAGTACCTCCATAACCACCTTCTATGTATTCCAAACTAGCAAAATTTCACCATGAACATTTAAATCAAAATTGTCTACATGATCATAACCACAAAGCATCGGCCTTATAAATACTTCCACAATCAGTTGAATACTTTTTGTCTTCTTTATACCAACTACATCTATATTTTTACGGTGGCTGAGGTCAACTACCCCCTCCATTTATGTGGAATCGTGAATCCCCTTTTATTCTATATTGTAATTATCATTGAAAGTTGTTGGTGGATTTACCCTTTCGAACCTCCGACCCAAGGTACTTGACTTTGTCTTCCAAAAAAGAAACTTCCAGATTACGAATGCACTATTTATATCCCTCACTTGCTTCATGTTTCTTATTATTTTTTACTAATAACCGTAGTAAATAATTCATCTTCACCTATTACACTATTCACCTATTTATTAAACTCATTAGATAGGGCTATAATCAAAACTAAGATATTTCAACTTATTTTTTTTCCTTTACACTTTCATATTCCGAATTAGTTTTCGCATTAAAAATCTTAAAAAAATGAGTAATATTATTGATCTTAATATTTATTTTTTATTGTAGTCAATTATATCATACATAAATTTCTATTTATAAAAAAACTGTCATCCAAGTAACTCGAGTTAACTTTTTAGGATTTTTTTCATTTCTCAGGATTTGTCGTTTGTACTACATATTTATAGTTTAAAATTGAACATTCATAAATTTATATTTCATAACAAAGAGCAGATAATTCTTTTTTTGGTTACATGGATTCCGTACTAACTTGCGGTACACCCGACTAATCCCACAGATATATATGCCTCCCCATATATATTCTCATGGTAAATCAGAACTAGGTTACCCATGTTCAGGGCGGGGTTCGAGCCTTGTACCTCTCACTTTACACCCGTTAGGGAGGGGATTCGAACCATGGACCTCCCTTTTAAGTGATGAAGAAATAGCAAGACTCTGGCCAATTGAGCTAACCTAAAAAAAAAAAAGAACAGATAATTTGGGAAGATCTAAAAAATAAAAATGTACTTTTACTACTGAATATTTTTCTATATTCAAAGCCTTACTAATACAAATTCTAGATTTAAATTTTCCATGAATTTACAGAGTATGATAAATATGATCCTTTAACAATACTGAATCTTAATTTATAGTGTTATATGTGACTTGTGAGACATATACTAGTATTGTGTCCTATCATAAGATGTATATGACTTTAATAAATATGATTCTAAATCTTGTTGATGCAGCGCAACTGAAAAAATATTGTTGCAAACATTAATATTGTTATCCATGGGAGTAGATCATATGAAATTTATTGTTTTTTAGGGTCAGGCCAAGCTATGATATTTTAATCACCAAAAAAACCCTTCTTCTTCATAAATACCATAGTTTACTCTAAGTGATTAATTAATCACTGAATAAAAGTACTGTACATCTAGATCTGTTGCAAGACGAAGTCAATGATTAACGTAAATATTCTGATTATGTAATTATGGTATTTTACAATAATTACAAGAAAAATATGTTAAAAGAGATTGATAGAAATTTACTAACTCAGAACCAAGGCCCAAATTTGGAGGGGTCGGACCTGTTTTATTTTTATTTTTACTTTTTTATAAGGGAAAAAAAATTAGTTTTTTGACCACCATTACAGCTACCACAATCATAACCACCACCACCTTAACCACAACAACCACCACCACTTACTACTAATTCCATTACACACGCGCGCGTCCATGAATTTTTTTTAGAATCGTCATAACTAATTCAAAAAAAATCAGAAGAATAAAAAAATTGTATTTTTGGATAAAACAAATTAATATTTTACGTCAATGATTTTTTTTTCGCAGACACGAAATTTACTGTTTTAAACATGAAAATAGTGAATTTTCTTTTCGCAAACATGAAATTCACTACGAAAAAAATTAAAAAAATTCATAAAACTCAAAAAACATCATAGACGTAAAAATTAATTTGCTTTATCCAAAAATGCGATTTTTTTATTTTTTTTTTGATGTTTTTAGAATTAGTTATGACGATTTAAAAAAAATCACGGACGCGTGCGTGTCTAATGAAATTAGTAGTAGGTAAAGGTGGTGGTGGTAGGATGATGGTGGTGTTGGGGGTCGTGGTGGTGGTGGTGGAAGGTTTTAATCGCAAATGGGATAGATCCATCTTAGTTTTACAATAGAGATGGGACAAATCCCATCTCAGTATTAAATGAGTTCTTTTTTGTTTTAGTGTTTAATAATGTTGATGACTCGTACAATTTAATTTTGAATGTTATATAATGAACTAGAAACAACAATTTTCTTCATTTCAACTTGCTTCTCAAGTCATCAATATTCAAAGTAAATAAGTTATTTCTTCTATAAACGTAAATTGTAGGGAATGGATCAGAAGGATAAGCAGCTAATAGCATTAGGTTTCGAAGGCTCTGCAAACAAAATTGGAGTAAAGATAGTAAAACTGGACGGAACAATCCCATCAATCCCTCGACATACATACATAACCCCAACAGGTCAAGACTTTTACCTCGCGAAACAACACATCATCATCACCAACACATTATACCTTTTTAATTTGTTTTACAATAGAGATGGGACAAATTCCATCTTAGTTATACAATAGAGATGGGACAAATCCCATCTCAGTAGTAAAATGAAGATGAGACAAATTCATCTCAATCTTAATATTACAGATGGGACAAAATCCCATTTAAAAAAAATCAAAATCAAAAAAATTTAAAAACTCAAAAATAAATTAAAAAAAAGCATATACGTAAATATTAATTTGTATCATCTAAAAATGCAAATTTTTGATTTTTTTTTACTTTTTTTGATTTTTTTAGAATTAGTTATGATGATTTAAAAAAAATCCCGGACGTGCGCGTGCGATGAAATTAGTAGTAGGTGGATTTTCACATCTATGATAATATTTTATTCAAATGGGAACAAATATATGGTCAAAGACAACAACTATAATAACGGTATTATAGTAATCTTTTCATCTAAATTATTGTATAATCTAAATGGGAAGTTGGTTTGTCATTTTGATTTAAAAGGGCACTAACCCTGTAAATTATTTTATTTATATGAATTAATTTTTTTTACAACAAATATATGTTATTTTTTATAAAAAAAAAGAACTATTAGGGTAATTAATTTAAAAAATATTAATATCAGGACTTATATATCAATTTTTACATAATATAAGGACCTATAGTGCAATTTTGCATAATATGAAGACCCATATTACAATTTTTGCATAATATAGTGATTTATAGTGCAAATTAATGCAAAAAAAAATCCATTGGCCCCCTAACAAAAGTTCCTCCCCCGGAACAACTAGAGAATATTGAATTTGAGAGAGACAAATGATAAATTATTGGGATGATTCTTAAATTTGATATTTTATGTTTATTTGACCTTTTTTTCTTTTGATACCATTTATTTGATCTTTTATATTAGAATAAATACACTCAAACCTCTTTATATTATAATTTGTTTGAAAAATTACCTCTTATTTTCACAAAAATACCCCTTTACCCCTTGTACTAAATTTATGTGTTAGAATATACCATGTTGACTATTTTCTCCATTAAGTAGGAATATGGTAGAGGTAAACAATAAATAAAAAATATAGTCAGGGGTAACTGCGAAATTTAAAATAAGGGTAATTAGGTAATTTGATGCCACACAAATGCCAATTTACAAAGAAAATGGACGGAACCTGCTAACAGGGGTATTCGGGCACGAAATATTTAGTACATGGGGTAAAAAGACACGTTTTAGAAAGAAGGGTGTAAGTTGACAATCGAGTCATGGTATAGGGGATAAATAATGTATTTACTCTTTATATTATAATAAAATGAATTATTGATTTTTGAGTAGTTTTGGGTCATTCATATTTAAAATGTTATAATGATTAGGGGTGATAATAGAGGAAATTGAACCTCGAAACGAGCATCGAAAGTCAAGCTTAAGTGGAAAGTTAGGCCTGGGTGAAACAAAGTGGGAAAGGAACATGATACTAGCAACCCACATTAGTATAAGCATGGACCCATAGTTGAATTGGTTCAAACTCATGGAGACCTAATCCACTACCTAATCTAGAGTAAGAGTTAAACTCATTGAATGTTTTAAGAATTATTACAACATACACAAACTCCTAAATGAGTACACATAACAATGAAGATTTTTGAACTTCTTCTTGAGTATATAATACAATGAAGATTGGTTGAAATCCTTCTTGAATAGATATATCAATTAGGTGTATCAAGCTTTGATTTGATGTTATAACTTGATGAATGAGATCGAATATCTCTTTGGTTTAGTCTCCAATGATATGAGAAGTGTTGGAGAATAAGAGGTGTGTAATAGGTTGAAAATATACCCAAATGCATAAGAAATATAATATAACCCACAACAGTCATCAAATGGTCATAATTTCCTGCAGGAAAAAACCAAAACGGGATACCATTTTGTTATGTATCTTGAGCCTAAAATCAAATTCTTACATTTCATCTCGTTGCTCAGATTGCAAACTTTCTTTATGAGATATGTTCAAAATTCGATTATAAGAAAGTTTATAGTTGATTGATTATTCATATTTCAAGACTATAGCATAAAACATGATCACGACTATGAAATCAAATATACATATTTTTGCATGGGAAATGGTGCTTGGATGCTTTAGCATAAAACATAAGGTATTCTATATATATTCATATCAACAAATTTGTACTTAATCATATTTACAAATAAAATCAATAGACTTGTCATAAAACATGTTCAAGATAATGAAAGTAGAGAAACATATTTTTGCATACAAGATGGTGCACATATACTCTTTCACTTAGCATATGAAATGTTCAATATAAGTTAATAAATGGAGGGGGTAAGTTTTCATGAACAACTTATTCTTTCTTCTTTTGTTTCTTCGGCGCTTTCTCATGATTCTCATCAAGCACCACCAACTGAACTACCACTTTAACGACATCTTCAACTTCCTTCTGGATTGAAGGAAAGTCCTTCTCTTTCGCAACCATTAACAGAGGGATAGTTGTTTCCCACTTCTTAGGGCAATCGTTATAAATTCCTCGTTACTACACAAATTTCGGTATTGCTTGGAAGTTGACCTTGAGGTCGGATATTCAAGGAACTCGAGATTTGAGACATTTGGTTCTCAAGAATCTTCAACATGGGCGAGTAAGAGTTCAACATGTCCTCGGTCTTGGTCGATTTTTCACTAGATGACAACACGAATTTATTCAAAGTAGTCAATAGTAGTAATAATACCTTCTTATAGATGGGAAGTGAGTGTCTTCTGAGCAACATTATCTGCATATGTGTCATACACGGGCTTTTAGGGAGCTTGAGCTTCATAGCTCAGAACTTCTTGATAACGATTTTGAGTCTCGATTGATGAATTTTCCCTTGCGGTCGAGGTTGATATGTGTTACTTTTATTCATGTCTCCATTAATATTAGACCATTGAAATTCATAATGGTTTTGATTTGGTTGACCATATCCTTGACCACCTGAGTGGTGGATTTCTCGATTCTACACAAATAACACCGCCTCCTGATTACTCAAAAACTCTTCCCAAACTTGATAAAACACTTCACAACTTGGATAACCTTCTGAATCTTGAACCACGTTCACTTTTGCATGATCGCCTTTATTAACATTCAAAGACAATTGCTTTACCATGTTCATTAAAGCGGTAAACTTTGCACTTGTTCGCCCCCCAGGCCCCAGGTGTGATATAATAAATCAACACTGGAGAGGGTGACTTCCTGCAAGTGTACGGGTTATTGACAAGCAATAATATAATAAGTGAGGGTTTATCTTATGCTTCGAATAGTGTAAATGTGTAAAGCTTGCAATAGGAGTAAGTAATGGCAAGAACGTAAATAATGAAATATTTATTGGCTCTTCAATTTAAAGACTAGATATTAGATAAGACAAGATTAAAACTAACAATTAAAGTAAACTAATTAAATAAAAAATGAAATAAAGTATGAGAAAGTTGTTTGAGGAATTGCTAGTAGTTACATATGCCGCTAGTTTAATGGATTATTGATAAGGGCGAGTTGGTGTATTCGTATTAGCCGGAATTCAACAATCCATCTAACTCATGTTGGTAGCTTAGATGACAATCATACTTCACTAGAGATCCATATGGGGTGACCCTAAAATGTTTTTGTATTATTGAGGTTCTTAACCTGATGACTATCTAGCTAGTTAAGATCTCTCGGTTCACTACCGCATACTAAACTCCTATACGTTATGTCCACATTCAAACCCCCCTCTCGAGTGTTAGCTCAATTAGAAGGGCTACCCCCTATTGGCCAGAACATAGGTAGTATTAAAACAAATGCATAGTAAATAAAATAAAAATTTAACCATTCTTAATTAAACAATTGTCCCAAATGCAAAAAATCAATTAACTAGCTAAGCATAAGTTCTTACATAAGTAACCTCAAGCAATGAGGGTTTAGTTCATACTAAAAGAAAGAAATAACTAATAAAAACTAATGGAAGAGTCATGTTCAAAATAAAAAATAATTAGAAATTACTCTTAATGATGGAGTGAAATGATGGATGGTTGAGGAAGAATTATTGGGTTCATAGCCAAACCCTTCTTTCTTTTCTTCTCTTCTGTTTCTTCTGCTCTTGCTCCCTTGTGTAAAATATGAAATAAAATGATAGATAATGATAAAGGGGATGAAGGATGACTTATATAATAGCTAAAAATGTTTGGCCCCCCTTTGGCTCACTTGATTAGGTTTAGAAAGGCCCAACCCGTTTTTAGCTAAAGTTGGACTGGTTCGAGCCACGGTGGAAGAAAATGGCATAACTTCTTCATCTTAACTTCGAATTGACTTCCGTCACTTCCCACATGACACTTACTTCAAGATACTTCTTAATAAAAAATAATCTGATCCAAATCTCTTACCAATATAACATGGTTACTAAAACAATATTGTGTTAAGATTTCTCTAGCAAACGCTCCAACTTCCTAAAGTGACTCAAGGCTCAAATTCCACCTTGGCTTGGGTTTGATCTTGAATTTTTCACTTCTTCTATTCATCTTGGAGCCTTGTATAAACCATGTACCTAAAATCTACACAATTAACACACAGTTAAGGCACAAAAACTCTACAAACAGCAATATGACCAAAACAAGAGACAAAAGTACAATATAGCAAATATTAGGGAAAAAATTCTCACTCAGGCCCTATATACTCCCAATATAATATCTCTTGGGTAGATTAATCCATAGAAAAAATAGACATCAGCACTCAACGAATTTTTTGTCTCTAAATGCAAGATACCCTTTTACGAAACACAAAATGGTATTCTTGATGGTTACCGACTCATTTCATTCTTGGATACACGGTCCATGATTTTGAACGCATAATTCGACTGAAACATCATGAAACCTTCTCCACATATTATATCCACTTTATCCTTGGATCTTTAATCGAGACTTTTATAGAACATAGGAAAATGCAGTTATGTTGTATAGCCATGAAGTGGACACTTCCTCAAGCATTATTGGAACCTAGTCCACACTGATCCTAATTATTCATCTTGTTCTTGATGGAATCACACCAAGTCCGATTGAGCACTGAATCAAACACTTTGTGGATAGTACATGTCAAAAAATGTCGTTTGCAATTTGTCCTATATAATGATGAGCTCTCGCGAATGCTGATCGAACCACTCACTTGCTCCTCTTTTTAGAAATTATAGGAACATAATGAGTTACATATGTTCCTTAGTGACACCTTGGGCAATGTATGCATCATTCATTTGCATACAATTTTGCTTGTCTCTCACTGGGTCTCCACGAGTGGCTCCGCTATGATTATCGTATCTTCTGAATTGATATAGCATATGCCCACATCAGGATTGAAACTCACAACCTGAAAAACTGGTGGAAGAATCCCAAGTGGTGGCAAACAATATTGAGATTGCTCGGGATGTTGCATGAACCACGTCTTTGGCCCCAATTGAGCTTGGGCACCTTCTTGATTCCATTTGGCGGTGGTTGACCTCCTAGAAGAAATTTATTATGATTGATACCCTCTATACCATGTGGAAAAACCCCTTTAGAATACTAAGAGTTTACCGTGAGCACCCAAGTTCAAATTCTCATTCATGTTTTCCATGTCTACTTGCTCTCTTCTTTCCCCCTCTCTTTTTCTTTAAACTCGAAGCAACCTCTCGGGGTTCGAGAGCATACACCAAACCTAAGAATCTATAAGAGAAAAAAGCAAAAGCAAAGTGTGATGCTAAAACAACTAAACTCCAATTAAACTAAATAAAAACATAATATTAACAAGATAGTCCCCGGCAACGGCGCCAAAAACTTGGTGGCCCCAGTGCGTGATATAAAAACCAACACACAGGATTAATAATAAAAGTAAGTATTAATAATCGTTCTTGAAATGGACTATGAGGTTAATTATTTGTGTTTTATAAAGTTAATTGGGGTTGACTTGCAAACACAAAAAGCAAAATGTTTTGTTTGATTTTGGTTTTCAAAAGAAGGACTCAAGTGAAAAGATTAAATTTAAGTATAATGACAAGATAATTAAGGACTAAATTCAATTATACGAAATATATGAGATGAGATTATAGCTTGAGAGTCACTATTAACCCCCACTAGCTTTGAATTTCCACGTTTATTGACATTAGGATAAATTGTTATTTTGACAATAATCGGGATTCTATAATCACCCTAAATCCCTCTGAGGTAGATAGGGGGCTTCCTGAGAACTCTAGAGACCTCTCCCAAGTGACCCTAAAACATCTTCGGACGCATAGGCACTAACCCTTTTGATTATCCAGTTTGTCAAGACCTCCCAATTAACTAACGCACACCACATGTCTATATAATATTTTACGTATTTTGAACCCCTCCCCCCTCTCCCAGGTGATAATCAAAATACTAACTCAATCCAATACTCATCAAAGGTATGGGTTTAAAATTCAATTCAAGTATATATCCAATGCAAAATATTCAATTGATTTCAATGTAATAATCCCAAAATACAATAATATGTCATAATCGGAAGACTTAGGTCCATACATTAAGCACTTCTCAAGCTAATAATGATTTAACTCATACTAAAATACTAAATTACAACGAATAAAAGGCCATGATTAAGATTAGAATGGAAAATTATACTGTTTGCACTAAAATTGATTGAATGAGATGATGGAATGAGGTTGAATGGTGGAAATCCTTGATGTTCTTCTTCTCCATACATGTGAAGCTCTCCAAAATTGTGTAACTCTTATTTGATTAAAAATCAAATATATTAAGTGTGGAAAACATTTCTGGGAAGTGTGTGACCTGTTTGGGTGGTCGAAGTTGACCCAAAAAGCGTTTCAATGATTTTATATTAATTCGGGCCACCATATAATTAGTATCATAACTTTGCCATTTTAACTCTAAAATTCAAAATTTCACCTCTCACGCGTACCCGACTCGAAGGAATATCTTGAACTCAACGGGTTTGCTCTGAATCTTCACTGAATGAGTGTGGTGACTCTTTCAAGTTGACTTTGAAGTTTACTGGTAAATCCTCTCAACCTTCTAAAGGGTGTTTTTTATCCTTCCATGCCTTAACTTTGGATTGACCTTGACTATTTACTTCTCCTCATCATCACCTAGTCTTGTATAATCTAAGTACCTGGGAGTTACACATTTAATACACAATTAACGCACAAAAACTCCAAAAGTAACTATATATCTGAGACTACACAAGAAAGCATAATATGTCGAATAATAGGGAATAATCACTCAATTGAGTACACTAACTCCATAAAATGAAGTCTCGTGATCCTATAAATACATAACAAAACAAGAGACATCACATACTCTCTACCATCACCAAACCTCCATGAAATGTTATCAAGTCTGCTACTAACATTGTAACATATATCGTGTTCATCTAGAAATCCCCAATCCAAAACCCATCCCTATCAGAAATCAACCCTCCGCTTCACCATTTTCTAGCCTCACGTTTGTTCTTTTGTTCGTGTTTAATTTCCAACCTATATATAAATGGATTGCACTTATATAATGATTGGGTTGTGCATTTGAACATCAAAAATACTAAACAAACCCTCTAAAAAAATCTTGTCTAATTACTCTATAATATCACAATAAACATAAAATCCTAATGAAACTCGCGTCACTTAACAATCGTGTTTGATTTATGTGTGAAAATCTTGTTACTGCCCATTATTTTGAAAGTGAAAGATTGTTATTAGAGAGAGACAGTTGTTTGGTTTAATAAGGTAAGACGTGTGGGATACGAACATTGTATGTTTATAATTGGTATACTGATGCACGCGGGATGTAATCTATAGACAGATTTATCTCATATTTCATTAATATTGTTGTAGATCTTTCCATGCAAACCATTTGTTCCACAAATATAAAAGTAGAGGAATATTACACTCAAGACATCCTTGAATTATTTGAATAATACACTTGACACCCCCCTCCTTTTTAATAATTTTACGAATGCTTAAATGCACATTATGTATTATGTGTAGGGACTTAGGGATGATAACGGTTTGGATAACCGCAAAAATATCAAAACCATAATCATTTATATATTTTTAAAACCATAACCTAATGGTTTTAATGACCGATTATACTTTGTAAAGTCATTACCCGACCAAACGCTACTCTATAAATATGTTAAAAAAAATTAAAATAAGATCACATATATAAGAAAAAAAATCAGAACAATAAAAATCTTATTGGTATTTAATTAAATTGTGTATTTGCTATATAGTTGGTTAAATCAAATATTTAAAATTTGGTTTTAATATATGAATATATTGTTTTACATATATTATTATAAAATATGATAAAAAAAAACTATTTAAAGACTTCCATCCAATATTGGACGGTCCACTATTTATATCACAACCATTGATTATTTTAACAAACCACATGTCACTAGATTAATATGTTAGTTAATTTTGCAAGTTTAAAACATGGGGTATATGTATTAATATAATTAGTGTAGAATTATCCAATATTGAATGGAATAACTCTTTTTTTTGGCATACATCAGAGACTAAAAGCCAAAGTTGAAATAATCAACTAATCCCTCATTGAGGGTCTAACACTAGTCTAGGAATCATGTATCCACTCCTATCACTAGTGATGTTCTTCCAAAGATAGTCCGGAGGATCCACCAAAAGTTGTGGTTCCCCATTCAACAACGCTCCTCTCTTGGCTAAAAGATCCGCGCACGCGTTTGCTTCCCTATAGATACAATCAACCTCAAAGCCCGGGTTATCTCTCAACATAATTCTACAATCTCGCCCAATATGACAATTCCAACTCGTAGAACTACCACCGCCCTTCACTAGCGCGTGAAGTTCTCTAGAGTCAGTTTCGACATATAATTCTTAGATGCCTCGACTTACTACCCACCGCAGACCATAGTGCAAGGCTAACACTTCCGAATAACTAGGAGACTTCATTATACACGAGCCAGAGAATCCAGCTATAAAAGTACCTTCTTCGTCTCTTAACAATCCGCCTATACCCGCTCTTCCCATTTCAACATTATAGCATCCATCCACATTCAATTTCATCTTGTTCTTTGGTTTTACCCATTTTATTAGCTCTCTCTTTGCCGATTTAATTATTCCTCCGTCATATTCCTTGCCCCATGCGGATACAAAATCACTGGCTAATCTTATGACTTCATTTTTCAGCCCAAAGGTCCTTGGTGTGGCGCTTAAACTCTCGAATAACGCCTCATTTCGTCTTGACCAAATAATACTTAAAGCTGCAGTAAATATCAGCTTCCACTCAATACCAATGGAAGAATTTTCCATACAATTATTCGATTTTTTTCTTAGTTATAATGATAACCTAAAAATTTTAATTATGTATTTTTCAAAACTATAACATAATGTTTTTTATCATGATTATATAATCGCTTTTGTCAAATTTATTTATCATGGGATTTGGTTTTCAACTGTAAAACCATGGTTAACCGTAGTGACGTGGAAAACTTACTTAGCTAATCTGATGGTCATTTTCCGAATAATCCTCCATTCCTCCTCAACGATTACAACCACAATGGATAGAAATAATTTAGCAAACGGGACCCAAATCTTTAGTTTATTCAGTTAAAGTCCCTATATATTAATCTCACCTTTCTTACACCTATCTACCCATTTCTTTACTCTCTCTTTCTCTTTTTGCCACAGGAAAGTAGCAAAAGTATGGCACTCAAAACTTTTCTTCTCTTCCTCCTGGCTTTCATTGCTCCATACTCCACATTCTCTTCCCCGGTCTTTGCTGATCCTGAATCAGTCGTTCAAGAAGTTAACGAGTATGGCATTTACTTATTCTAATATAATCTCAGGGGATAACTTTTTTTTTTTCTACTAAAGATTTGTAAAAAGAATCTCAGGGTTAATTTTTTCTTTGTTTGAATATGGCAGGAAAATAAGTAATGCAACTAGACGAAACTTGGGTTATCTTTCATGTGGCACGGGAAATCCCATAGACGATTGCTGGAGATGTGACTCCAAATGGGAAACGAGGAGACAAAGATTAGCTGATTGTGGGATTGGATTTGGTAAACACGCTATTGGTGGAAGAGACGGTAAAATCTACATTGTTACAAACAATGGAGACGATGCAGTAAATCCAAAACCAGGAACATTAAGATACGGCGCTATACAAAACGAGCCTCTATGGATCATTTTTGCACGAGATATGGTGATTAAACTTAAACAAGAATTAATGTTGAATTCATTTAAAACCATAGATGGTCGAGGCGCTAGTGTTCATATAGCTGGTGGACCTTGTATTACTATACAAGATGTGACGAATGTGATAATCCATGGTTTGAATATACACGATTGTAAACAAGGAGGAAACGCATATGTTCGAGATTCACCTGAGCATTATGGATGGAGAACGGTTTCAGATGGTGATGGAGTTTCGATATTTGGTGGAAGTTATATTTGGGTTGATCATTGCTCATTATCTAATTGTCGTGATGGTTTGATCGATGCAATTCATGGTTCTACTGCGATTACTATCTCCAATAATTACTTGACACAGCATAACAAGGTTATGTTATTAGGGCATAGTGATAGCTATACACGAGACAAGAATATGCAAGTTACTATTGCATTTAATCATTTCGGAGAAGGGCTTGTGCAGAGAATGCCGAGGTACTTTTATTTGCATTATTGGTCTCTATATCATGCAAATTGTCAAATATACCCACATCGTTATTTTTTGAATTTGCAGATGTAGACATGGATATTTTCATGTAGTGAACAATGATTACACACGTTGGCAAATGTATGCAATTGGAGGTAGTGCTTCTCCTACTATAAACAGCCAAGGGAATCGATTTCTTGCTCCTAATAATGCATTTAGCAAAGAGGTAATTATCCGAAATGATTTAACAGTCACGGGTAGTAGTATTATATAGTCTTATGATATGATTTAATATTTTTTACAGGTAACAAAACACGAGGATGCACCACATAGTAAATGGAAGAACTGGAATTGGAGATCTGAAGGAGATGTGATGTTAAACGGTGCATTTTTTGTGAGATCTGGTGCGGGAGCGTCTTCTAGTTATGCGAGAGCATCGAGCCTAAGTGCGAAATCTTCTTCCCTCGTGGGCTCGCTTACAAGTAACTCAGGTGTATTGAACTGCAGGAAGGGTAAAAAATGCTGATGATCAACTCTTAAAAGTCCAAAGGACTTTTACAAGTAACGACAATTGTAATTATATTATTATGATTTTGGTTTTGGTTTTACTAGGGACGTGCTAGTTGAAGAATTAAATTTGATTCTTAAATTGTACGATTAAAATCCCGTTGAAGACATTAAAATACAACCATATATAGTATAGTATTTAATAGAATTAAGAGTAAATCATGTTGTACTATGTTATTACATAATATAAAGCTCAAATATTGATGGGTTGGATTTACTTTGGCGTGCCCTCTCTCTCTCTTGTGGGTTGTGTCCCTGAGAGTCCTACTTAGCAAATTACATCATCATTAGGCCTCCTACTCAAGTAATCTAAATACAGTTCTCCAGTTTAATAGAACCATTAGTACATGTGTACAAGATACGTTTATATATTATAAGTGTTTAATTGTATCTTACAAGTATAAATACCATACATAATTAAAAATTATTAGCAACCAGGGTAAAAGAATAAAAAATAGGATCTAAATACATGATTTAAAAGGTTTGACTCATGTTTAGAGAAATACGAACAAAAAAATAAACCTTTTAGAAATATTTACTCCATAATATATATATATATATATATATATATATATATATGAGATAATTACACCTAGGGTCTTGACCACACCCCCCTCTTCAAGATGGGGACCCGGCCTAGAGCCTCTTCTTACTAAAGACCTCTGCAAGTTTTTAACACATGAACCCCAAAACCTCAATTACTAGACTATCTCTCTTTTGTTTTTTTTCTCACTATATATACCAAACATTTCACAGCTTATTACTATTTCTAATTATTCTCTCACCTTCCCTATCCCTCTCTCCTCCCCCATCTCCCAAACCACCACCACCACCTCTATAACACAACGCCGCCAACAAGCCACCACCATAACACCACCGAAAAGGCAGCGTTGTCTCTTTCTTCTGAGGCCATGGACCAGCCATTGAAGAGGGGTAGTCTTCCCTCTATGTTGCTGCGTTATTCGTGACCACCGGAGCTGCTAGGGTTTCGAGCAGTCCAGATCTGAGATCCGGTGAGATGCAGGTGCAGCTGTTCGTGGATGGTGAAGCTCGGAGCTCGGAGGTAAGGGCTCGCCGGTGGTTTTCGCGACTTCAGGTGCATCTATGATAGCACCACTGTCACGCGAGTCCATCTTCCATGGCTGCTCGAAGGCGGTGAAGACGAGATCTAGTTGCTGGAGCATCCTCGTCGCCGGTGAAGCTCGAAGGCGGTGAAGGAACGGATTTGTGCAGCAGGTGGTCGGAGCTCATATGACCTCCAGATCTCTTCGCTGGAATGGAAAATAGCAGGTGGTCCTTACCGGAGTGGACTTCAGGTGGTCTCGGTGGAGTGGACTTGCTGTTCGTGGCTCGCCGGAGAGAGCCGTGGCTCGACGAACAGGCGAACAGGTGGTGGTGTTTTGGTGGTGCTGCTGCTCCGTCGTTCAAGATCTTGCTGCATTTTTTTTTTAATTTTTTCAGATCTGGTTTGACCAGATCTGGTCAAACTTAAACCTAGGTATTTTTTTTTATTTGTTTGAATTGCTTTTTTAATGTGTAATTCATTTGAAATTGTATAGAAAATATTTGAAAAGTGAATAAATTATTTTTTAGGATCTATTCTTTATTTATTTTTGTAAAATACTCATCAAATATGCAGAGTACTCATCAAAATTACGGAGTACTCATTAAAATTATCTAAATACTCATTAAAATTCATAGAGTAACTCATTAAAATTCATAGAGTACTCATTAAAATTATCCAAATACTCATTAAAATTATTCGGAGCACTTAATAAATATATAGAGTACTCAGCCAATTCTCGGAGTACTCTATGTTTTTCTTGGAGTACTCTATGTTTTTCTTGGAGTACTCTATGTTTTTTTCCGGTGACCGTGACTGGTGGTCGGAGGTCGGTGGTCGGAGGTCGGTGGGGGAGGTCGGTGGTAGGTGGTTGGAGGTAGGTGGGTAGTGGTAGGTAGAGGAGAGAGAAACAGTGACATCACACTTTTTTGTCTTTTAGTGGTAGTAAGGGTAGGAAAGACTATTGTCAAAATTGAGGTCCCTAAAAAGAATAGCATTTTTGAAACTACTCTATAGAGAAGAAAGATGTTTCCCAAGACCCTATATATAATTCACCCTATATATATATATATATAAAACAGATTATTTGATACGTAGATATACAAATTTGTAACCAATTTCACGTAATACGGTTCTAGATTGATATCAAATATCATTTTAAATAATCAAAAGACTATCCAAACATTATACTACTGAAGAACAAAATATGATAATCGAAGCAAAAAATGATAATTAAAGCTGAAAATGATAATCAAAACTGTTTTAGAACGATTTAAAACTGATGCAAAAGGAAAAATATTCTCAACAAAAGAAGTTTAGTTTCATACAAATTAGGTAACAAACTAGAACATCCTGAAAATTTATTTTTACTTTGTTGTAAATGTAGTCATTATTAACTAGATAATTATATACAAAATAGATTGTGATTAATGCATGTAACTTTTAGGGTTTAAAGGTTGTTTAAGAGTTATGTTTGGTGTAATGCATATATTAGAGAAAATTTCATCTACTAAATGTGTTTAAGGGATATGTTTTGGTAAATATGTAATGTTTTAGCGGTATAATTAGTGAAACTGCAAAAAATTGTTACAAGTATATGAAAATGTATGTGAAACAGATGGGACAAAATAACATCTGCTAAATGTGTTTAAGGGTTATGTTTGGGTAAATATATAATATTTATGATGTATAACTTAGAAAAACTACAAAAATAATGTTACTAGTACATGAGAGGAGATGGGACAAAATGCCACCCCCTAAATGTGTTTTAGGGTTATGTTTAGGGTAATGTGTAAAGTTATAGTTGTATAATTTAGTGACACTTCAAAAAATGCTACTGGTAGATGAAAATATATGTGAATTGTGCATAAGGGGAGGATATGGGACAAAATCCTACCTCCTAAATATGTTTAAGGGTTATGTTTTGGGTAATGTGTAATATTCTAGTTGTATAACTTAATGAAACTGCAAAAAATGCTACTCGAGTATGTAAAAATATCTGTGAATTGTCATTAGGGAACGAGATGGGACAAAATCTCATCCGCTATATGTGTTCAAGGGTTATGTTTGGGGAAATATGTAATGTTTATGATGAATAACTTATGGAAACTGTAAACAATTGTTATTGGTAGATCAAAATATATGTAATTTATGCCAGAGGAAAGCCAAATGGAAAAAAATTCCATCTACTAAATGTGTTTAAGGGTTATGTTTGGGTAATATCTAATGTTTATGTTGAATAACTTAGTGAAACTGCAAAAAAATTACTAGTACATGAAAATATATGTGGATTGTGCATGGGGGAGGAGATAGGACAAAATCACACCTCCTAAATATGTTTAAGGGTTATGTTTTAAGTTTTAGTTGTATAACTTAGTGAAACTGCAAAAAAAAAAATATACTAGTAGATGAAAATATATGTGAATTGTATGAGGCAGGAGATGTGACAAAATCCCACCTCCTAAATGTGTTTAAGGGTTATGTTTGGGTAATGTGTATTATTTTAGTTGTATAACTTAGTGACGCTGGAAGAAATGTTACTCGTACATGAAAATATATGTGAATTGTGCATTAAGGAACGAGATGGGACAAAATCTTATTTGTAAAATATGTTCAAGGGTCATGTTTGGGAAATATGTAATGTTTGTGATTTATAACTTAGGGAAACTGCAAGAATTGTTACTAGTACATGAAAATATATGATCTTGTCCCATTGTAAAGGAGATGGGAGATGGGACAAATCGCATCAACGATATTTTAATTCTTGATTGTCTTAAAGATTCTAATTTTTTTTAATTTTGTTATAGATATGTCAAAAGAAGTGAGAACATTTATTGATGGATTGTTCCAAGCTATAAAACACCCAAAAAATAAAGAGACAACACATATGGGCGTGCAAAAAACTCACATTCTATTTGCTCATAAAAGAATATCACAGAAGAAATTACGAAAGGTTTGTGCTACGAAACGATAATAATGAAATAGCATTAAACTTTGTCTAAAAAAAATAGCATTAATAATAGCAATGTACAATCTAGGTACAAGGAAGATCATGTTTGCGAACAGAGAAATAAAATCTACAATAATGATGTAAAAATGATAATGGGTGTCGAGGGTGGAAACACAGAAGTCCCAACTTTAACCAAAGAAGATTTTATGCAGACAAATTGGTTTCAAAGCCAATTTAAAGACCATGAACCTAGCTTATTGCGGCAGTAGTAAAAGACAAGATTAAAAGTCTATTAGAAGAATAAGATAAAAATGATCATGCACTGAGAATTTTTGCACGATTGATCTGCATATTAGGCTCGCATACCTGTTTTTACCCATATAGACCAAAAGAATAGAGTGAGGTGCCGTTGGAATATCGAAAGACCTTGAAAGATTAAGATCATACAATTTGGCAGGTGATATGACTAAAAAGCTCATAACATATGTCACAATGTGGAGAACTTTGTGCCTTAAAGGTCATATTTGCATGATTGTGGTAAGTAATATAATTATGTATTAGAGAATTAACTTTGTTGTGGTAACTTGTTTGTATACTTAATAACAGAAAAGTGCTTTGTTTGAATGTAGTCGTTCTTTTATGAACACATAAATAAATGGAAACCATCTGAAAACTACGTGTATCCACGTTTTTCCAAGTTGCTTGATGTGATTCATATCAAGAACGGTGAAACATTCAAGACTAAATGTTAGATATCCCAACCTTTGAGAATGTATGTGAAATTTTTGAAGTGTAGTAAAAAAACATTTTATATTAAAAAATTGAAGTAAAATCTAATGCTTTGCAGGTCATATTTCATGAAATTATTATTGAGACATTAAACAATCTAGATGGTAGTTAGAGATGAAGATAGTGAAGAAAGGGGGATAGGCTAGAGGGTAATGAATAAGACAGCTATGATGGGGATCAAAGTGATGAAGAAGAGATATTTTCAAAGTCAGAATTGGATGAAGGATCATAAAAGGATGAGAATGAGGAAATGTTATCAGAGTCTGAATTAGAAGAAAAAACCAATTCTGAAAATAAAGAAACAAATTTCAAAGAGGGAGAAGATTGTGAAGAAACTGCAAATGAGATAGTTGAAACACAACAAGGGGAGACAGAAATGAGACTAACGGTAGTGAAGCGATCAATGATAGTAATGATGAAAACGTCCTGGATGATCGAGTCTCATTCAATGATGGAGTCTCGTTTGCTTAACAGGACAAGCATAACAATGATATCATGTCAAATTTACATTTATTCAGTTTGGGGCAATCACAACTGGATAGTTCAGTTGCAAAATTTGTGAAGTACGGTTTTTTGGGAGAAACAAGCAGAAATACTCGAGAAGAAAAAAGGTTAAATGAGGAGACGAATAATGAAGAAAATATGAGTTCAATGGAGGACAAGATTAGTACGACAGAGGAGAAATTGTATGAGGCGATAAAGGACATGGAAAAACTAAAAGGCGTAATAATTTTAGAAGATGACAAAGATAAAGCAAATATATATCCAAATAAAAGAGTACATTGAAATAAAAAATTGGTCGACAGAGAATGTAAAGCAGTAAAAAAAGGAGGGAGACAATATGAAAAAATTACATGTCTAGTTTAGTGATGAGAATACATCATTTAAATGTGTTAAAGATAGAAAGAAAGACAATTTCGATGAACTAAAAAACAACCTGCTGCTAAGAAAGAAAGTGAAATAAAGATGAGTAGAGATAAGTATAAAAAACGACTAAAAACAATGTTGTGCCATGACGAGCAAAAAGGGTATGAGTTCATAGAAGTAGATAAGGACTAATTAGTATTGAACACAAAAAAAAAATTGTAAACAATGACAAATACCATTTTTTAGGTAAACAGCCGTATTAAATAGGAAAAAGTAATTGTACATCATACAAAACATTATATCTAGTTAAACCCAAAAAAAATTGTTACAAAAAAGGTCTAAATGACCAGGAAGTATAAACTTCCTAAAATTTATAGATCAACTGAATGAGCCCGAGGCTCGGCCCAGTCATACCGATCTCTAGCAAGCAAACGCCATAGATCTTCCAGTGGATCGCGAAATGGAATTGGTCCTCCCAAACTTTTCGCGCCAAATTTGGCCAATCAATCTACGCATTTATTTGCTTCCCAAAAGTTCAATACCAATTCAAAGTGCTCATTAGAAGCCAAAATATCTCTAGATGCTCCTAAAACATCATTTAAAAATCCTCTTGAATTCACACCGTCCTTTACTAGCGCATTTGTTGGCATATAGCCTCCCTTAATAGGTTGTTTTAATGTGACAAATTCTCTTGTGTTTAGTGTGCTAATTATTCTTGTTATACATATTCTATCTTGCACTCTAATTCATCAAAAGCACATTCTTTATCATTTAGATCAAAGCTTTATTGTTTTATCTTAAGAAACTAATTCTCATACAAATACCTTTAACCTTATCTTTGTGTACATTGAGAATTAGCTTTAGTGATCAACTACAAAGTTTATTAGAATGATGTTCTCTACAACTCTCGTGAAGAAAGTTTTCTGATCCGAGCATCGTAGTAAAAGATATACTCATTAAAAGGTATTTTAGACCTTTGGCGCGGTACACCGGACCTTGGGTGCGGTACACCGCTAATGTGCGGACCAGGGCACGGAGCATGGCTAGCCCGGGACTAGAAAATGAGCAATAAGCGAAAGTTGGCGCGGTGCACCTCACCAACCCCGCGGTGCACCGCGGATTAGGGTTTCCTGCAGCAAAATGAAGACAAAAGGAATATATCCGTTGGGGATATTAATATATCCGTTGGAGACAAATCTTATGACCGTTGGGAGCATTTTGCAGCTATAAATTGAAGGTCTTTCAAGGCTACAATCACACCTTCAACCCATATACATTAAGCGGCTTAATTGTTATTATCCAAGAAGGTGTCAAGAGCTATAATTGTCATATCTACTCATTCAAGGAGTAAATCAAAGGAGCTTCAAAGTTATTATCAACTCAAGAGAAGTATTAAGCTTATAGTTATATCATCTCTTTAAGAGTTCATTAGCAAAGTAGTTTCACCCCTTAAACACTTTGTATTTATCCTCTTAAGTCTAGTTCTTGTAATAGATAGATTAAGAGAGAATTTGAGTATCGGTAGTATACTCGGTGTCCTTGTGTTAAGATAGCACAAGTGTTTGAGTATCGGGAGTATACTCGGTGTCCTTGTGTTGCGATAGCACAAGTATTTGTCCTTCGTGGTATCGAAGAGGTTGTAAGGGTTATTGTGTTCTCGACCCGGTTAAGAGAGACACGGGAGCTTAGTGAAAAGCTTGAAATCCTAAGGAGGCTTCCTTAGGTAGTGGATGTAGGGAAACCGAACCACTATAAATCGCGTGTATCTTTCTATCCCTACTCTATTTACTTTCCGCACTTTATATGTTTGATAATATGCTAGTATGAATATTGTGATATTGATTATCTAATTTATCTAACATATTGTCATCTAGAGTAGTAAGAGATTAGAAACTCGTTTTTACTTGTATCACTTATATATCGAACCTCTTAGCTTATCCATTGTATGATCCCTTAGGAGTTTGATATATTAGTTGACTTAGAAGTTTCTTTCTTAAACTTATTATTGTCCAAAAGATTTTTAATTAGGCATTAATCTTATTAGTAATCCTATTCACCCCCCCCCTCTAGGACTTTCAATTGGTAGCAGAGCCTAACTCTACGTGAATAGCTTAACCGTTAGTAGAGTAAACGATTTGGAATTTAATCTTTTGGAAGAGTTGTTTTCTACACAACCTCCATTTTCTTGTAGGTGATCGTTACTTTGCTTGGAGGAAACAAATGGAAGAATTAATATACGAAAGAACACTCAATCTCGAGAAAGGAAAATCCGGTGATTTCTTTTCTTTATCTCGTATATATTTTTTGCGTTCCTCCTTATGGCTTGTGTTTATAATTAGATTTGGTTTTGATTTGATTAGTTGTGTTTATCATGTTTTATCTTTGGATATTATCTTGTGTTACTAATCATTGTTTCTATGTTATAAATGATATTGCATCAAAATCTCTTGAATCATGTTATTGCACTTTATCTCTTAGAATTTTGGTAATTGCATTTTAGTCCCCACAATTTTCAAAATAGCACTATGACCCCTTATATTTATTAAATCCTCCAAAATGTCATAGTTTGGACTTC
Organism: Nemophila menziesii; assembly: GCA_029959085.1. NCBI lineage: Eukaryota > Viridiplantae > Streptophyta > Magnoliopsida > Boraginales > Hydrophyllaceae > Nemophila > Nemophila menziesii. The sequence continues at coordinate 13,176,386 of JARWIR010000005.1, forward strand.
AAAATCTTTCACATGTAAAATTTCCCATTTTTGTTCATATGTTTGAAAAATTGCATTTTTAGTACCTACTATGTGAAATTGCTTTTTAGTCCCTCAACGATTATAAATTGCACTTTTTATTCTTACAAGTTTTTATATCTTTCAAAAGTGCCTTTTGATTCTTTTTATCATTGACAAAAAGGGAAGAAAGATCAAAGATACTAGTTTTCACTTTCAAATCTCAATTTATCTTTGAACACAAATTTGCATTTTCATACGTCTTTTAGTAAGGGTGAGTTTTTAAAGACATTGCTTTTCAAAATATTTTTCCGATAATCTTTTGAATTTCCCATAGCATTTCAAAAATGTTTTTATGCATAGATTTATGGAATATTAATCCATTATTGGTCATTAACTCATTTGCATGAATTTGTTTAGCCTTACTATCTATATGTTATGCTTCATTATGTGCTTATGTGGCTTATTCCCTATTGTGCAAATATCTTGTATGACTTGACCTTTTCATACTTAAAATTGCTTAACTTTGACTTTGGGTCTTTTCGTATTTTTTAGAAAATATAGGGGTATTTGTGAAATAAACTGTTTTATGTGTTTTCAGGTTTTACTTTGTGTTTCTTTTCAAAACAAAAATTATCTTATAAGTTTTATACCATTCCGAATCTTTTGGGGAAGTTTCGAATGTGTTTCGGGTGTTTTTAAAAGAACCAAAAAATTCCTTCTTGTTCACTTCGCCGAACGTTTTTGCGGTGCACCGGACCACTCCGCGGTACACCGCGATCCAGGGTTTCTGTCTTTGTTATTTTTCTTTATCTTTCGCCCAGTTTATTCGCAAACATATTCTACAGTGCGGTACACCGCACAGTAATCGTGGTACACCGCGGAATAGGGTTTCGCCTGGATCCATGTTTTGGATATTTAGGATTTTATTGCTATATTTGGTATGATTTGGATAATTGGTTTAGTATGCTATGTTTTAATTTCGGATATTTGATGTTTAGATGCTTTAATTATATGCTTCGGATTTTATATTGTTGTGTTGATGTTGCTAACTCTTTCCTTGATGATATAGGTACTATTGCATCATTTATCCTTGATCTTGTTTTATTTTGCATTGTGGTCCCTATTGGTTGAAAATATTGCATTGTGATCCCTATAGGTTGGAAAATATTGATTTGAGGTCCCTATAGTTTGAACGAGTTGCATTTAGCTTTCTTATGCTTGAAAATTACACCTAGGTCCCTATTGTCTTGAGAAAGTTATACTTAGGTCCTTAAAGTTTTTCAAAATTGACTTTAGTCCCTAAACTTTTGAAAAATGCATATTGACCCCTATATTTTTCAAAGATTAAATTTTACCCCTTGATTTCTTAAAATCAGTTCAAATATTCTTATTGGTAAAAGGGGAGAAATTATTGGTCAAACTTTTTCAAAATTGAAGCAAACACTCTATGCATTTTGTGAGGGGGAGTTTTTCTTAAAATTATCTTTGAAAACTCAAATGCTTGGTTAATCGTTTATACTAATCGTTTATCTTATAATTGCACTAATCGTTTGTGTTGTTATAAAGCTTATAAGATGAAAATCTATCGATCAAGAAGTTGGTAAAACGTTCTTATCCCTTATATCTTTCTTCATCTTTTTCATGCTTTGCAATTGTTGATCTTTGTGCATATCAAATTAAAATGTTTTAATTGCTCTAAACTCTTGGACTCCTTTTATCATTGTTTAAAATCTATTCACTTGAGTTTTAGCTCTTCTATGTTTAGTTGTTTGATTTTATTTTATTATCCTGTCTTTTTGATGAAGACAAAGGGGGAGAAATATGTGCACTAAAACTTTCCAAATTGCACTTTACAAAACTCACAAATGCATATCATTTTAATAAAAATACACTTTGACTTAATGCTTATTGTGAGGGGGAGTTAGACTCCATATGTGCTTTATTCCTTAACATCTTGTATGCACATTGATAGGGGGAGCATAACTCCTTTAGAAATTAAACTTTCATATCATTCCTAAGGTGTTTTAGTGAAGGATTTGTCATCATCAAAAAGGGGGAGATTGTTGGCATATAGCCTCCCTTAATAGGTTGTTTTAATGTGACAAATCCTCTTGTGTTTAGTGTGCTAATTATTCTTGTTATACATATTCTATCTTGCACTCTAATTCATCAAAAGCACATTCTTTATCATTTAGATCAAAGCTTTATTGTTTTATCTTGAGAAACTAATTCTCATACAAATACCTTTAACCTTATCTTTGTGTACATTGAGAATTAGGTTTAGTGATCAACTACAAAGTTTATTAAAATGACGTTCTCTACAACTCTCGTGAAGAAAGTTTTCTGATCCGAGCATCGTAGTAAAAGATATACTCATTAAAAGGTATTTTAGACCTTTGGCGCGGTACACCGGACCTTGGGTGCGGTACACCGCAGATGTGCGGACCAGGGCACGGAGCATGGCTAGCCCGGGACTAGAAAATGAGCAATAAGCGAAAGTTGGCGCGGTGCACCTCACCAACCCCGCGGTGCACCGCAGATTAGGGTTTCCTGCAGCAAAATGAAGACAAAAGGAATATATCCGTTGGGGATATTAATATACCCGTTGGAGACAAATCTTATGACCGTTGGGAGCATTTTGCAGCTATAAATTGAAGGTCTTTCAAGGCTACAATCACACCTTCAACCCATATACATTAAGGGCTTAATTGTTATTATCCAAGAAGGTGTCAAGAGCTATAATTGTCATATCTACTCATTCAAGGAGTAAATCAAAGGAGCTTCAAAGTTATTATCAACTCAAGAGAAGTATTAAGCTTATAGTTATATCATCTCTTTAGGAGTTCATTAGCAAAGTAGTTTCACCCCTTAAACACTTTGTATTTATCCTCTTAAGTCTAGTTCTTGTAATAGATAGATTAAGAGAGAATTTGAGTATCGGTAGTATACTCGGTGTCCTTGTGTTAAGATAGCACAAGTGTTTGAGTATCGGGAGTATACTCGGTGTCCTTGTGTTGCGATAGCACAAGTGTTTGTCCTTCGTGGTATCGAAGAGGTTGTAAGGGTTATTGTGTTCTCGACCCGGTTAAGAGAGACACGGGAGCTTAGTGAAAAGCTTGAAATCCTAAGGAGGCTTCCTTAGGTAGTGGATGTAGGGAAACCGAACCACTATAAATCGCGTGTATCTTTCTATCCCTACTCTATTTACTTTCCGCACTTTATATGTTTGATAATATGCTAGTATGAATATTGTGATATTGATTATCTAGTTTATCTAACATATTGTCATCTAGAGTAGTAAGAGATTAGAAACTCGTTTTTACTTGTATCACTTATATATCGAACCTCTAGCTTATCCATTGTATGATCCCTTAGGAGTTTGATATATTAGTTGACTTAGAAGTTTCTTTCCTAAACTTATTATTGTCCAAAAGATTTTTAATTAGGCATTAATCTTATTAGTAATCCTATTCACCCCCCCTCTAGGACTTTCAGCATTCAACTCACTGGAGTCAATTCGATGATAAGCGAAGTAAAACCTCGATTCACCGCCATATGTAATCCAAAATGTAATGCAAGTAGCTCCGTGTCAAAAGGTATTCTCGCTACACAACTACCCGCAAAACCTACCAAATAATCCTCTTTATTATTGAGAAAAAACCCTCTACCTCCAGTTAAAGACTAAACCCCGTCAAACGACCCATCAACATTAAGTTTTACCCCACTCTCTGGCTTGACCCACTTGACAAGCACGTTTCTTGACGATGTAACTAGCCCCCTATCCGCTCAAGACCCCGCTCCCATACATAGTCACTAGCCACGTTTCAAATGATGGCTATTAGTTCTCTGTCACCCTTCTTTCTAGCCGAGTCAAACCCAAAAATTTGAAGTTAGCGACGAGATAAAAAACCTAGCTCATTAGTGTAGATTTTTTAAAAATTTCACTATGATCAACAAATGTTAGATAAGTATAAAGCATAAAAATCCTAAGCATATACAATCTTATCTCTTTAGAAATAATATCTCGAACAAGACGACATCTTAATAGACAAATACTATATTCTTGTGAATGGAATATTTATCATTTAAAAAATAGCATTAATATTTGCATACATCTTCTGTTATTAGTAATAATTATCAAAAATACGTGAATAACATGTAGATTATTAATCAATACCATAATTGGTCCATCCAAATGTCCTCATCATAAACATATTATGAATGAAAAAAAGCTAAAACAACATAAAAGATGATGTAATTTTTTTAAAAGTTTGTATTAAAAAATTAGACAGAGACATATCCAAGATAAATTTTTGATAGGAAGAGAAACTTTTAGTTTGGGTCAAATATTTTGTTCATGAAGACGAAAAAGTATTTTATTAAAAAAGAATTACTTAAACAAAAAATCAAACATTTATCACTATGTTCGAGAGGACAGGGGCGGGCGGCTGCCTCGCCCCACCTCTGAACCGTCCTTGATTCTAAACGAAACCTAAATTCAATATTACATATATATATTAAAATGAAAGATATTTTTATAATGTTTGGTATTATTAAAAAAGAAAAAAGACCTACAAGTTCGTTTTTAGATGTTTAATATTCCATTAATTCAACTATCAATAATTCATTTCAAATTTCTCCCCCCATCAATGTAGTGTGTTTATGTCAGTCGTCAGAGCTTCTGATTGAGGGATTTTTGCTCACATGGGATTGTTGACCATGGCAGAGCAGTTTGAACAGAAATAAAAACAAAAGGCAGAAGAAGCCTTTACTCTAGCCATGTATATTGTATTGTTTGTGGAGCGAATTTACTGAGATCACAACTGCGCATCATTGACGAATTTGCATTAGCCATTAATGCTTGGATCTCGTTTGCAGACAAGCTGGAGGCTAGAGCTGCTATTCATATTCATACATTGATATATTTAGACAATACTGAGTTGCCATAAATAACAGTACACCTACCTTCACTTCTCATAATTCATACTACGTATCTCTCCCTCTATCCATAACGGTAAGGACACCCTCCCCCATAAAAGACATGTCATACTAGGTTTTGTAACATTTTTTATTTTTTACTTCGGATTTGTAACATTAGCAACAATATTGATAGTCCATAAACAATATGCCATGTAGTTAGTCATTATTGGACTACTAAATAAATAATTTAACAATCATATTTGTAATGACAATTGTCATCGTTGAAAGAAATATTTATTAACAAGTACTACATTTCTTTTCTAAGATAGTGCTGGTTTAAAAGTGTTTTTTTAGAAAAGTATTTAAAATTGCTTCTAAATATTTAAAAATATTTTTAAGAGTTTGTTTTTATTTCTAACATTTTTTAATAAAATAATTGCATGATAAACGTATTTGGAAAAATATTTGTGAGACTAATGTATAGGCGCTCCTCCGAGGAGCGTCTCTCCAATTTATCAATTAATTTTTTTGTCGGTCACACATTAAGCACTAATCAGAGTGAGGCGTTTCTCGAAGGAGCGCCTTTAGCTTTACCCGGAAGTGGGTATTTAGGCGCTCTTTGGAAGAGCGCCTCTCTTCTGCTAAACCACCAAAACCCTTTTGTTTCTTCATTTACCAAAAAGAAGAAAGGAAAAAAAACCTGTCGCGCCCCCTCCATTGACACCCCCTCCGATTAGCCATCACCACCCTTCCTATCGTGCTCTAATCTAGGTAACTCTTATCCTCTTTTTGTTTAATATAATCATATATATATATATATATATATATATATATATATATATATATATATATATATATATATATATATATTAAAGTTATTAAATTGTGTAGAATTAGTAGATTTCTTGGTGTTCTTTGATATGAAGATATGAATTTTGTCAATAGTTGAAGAAATTGCACTATTATGAAATTGCAATATAGGTCTATGTAATTCATGAATTGCACTATAGGTCCCTTGTATTATGTGACGTTATACTATAAGTCCATTAATTTTAAATTGCACTAGAGGTCCTAAAAAATATTAGAAATTGCACTTTAGGTCCCTTAATTCTATAAAATTGCATTATTGGTCCCTTAATTAATTTTATATTGCACTTTAGGTCTATTTAATTAAGAAAATTGCACTACTGGTCCTTTAAACTATTTTATTGCACTTTACGGCCCTAAATTTATAAAAGTTCAGTATATGTCTCTTAAATTAAATAAATTGCACTATAAGTCACTTAATTTATACAATTGCACTATAGGCCCATTAAATTAAGAAAATTGTTCAATAGGCCCTTGTACTGATTATATTGCACTATAAGTCTCTTTCATGATTATATTGCACTATAAATCTCTAAAATTATTTTATTGTATTTTATATCCTTAAAATTATTTTATTGCATGATTGGTCCCTTTAAATTATGTTACAGACGAAACAATGGCCGGACTAAGCCAAGTAGACTACGACCTTACTTTCTCATCTGACATGATTAGTCGTCAAAGATGTCATCGGAGTGAAAAAAATTTGGAAAGGCGATGTAAGTTATTCTTCATATTTTTTCAATGTTTTATATATTTTAAATTTACAATTAAACCGATATTTGGTTGTGAATAGGACAATACCAAAGTTTTGACTATCGTATCGACTTTATGGGCGCCCGATGCGCAAATCCTGCCATTTCTCGAAGAAGCCGGTTTTGGGTGTATTCCAAAAATACCCAAAGTTGTTACTGGTCGAGCCCTGTGCACCGCTTTGGTTGAAAGGTGGAGGCGAGAGACCCATACATTACACTTGTCGGTCGGTGAGATGACGGTGACATTACAGGATGTCGCCATGATCTTAGGGTTACGCATTGATGGTTAACATGATCTATGCAATGATACTTATATGGACCTACATACGAAGTGTATGTGACTACTTGGCAAAGTCAAGTACCTATAGTGAATGGAAATCCAGTGCAGTGTGGTGGGGGCAAAGGTGTGATAAAATAAAGATAATAATAAAGAGTCACACACCCTTGAGAACCACGGAACTCACTGCAAGTATCACAGATCGTATGCAAGTTTTAATGATAAGTCAAGTTCGTTCACAGGGATTGTATCCGTTAGATCTAATTATGTTTAACAAGCGTAGATGAATTTAGATGTTTTAAATAAAAATATAAAAAGATGAAATAACAATCTAATGCAAATAAATAAATAAAACAAATAAACAAAACAAATAACTAAATATGAATGTAAGTCAAATAGATTAGGATTACTACGTCTATTACTGAATTGTTATTCTAACCTGTCACATTAAGCATTATATATTAACCAGGATTCTAAACTACCTAGCCTTTTCTAGACTTAGGAGCAACCTCTCCACTACCAGGGATTCCTAAGTAATGTTTGGAGATTAAATCAAACCTTAATGGCTATCTAGTTACACTAGACGATTATGTGGTGTTGTCAATAACTAAGATTAATCCTAAGATTGATCAGATCTAGGGAAATAAGTCAAAACACATAATAACAATATACGCCAAGCTTAATCAATTAGAATAAACAAATAGTATTTAAAGACCAAATAATAATCCAACAATTAAAAGTAAACTTAAAGAATAACAGCTTAGAAATATGGTTGAGAATAGATTTATAGCTAATTACTCTAAATATAGAGAAGGTGAGATGTAGAAGAGGAGTTGTCAGTCTCCAATCTTCTTCTTCTTGTCTTCCTCTACAGGTCAACTTGCTTCTTGGATGAATAGCTTGATTCTAAGGATGAATATTAATGTAAAGGACTAAGCTATTGTTTAAAACTAAGAAAATATAAGTAAAGACTAAGCCTATACTTTGCAACTGAGCAAGGACATATTTACAATGGTATAAGGGTGTATTTATAGGTGTCTTGGAAGCCATAATTCGTTTTCTTGAAGGAGAAGTAAGTAGTGGACTCCAAGCCCAACTCAAATTCGTAACCCTAAAAACATGCAATCAGGCCCGTTTTTCTTTTGGTCCTAACAGCTTCAATACTCATCCGTTTGACGCGTATGAGTACACCAAATTCATCGTCTCGGAAAGATCTTCGACTTTGCTCTAGACCGTTTCTCCAAATTCCACACCGTTCTTGAGATATAAGCTGATTTGTGGTCGTAGGTGCAGAAATTCAGGATTAAGGCAGCTTTTCCTTTTCCATGTTTTTAGCCTTTGTTTCCTTATCTCCAATTACCATGCTTATCTCTTTCCATATCTTGTAGTCTTTGACTTGGAATCTAATTAATCTCCATAATTATCTTTAAAGCTTCACACTAAATAAATAATTAAACCCAATATGCTCTAAAAATATTATTTTACTAAATCAAGACTCAAAATAGGAAAGTGTAGCATTTCTCAAGAAAATCGACTATAATGACTTCTAAATCACTAAAAATGATGTCTCATCCTAATATAAATTATCGCAAATGAGGAGACATCACAGTGTGGGACGAAAAATATTTTGCCGTTGGGGTGGCTTAAGACTTGTTTTGGCGATGGTAAGTTTTCTTTAAATTTGAATTTGTTTTCATATATTTATTTATTTTTATTGTTGTTTCCCCTTTGGAACGCCTGGCTGCAAATGCCGATCCCGGGACATTGCGGCAATTTACTAGGGGATACATTTTGTTTGTCATTGGCGTTTATCTCCTCCCAACTGCGAAGAAGACTGAGGTGTCTGCCATATATCTTCGTTTTATACAAAATTTTGAATTTACGAGTACTTATAGTTGGGGTTCGGCTATTCTGGCGCATTTGTATAGTGCGTTGTGTCATTGTGCAGAATGTGCAAGCACTTCCTATTTATCAGGATGTGTTCCACTCCTACATGTATTTCTTTTTTAACTTTTTTTTTGCTGCCGAGTTTTTAGGCTCTAATTACAAATATTTGAAACAGATTTGGTGTTGGGAGCATTTACATTTGCGACCAACAGTTAGTAGCAATGATCAGTTGTTGCTTGTGAATGCCCCTGTGTCTGCTTTGTAAGTAAAAGTATATTTTTTTATTGTTATTAGACACTTTTTTACAATTATAGTAATGAATGATTTGGTTGTAGTTGGATCGTGCCCAAGTCTTGGAAAAATATATCCATAAATGTTCTTCCATTCTTCCAGGATGAGTTGGATCAATTGGAACCGAGACAACGGTCTATATATTCACTTTCACCAATTTAGTTTTAAATTTTAATATAGTGTTCTTGTAGTTTTGTAGGTTAATTGGACACCATATGATGCTAGTCGACTAGCTAATGTGGCGGCAATTTGCATGGAGGGAATGGATCTTTATTTGAGTATGGTACCTTTGATTCACTTTGCTAAAGTCGAGTGGTTCCGGCCGTATAGGGTTTTGAGACAATTTGGCTATGTTCAACATAAACCTCGGGCGATCAGAGAAACTGACGACGCTACACATGAGACTACAAATAGGAGAGAAGCGGCCCATGAGCCTTGGGAGGTACGTCAAGTCACTTATATTCAATTGTGGGAAAATCGTTTTCAAAATGTTTTGGACTTCAACGAGCTTGAAACCTCAAACACCCCTACTATTGGCAATGGTTACTTTGAGTGGTATAATCGTAATACGTGGAAATTAGTTGGTCGCACGAAACCAAAAAGCGAGTCCACCGAAGCCGAACAAGGATATATTCCTCGTGGTTGCGAACTTCAAAAAATGGTAATACTGAGGCTTCAAATATTATTTTTATTTAAAGTACTATTAATAATTCAAATTTTTATTGATAGATTGATGGTAGCATTAGAGGATGTGCGCTAGCATTTAGTGATGATGCAACAACTGAAGGTTGGAGAGAGCATATGGTGGAAATGATGGAGCATGCCGGTCAATCTCAATTGTGCGTGAGCATTCAGACTACTTATAACCCTAAAATGCATTTTTAGGAAAAGTACCAAATATGTGTTTCTTAAAAAAAGCACCTAAAGTGACTCTAGATTATAAAATTATTTTTCATAATTTTTTTAAATTTTAATTTTATTCTAAAAGCGCTTTTTACTCTAAAATAAACACTTCTAAACGGACCCTTATTGTCGTGGACAATTCTTAACGACGACTTTTAGTCGTTGCTGGTAAAGCTCTAGCGACGAAAAATTAATTATTAGCAACGACTTGATGTCGTTTCTGATGACTTGCGCGCGAAATATATTCAACGAGGTAGGCAGATTTATCATTTTTAAACTCCATTCAAACATTTTCTACCCCCAATTTCAAACCCTAATTTAAAATAACATCTATCAGACCTCCATCGCTTCACCACCGGAGGACCCTACTTCCATCTCCACATGGGGGGTCCACTCAAACATTGAAATATCCGTAAAATTATCCCCAAAAATGGTATTTTCTCAATTTACATCTTTTTCGATTATATTTATTTTAAATTTTTGTATGCTAATTATTGTTTGATTGTCTATTTATTATGTATTAATTAATGTGTGTTATATAAATGGTAGAATATATGATTATTATGTTTTAGAATTATTTTATGTATCGGTTTTTTTCTAACCATTATACATTATATGTTTCCTTAAAATTTAGTCGTTTATCAGAATGAGTTGGATAAAATCAAAGATTAGGGTGAATCAAGAATTTATGGTAGGGGTGGTGGATTTTATTATTTTTGCGAAAAATCACATGGTTAGTACGGGTTTCATTAGTTGTATATGTACGCGTTGTTTGAATAATCGAAGGTTTCGTATTTACGATGTTGGGGCTTATATCTTAAGGTATAATTTTTGTCAATGTATGAGGTTTGGACAAAATACATTGAAAAAGAACAAATTCTCATGGATGATTCGACATATATTCTCGATGAAGAAATGATTAATGTGTTTGATGATTTGAGGTTCACTTTTGATGTTGGTGGTTGTTTCGGTGACACAGAGATTGGCGACAAGAATGTTCTGATAAAAATCGTGGTTGTTTCGATACTTTATTTGAGGAAATAGAGAGTGAGTAGTATCCCAATTCCACAATAATGGTATCTTTAAATTTCATTGCTAAGTTGATACATGTCAAAGTGAAGAACAAGCGGACGAATACCACTTTCACTGAACTCCTGCAATTATTGCGTCATACTTTACTAGGACATAATTTATCTGCATTGCGACAAAAGTTGAAAATTTTGGGTATGGGGTAACTATGTATGAGTTAACTGCCACTCTAAGAAATAAAAAGCATACGATCCTCCATCACGTGCCTAGGAGCACAAAGAGATATCATATACACATTATTGCAATTGTTGTATTTAGCAACCAGCGATGGACACTGTGGTCAATAGTCATAGGTGTTCTGGCGATCAATAATGATCGCTGAAATATTAAAAAAAATTAAGCCTTTTACGAGCGTGAGACAGGTCGCTAGAGATCTGCCCACATTAGCGGCCACTACATTGGACACTAGTACTTTTTCTAAGAGAATAAGTAAAAGAAAACTTAATATCGGGCACTAAGTGGTCACTAGTAATCTGGACTCACCAGCGATCATCATAGTGGTCGGTAAAGGTACATCTCAACAAATAAAAAATTATTTACAGACATTTGTTGTGATCGCTAAAGGATATAGTTACTTTAGAGACCACTTATGTGGTCGGCAAGGGGACTTCTAGCAAATATTTAAAATACCTCTAGCGACCACCCTTAGTGGTCGCTAAAGGGTTGCGTAATAAATTCATAACAGATTTGGCAATAACTTGCCCGATCCACACTCCCCACCTTTCCCCAAAAAAATGAAAAGCCCTCTCCAAAAAAATTCACAATGGAGCCACCAATTGCCACCACCACCTTCTATTTAGCTATCAGACACCGCCTAGCATTGCCCAACTCACTAGAACCCATTTCCACCATCAAATTCTTTACTTATTTGAGGTATTTCTTCCAAAAAAAATTCATAAAAGCTTGTGTTTTTCATTTTTTATGCTTTGCTTGATATATTAATTGGTGTAGTTGCATAATATAGGTAATTATATATGATTCTCTGTTGTAGTCTAAGAAATTTGTGTGGATTATGAGAAAATATTTAGGGTTTATAAATGTAGAATTGAAAAGGATAGTGTGAGTTACGATTATATTAGATTGAATTTCAATATTTTTTTCTTTAACTCATGTATATATGAGGTTGAATATCAATATAATTTACACCATTTATTCACAAAAATAGTATATTTATCCGAAATATTTTTTTACGGTCCAGTTAAATCCAAATGGACGTAATTAGGGATAAAGAGTGGACTAGATCGAAAAGCAAGATTACTTGCTTTTGTGAAGGGTGTGAAGAGTTTCATTGAATTGCATCATCACCGATGCAATTCAATATTCGTGTAATTGGTTCATGAATAGACGTAAAATAAATATTCTTGAGGCTAAGGCAAATATTTTGAGACATGTGTTTTTATCGACATAAAGTGAAATTTAGAATTTGCATGGTGAAATTGAACCTGTTTTTTCGAATGATTTATCTATTATTGTAGATGAGAAGATGATGAATGTGGTAGATGATTTGAGGGGCATTGTTAATAAAGTGTACACATAAATGGTAGAAAGGAATATTCCACAAAGTAGCGTGGGTTTCTTTGATGATTTGGTTGTGGAAATGAATACCATTTTGTATCATGTATTCATGAAAATGAGGTCGTTTAATTTTATAGTAAAATTGATGTATAATGGACAAATACTTCATTCATGGAACTCCTATAGTTGTTGAGTCAGGATTTCCCCGATGGACATACCATACCCTCATTGTATGAAAACTTTAACAAGAAATATCTATAACGAGTTACGAGTCAATGAATAAAAGTACATGTGTTTTAAAAGGTATAATCGTATAAGATTTTAGATAAGGTGATGAAGTATGTAGGATATCAAATAAACACAACTCCTCTATGTTTCTTTTTTTAAATACAAACGTTTTAAATTTACGTCGGGCTATTTCTTTGGTAACAACCTCCGACCTCTAAAATAATACCAAGTAAATCACAAATTGTGCATCCCGTTCTTTCTTGGTTCCCAATATTGTCATTGTCGTGCACAAGGGGTTGCCCATCAAGTGTTTCCACCGCATTCGAATCTCCACACTATCACTTACAAATATGTTGATTTATATTTATTGTTCCACCAATTAATTATTTTTAACTAAGGTAAAACAAGAAAATTCTCTTTTTAATCCAATAGATATGGCCTAAAAATATTTTTAGGCCACATATTTCAAAAGTACCATTTTTAGGTCAAACATAATAAAAAATGCCACTTTTAGCTATATCACAAATTTTGTGAAATTTTTTATAGATTTTAAGGATAATTTGGGCATTACAAATAAACTATATCTTAATTTTCCCACAACACAAATTAAGAACTTTATTTAAAGTATCAAAAATGCCCTTAAAATCCATGAAATATCTAAGGATAAAAGTGAAATAGTCTATAAATGACCCTTTTGAATATGTTAGACCTAAAAATGGTACTTTTGAAAGATGTGGCCAAAAACTATTTTTATGACATAAGTAAAGTAATGGCCAAAAACAAAATTTTATCAAAGTAAATCATATTCCCCAAGGATATGATAGGAAAATTAAAAAAAATTATAATTCAAAATGATTTACGCTTTTTTTCGTCGCAAATAAAACATCATTTATTAGAAACTGAGTTATCCCAACCCTGAAGGGAACATGTCTGAATACAAGATACAACTCAAAGCAAAAATAGGAAAATAAACTCTATCTAACTTAAACTAGACGTAACATCCCGCTTAACAACCCAATCAATAACACAATTTGATGATCCCTAAACCACATAAACGGAATAAGTGGGAACTCTTTGGCCAATAATCTGATATCTTTCTGGATCGGGAGATATCTCCAGACTGCTGCGCTGGTAGGAGACTTCATGGCTTGGATAACTAAAAATTAAAGCATCACTTTTAACGGTGACGCAAAGAAACGACGAATGTCTGGCATATAAATAGCGTTCCTGATTTCCAAACATTAAAGTACAAGGGGTCACGACTAGTTTGACCAAAGACAACAGTTCCCTCATGATCTCGACCTATAAAACCAATAACAACTCCATGAGGTCTCACGGTTGCCTCTGTGTTGAAATTAATAGTATCCTGCAAATAAGCGGTCCAATGAGAGATGTCAGATATAACTGAAGTATCATGGGATATACACAGGAATGGGGTGGTAGCATGCAAAACATGAGTAAAGTGGCCAGATAAACTATCATTCAGTTGTGTAAGACTAGAAGTCACATTTATACTTTTTTGTTCTATAACAGATTTATTGGGTGTCAACAAGTAAATGTTATCATGGTAATTATTTCCTTAGTCTCAACGCCTCTCTTCGCGTAATTGGAGCTTAGTTCCACAAACCATCGGGCAAATCAGGGTTCATTTGAAAAGAAATCTTGGACAAAAACTGACCATTTGTTCAAAATTTTGTACTTTAGGTGCATTAAAATAAAAAGTGCTCGACTGACTTGCCTGGAAGGTGACATGTGATACAAGTAGCTATAACGCACATTTCGTGGGATATTTGTTTTGTTACGTGGTAAGAGCTTTGTGGCATGCTTTACAGAGAGACGCTTTGAGTTTTAGAGGAAGTGTACCCTTCCAAATTTCATCCCAAACTTATGGGATGGGGGATAAGGGGACACTAACTCGACCATTGTGGCTTCCATTAGACGAGGCCAGGAATTTTAGAGCTTGGTTATACCCTGACTTAGTCGAATATAATCCTAGTATGGGGCCATATCAGCAAATCATGTCGCGGTGGACAATGGAGAGGGATTAATTGTATCAAAAGTGAAATATTTGTGTCCATTTATTGTTCAATTAGTTGGGTGTTCCAAGTACTGGTTCCTGTGTTTATAATTTAGGCAACCTTCGAAGGGAGATTGTCCAACATAAAGGGGAAGGGTATATGTCCTTGTAACCAAGGATCCTGCCAAATGGTAGAGAAGGCGTCCATGATAGACCATGACACAGAAGCCTGAATAAACTCCTTCCCTTTAATAATTTTACGCCAAAATCATAATGCATGGTTACCAATCGACGTGTTTCAGAAAAGGGATTTCTGGTGGAGCAAGGTAATGGGTATGGGGTCCACTAGTGCAACAAATCTACCCTATCTACTCTTAGCCTAAAGGTGGGTTTGAACTTAAGGATTTCCATTTTTTTAATTTGGCTCATGTGGCTAAACAAGCATATAAATCTTAGAGGACCCGGAGTCACTAGTTTATGTACCTTGAAAGGGAATTACTTCATTAGTGATATGCTAGATACGTATAAATAATATAAATTTAAGTGAAATTTTTGTTGAATAGGTAGAGTATATGATTATGAACGGGATTTGAATTTTCTCAAATCGAGTTTATTGCACTATAGGTCCATATACTAATTTATATATTTTTTTGAATTAATTGCCCTATAAATCTCTATATTGTATATTTTAAAAACGTAATTTTCATACCGATAAAATAAATGACTTTCACTAATTAAACACTCATTTTACTATCAATTATTATCAAACAACCTACAATTAATTATCTAATAATATACAATATGTAATATTATAATAAATATTTCCCATCATTTAATTCTATCTTATTATTATTTCTTTATTTTTGTTTATTTTTTATTTTTTCTCTCTATCTCTTTTCTTATATTGTTTCTTTCTTTTTTGTCAATATTTATCTATAATCATATAATTAATAGAAAAACTATATAAAAAATTAAAAGTATATACTACTAGGTTGAATATTAAACTTTTTGTATATAGGGGCAATGATTTATTAAGGCCCTACAAATATAGGATTCATAAACAAAAGCCTGATAGTGACTAACTAGTTATAATCCAACTAAAAAACAATAAAAGACTCAAAAGCCCATCCTCCCCTTTTAGTCACAGTGAACAAATAGAAACCAAAACAAAAACACTATTAAGGTTAGAAACTCTCTCTCTCTCTCTCTCTCTCTCTCTCTCTCTCTCTCTCTCTCTCTCTCTCTCTCTCTCTCTCTCTCTCTCTCTCTCTCTCTCTCTCTCTCTCTCTCTCTCTCTCTCTCTCTCTCTCTCTCTCTCTCTCTCTCTCTCTCTCTCTCTCTCTCTCTCTCTCTCTCTCTCTCTCAGAATGGAATGCAAAGAAACCTCTTCACCACCGTGACCATTCACCACTACCGTCAATCCTGCACCCCCGTCGCTCTCCTGCACAAGAAACATACCGCACAAGCAATCCACCATTCTAGGCTCTCTCCCACACAAGAAAACCGGCACGTTGTGCAGAAGAAACTGCCACGCCGTGTAGAAAAAAATTGTCATCATCGTGCATAAGAAAACCTGTCGCCATTAAACCCTAAAGCTTCACGTCCTCTCTCCCACACAAACAAGACGCCGCCTTCGACCATTCTCCACTATGCTGGCCTGCAAAAGAAAACCGCCGCTGTGACATACCGCCGGATCAAAAAAACAAAAAAGAAGAGCTCTCTTCAAATCTGACCTTTTCCGTATCTGTAGAAGAAAACCGCCGCCGCCTGGACCATTATCCACCATCTTCGAACCGGCTAGCGAAGAACCCAGATTAATGTAAAAAAAGTGTTTAATTGTTTTTCAACGTCGACGTTTATTTAGTTCCACCGAGAGCCGAGAGGGTGAAGAGATTTATCATTTTTCATTATTTTTTTTTAACATAAAAAAAATGTTTCATTGTTTTACAGGTAAAAAAAGTGTGTATGGTACAACCATTAGGGTACAACACTTTGGGTACAGCCACTGGGATTTGTATTAATGGTTTTCCTGTAAAGATCTGTTTTTGGCTTAGGGTACGGCGACTTGGTACAGCCCATAGGGCCCGTCTAATTGGGTCCGGTTGATTGGGTATGAATGTGAAGAGATTCGTTTTGTTTTTGTGTTCCTATGCAAGTGTGCAACGACAACTTGGGTACAACCCATTGGCCCCGACAATTGGGTACAACCCATTAGCCCCGACAATTGGGTCTGGATGATTGGTAGTGGAGGTGAAGAGATCCTTTTTGTTTTTTTTGTTCCTATGCATGTGTAAGTGTGAAGGGGTTTTCTTTTTGTTTTTTTGTTCCTATGTGAGTGTGCGTGTGAAGGGATTATTTTTGTTGTTTTGTTCCTTTGTGGGTGTGTGGTTTTATCATGTTTCACTGTTCCTATGCGAGTGTAAGGTACATCCATTGGCACTTGGCAAAACTGATGGAGGATAATTTGATTTGCGCACTTTGACATGGACAAAAAACGATACGGTCCCTCTTAGACTTTGACATGTACATAATGCTATTCGGACATAATGCTATTATATAAAAGAAATCAATTTATAACATTTAAAAAATGGTAGAGGTACATAACCCCTTGAAAAATAGGTACATACCTACAAGATATTAATTGGGTACAAGGATACGTACCCCACCAGATTAATAAAAACAATAACTTAAATAAATGGGTATAATAGTAAAAAAACAAACTAGAAAAATTAGATTAGGACTTTAATAGGATTTTGTTCTAGTTGGGTTTTAAAAAATAGGTTATTTAGATATGGGGCTCTAATATGTATATTTCTCACATCTGTACTGCTAGGATGGGATAGAAAAATCTATACTGCTAAATTGAAATTAAGATGACCAAAAAAAATTGAAATTAAAAGGTATATACTATTGGATAGAAAAATTTATACTATTGCACAGAAAATTTATACTATTAAATATATAGAATATATACTACTAAAAAATATGAGGTTCATATTATTGGGGTACCACCCTACATCCCCACGCTCACCTACACACTCGTCTTCATATCCATCATCGTTAATTTAAGCATTCAAAACTTTAAAAAAAATATACTCATTATTTTCAAGGATATAAAAATATGAATTATTTATTTCATCATTATATGTAAACTCTACTTACCGATTGCATTTTCAAATTCTTATGATTGAAAAAAATATATTCATTGTTTTAAAGGTTGATGTAGATTAACCATATTCTAATAACTAGGTCATATACTAAGACAAGTTTCTTTTAACATTTTACTTTATATATATTCATTTTGACAAAGTTTAGTACTGAACAATAAAATAAAATATGTATTTAATATATATATATATATATATATATATATATATATGAGGGGTGTGGGTGTGTGTGGGTGTCATATAAAAGGTTAAACTAAGAAATAAGAAATGAATGAATATTGATAAATGCGAAACTACCAAAACGGGGAAACCACGGTCAGAGGGAAAAAAATCATTATAAAATATTGATTACAAAGGAGAGATTACCAATACTGAACGGATTAGTAACAATATATCCAATATACTTTATTTATAGGTAAACAAAGATATTATAGCTAATAACTAAATAAGCCAAGCCTTACAATAATTTGGGTCACAAACTCTAACAATCTCCATCTTGACATAAATATTTTAATCAGGGACAAACCCTAATAATATTGTAATCAGGGTTAAACCCTAAAATAATATCTCCACCTTGAACAAATATCTCCACATTGACCAAAAATCTTCAATGTTAATAAACAACTCACCAAACATCAAATATCCTTCCTCTTCCACTGAATCTGAAGGGATAATTTAAATGTCATGTCAACTAAGCTCAAGAAACACTTGACCTAAATATCATAAGTCACAAAACCCTAAAGGGCTAAACTCAAACAACAAACGCCAACAAAATCCAAGAAACACTTGAACTAGATATCAAACTTAATTGGTTAATATTTCTGCAAAATAGATAAAATCAACACGAGAAATAACATCCTGCACAAAGTGATATACCAAATCAGACTGGTTTTCATATCATTAAAGGTATTCAAAAACTGGAAAGCGGTCAACATATTTTTTTCGCATTTTGTCCAAAGCTTGGTAAGGTATCAAAAATCCCAAAAGAAAATTCATCCAAATTTGTGTGCACGAGTATAACCTGCACCTTAACTTGCGACAACAAATATCTTGCATTACAATTATCCAAAATTGCCATGATCATGAGCAATATATCATAAAAAATCCAATAACAACAAGCTACAATTTTGAGAAAAGTAACCTCAATGTTGATACAGAATTTTGAGAAACCTTAAGAAACACCTCGGTCAATACAGCCAAAGGTCAAAATGAACTCAACCAACGAATCTAAACTTTTCAAGTCAACATTATGGTAACATTCCACAACAAATATCTTGTATAGCGATCCAATAGTGGAATTTCAAATTTTGCGATTATAATAATCATAAATTAAAACAAAAAATGACAAAAATACTCAATATCTGAATAAATAGACCTCTAAAATGGATTTAATATGTTGAAAATCCTTTGGTGGATTGGGCTAAAAAGTCAAAAAAAGTCAATAATCAACTGTCGAGGTCAATGGTCAATGATTTTTGGTAAATGGTCGAACTCGTGGTCAACGAGTCTAAACATCAATAAAATCAATATATATATGTGTGTGTGTGTGTGTATTACTTCATCTTTTACCAATCAGATATGCGGTACACTGAAATATTATGCACCATGAAGTAGAAGATCTCCGCCTTTGTCGTCTTCAGTGAATTCCATAATGCTGACCAATTTGTAAAAAACCCTACCTGACGATTTCTTCTTCTTTGTTGCACTGGAATATTCCATAACCTTTTATTCTGCATAGTAATATAAAGTAAGCATGCTAATTATTAATTAATTAACAAGCTAGCATATATCACAAAATTTGTGTCGGAATCGATTAATACGATGTCTTCTTAAAGAATATAAATAATTAGCTAGTTGTAATTAACTTAATGCTTTAGCATGTAATAACAATTGATTGGATAATAACAAACTAATGGGATGCTCTGCTCAATTTTAATAAGTTGGAAGGATCAACCATATTCTTGATTTGAGTCAATCAATAAATGTTGTTTTCAAATATTTAGTGCATACACACTTGCTTGTTCGTAGTTTGTATTTCCTTGACAATTTCATCATAAAGTTCGTCAATAATTTCTACAAATTGAACAAGTGGTTTCACAAATATTTCAAGCTTTACTACCATAATAGTTGGAAGCATAATAAATCTCCACGGGTTTTAATTATTCATTTGTATATGGTTCTACTTTATATATGTTTAGGTTATAGGTGAGAAAGATTATGATGGGTGGAAGTCGTTGGTGGTTGGAAATAGGTATTTGCTAACTCGAATAGCACATGTTTTGTTTTTTGGTGGTGTCGCCTAAGTAGGTGATAATGTTGACTTGAAAAGTTTAGATTTATTGATTGAGGTCATTTTGACCTTTGGCTGTATTGACCGAGGTGTTTCTTAAAGTTTCTCAAAATTTTGTATCAACATTGAGGTTACTTTTCTAAAAAAAAATTGTAGCTTGTTGTTATTGGATTTTTTTATGATATATTGCTCTTGATCATGGAAATTTTGGATAATTGTAATGCAAGATATTTGTTGTCGCAAGTTAAGGTGCATGTTATACTCGTGCACACAAATTTGGAAGAATTGTCTTTTGGGATTTTTGAACCACAAAAAAATTGTTCATTTGTTTTAACTAGTTGTAAATTTCAAAAAGTTTGGGTTGAAGGTCGTTGTTGGAGTTGACTAGCTAGAGTTTACTTGTCAAAGGTGTCTTGCCAAAGGTGGTGGCTAGATGTGGTGATATAAACTCCATAGACATTAAACCTTTTTAACTCAAACTTCTTACTTGCATTAATGTTCCATATATTAAATATAATCTCCCACTTAAGCTAAACAAAATCATTTTCACATTTCTTGTAATATTTTAATGATTTTTAATAGAAATTATTTCTACTAAAATAAGGTGTTCAATTTATAGTGTCGTTTAAGGTATTCAAATTCACAAAACCAAATATGGTGTCAAACCTGTAACGACTTATGATATACTCTGATTACCAATGTCTTCATCACGGGATAGTAGATGTTTCCTTAAATCGATTTTCGTGATTATATCCTCCTCTATTGTTGTTAATTTTTCATCTTTACCACACCCAACACATATGAGAGCCAGATTCTTTAAAAAATCTGCATCCTAAAGTACCCGATGCAACAATTTAAGTTCTAGCAACACATATCGTATTCAAGAAAAAATATGTCATTTCTCCTTTTTTGGATATTAGTTGTTCATTCGTAGATAGTTCTACTAAATCTATGTTTGGATGAAGAGTGTGAAAGATTGTATGAGGAGGAGGTGGTTGGTGGTTGGAAAGAGTTGTTTGCTTACTCGAATAACACATCTCGTTTTGTTTTTTGGTTGTGTCGCCTAGGTAGGTGATAATTAAATTGTTATAAGGGTTGTGTCAAATTCCATTTCATCATTGTTGTTGTCGTTAGTTTTTTTCTAATAGTATAATTAAGTATTTAAGTTATGTTCGGTACTTGTAACACGACCTATGAGGTCTCCGATGTAATATAAAAAAGAAGTTATGTTCGGTAGGTTTTTACTAAGATGATATGTGACTATCTCCCTTTTCTATTAAGATCTAGGATTCTATTTATTAATGATCATTTTTTCAGTTTTTTCTATTTAATTTTTTTGTCCACGTCTCATTGATCAACTTGGTGTTTGTATTGTTCCATCCTTTTTAATATATTTAATTCATATTCAATCAAAAAATGAGTTTTTATATATTTAATTCATATTCAGTCAAAAAAATGAGAATATAGAGATACTTCCCTTCCTCATTTTTAACTTTTCCTTAAGGTAAGTTTCCATTTTTATATTCATTTTTTCTTGAATCGTAAAAATTCTTCATCGTGTCCCATGTAAGGACATGCCCGAAGTGTAAGCAACTATGAACATAATCAAATATACTTTGAAAGGGAACCCGCAATTACATTATTCAAATATGTGCACTATTAATTTGGTTACTTAGTTGTATCTTGTATCTAAACAAACCCCCATTTTTGATATGCCACTATATTCCACCATTTCCCCCGCCATAGGCCACAAACGATATTCAATCCCAAAGTTCATGTAACCCCCACATGCCATCCACATGGGTTGTAATAAGTTTCAATCAAAAGAGTGGAGAAAACCATCCCAACGGTCATTATTCTATCCACAAAACGATTTGCACTTAGATGCAAAAATTAGAAAGGTGAGAGATTAGACTCTAGGGGCCAAAATACCTTTGCTGAGTGCATTTTATATCCCCCACTCCACTTTCGGTGTAGTGATGTTTTAAGTCCAAAAAGTGCATATAAGTAGACCCCTAGGGGTGGGGTGGGTTGCACATTCGGGTGGGAATGGTCTAACTAAATCTAAACCTGCTTTTAGTTAGCCCAGAGGACAAGGGGTGTTCCATCAACCGTCTAAAGCCCAATAAAAGTTCCATTACCAAGCATTATTTGCCCAGCAACTTAAGGTGTTTATTAGCCTTTTCCAGCTAATCATTCGAAATCATCAAGAATATATAGAAGTATAGAACCTTTATTTAAAAGAAATTATTCCCTGAGCTCGACAATTTTTAATATAGATCTAAGAATCTCAATCTTTTGATTTACAGTTATTAATAAATCTTAATTTAAATTTATTATTTTATTACTTTTATTATCTCTTCTATATATATATCTAATTATAACCTACAAATCAAATCATTTACCCATTTCTTCAAGAGTAAATTATTTTTTAAAGCCCAAAAAACCAAAAAATTATTCAAAAAGTCTTAATTAAAAAATCATTCTAACAAAGGCCTAAGTTAGATATTTTAGTTAGATTTTTACCCTTATACCTTACTCAATTCGGTATTGGTACATACCAAAGTTTTTAAGTTTTGTACAAACCAATATTTATTTGTTTGGAACGCACCAATTTTCCCGAGTTTGGCACGTACCAAATGCTTTTTATGTTCGTTTTTACGTTTTACGGGTCCTAATAGTTTTTTTCTAGAGGTTTGTTTATGTACGAGGTTATTGTCCTAAAAAACAAGACACGGTTTTATTCACGATAATGATTTTCACCAAAAAAAAAAATTGGTACAGTCCATACACATCAATTTGGTACATTCCAAAAAGATTAATTTGGTACTTTACAAATATATCTAAATCTATATTTACAACAAAAAGAAATCTTTTACAATAAAAATTCGAATAAAAAAAATAAAAAATACAACGATCAACAAAAAAAATTTAAAAAAAAAACCAATCTGGTGTTGGTTGAGCGGATGCGAGTTGAACGGAGGTGCTTGGGCATGGATATCAGAATCTGGTTCGATGATGGTGGAGTTGTGCCTGCGCAGCGTCAATGGAAGCTTCATGAATGGAGCAAATTTGAAGCGACGGCGGTTACCTCTGTGTGCAGTTAACTCTATGGTTCGTGTGGGGTGAACGGCAGGCCCAGCGACGGCGGTTTTCGAGCGAGGTGAAGAGGCAGGCCAACGACGTACCTCCGTGTTTCACGCGACGTTACCTTCGTGCTTCGTGCTTCTTGCATTAGTCTTCTTCTCCAGATCGGTGTGAGTCTTCTTCTCCATTAGCGACAGGCCAGCGACGGTGGTAGTCGTCTTCTCTAGATCAGCGACAGTCGTCTTCTCCAGATCGGGTGTGCAGGAAACGAGGCGGTTCTCCTGCCGGTGCGGAAGCTAAGAGGAGAGAGGGAGAGGCTCGGAAGATGAGGGCGGCACTGAAAATGGTGGGGAGTAGACGACAGCCATGGACGAGCGGTTGCTGGTGGCGAAGGTGGGTGAAGAGGTCAGCTCTCTAGTGGCGAAGGTGGGTGAAGAGGCCGGCGGTTGCTAGTGTCGAAAGAGAGAGGGGCAGCAATGGGGAGGTGAGGCACGGGATAGAGAGAGAAGAGAGAGAGCCACAGAGAAATGAGAGATGAAGGTCGGTTCTGATTTCAGAACCCTAAAAGGTTTTTTTTTTTTTTTTTTTGCTTTTATTTTTTGATATCAGTATAGAAAGGGTGTTTTGGGTTTTTACATTGGGCTTGTTGGGTTTAGTTGGGATACTTGTGGTGAGGACTTTGTTAGTATATCGAAGGTTGTTTAGGCTTTTATAAATAATTGCCCCTTTCTTCAAAATCCTCTCAGCTCCAACCACACCGGCTATTCGTACTGGATTTTTTTAGAAAAGATTTAGTGGTGTTTCGAAGGTGGCATAAACCAACTAAGGTTTCTAGTTTTTGTTGGTTAGTTCGAGCGGAGTTACAAGTGGTGGTGGTGGTGGTGGTGGTGGAATCTCGGCAACCTTGGTGGTGGTTGTGGTGGTGGTGGTGGTGGTGGTGGTGAGCGGAAACAACGAAGGCAAAGGCAACAGACTTAGTTGCGGAACTCTACACCAGCCATGGCTTGGTGGTGAGACAACATCAACGACTAGCGGTGGGGCTTCATCGCACATCAATGATGGTTCGTGGCCATGGCGCTTGGTGGCTTTGAACGTGGTTTCACAGTGCGAGCTCGGAGTTGTGCTTAGTAGCAACACTGGAAGAATTACGGTTTTAGCGAATTAGCGAAAAAAATAGATTTGAGAAAATGGTAATGTCAATTATTTGATATCAGATTTAAGAGATTTAGAATAGATTAGTTAGTTGGGTTATTAATTTTATTTTTTTAATTAATTAAATTTGTATTATTTATTTTTGAGTTAACTTTTTATAAAATCTAAAAAACAATAATTTACCCCCAACAAGTTTATTTATTTATTTTCTCCTAAAAATATCCAAATTGAATGTGATAATCCATATTTACATTTGCATTTATTATATTATATCAGCATAGATATTATTTCACATGCAAATCAAAAATTGAATTCAATTCCTAAATTGTAGGGAAAAATTAAAATAGCATTAGTAGCAGATTATAAGCGTGGTCTTCTTTCGCGGTCTATTACTTGATTATTCTTTCTCCTAAAACATCTATCTTGAATTAATATCTTCGTCAAAAAAGCTATACGAAAAATATAATTCAACTATTCCAGTTACATTAAATTCGTTATTTTAGCTATATTTTGATTACATGTTTTTTCATCCATTGTTTTATAAAAACATCCCCATTATTGTTATACCTACGATCCATTGCAATACATAGACGACTTGTTAATATTACACAAACAACACATTGATAAATCTATACAACCCACAATCTTATATTGTTAGCTCTAGTTTTATATTGTCAGCCATAACTTTTTATTTACGTTTCTAATATCATTTTATCTAACTTTTTATTTGTTTTATATATATATACAGGAATATTGTTAGTTTTACAATTCAAGAAAACAATTATTTTATGATGAAATAAGAAATATTATATACACAGTGCTAAAATTTTGTAATTATAAGATATTTTAATTATATGATATTATAATTATAAAAATAAATTTTGATTATAAAATATTTTATTATTAATAAAGATAATAAAGACTATCTTGGTTATTTTATTAAACCCTGACAAAAAAAACAGTTCAACAATAATCATTCTATTGGATCAGGCCCTTTTGGATGGAACTGTTTAGTCGTTTTGGCCAGAATTTTTAGTCAAATCAACCTTTAATTTTTCTTGTAATATAACAATTATAACATGTTTTCAGTTAATATAAAAACACACACTAAGAAAATTTCAGTGGTCATTTGTAAATTTCTTTTTTCCCTACCCAAGAAACTTATTAAGAAGGTGTTTGTTTTTGAGATTTTAATCTGATTTCATTAAGATACCAAATCAATAAGACAGTTTGTTTTTTTTTAAAATCTAAATGTCTCTAAACCGTTTGTTTTTCTAACCAATTCAGATCTAAATGTCTTTTAACTGGTCTGTTTCATTAAGATTTTAAACCCAAGTCTGAATCATTCTTAACAGAATAAGTGCTATTCAGTATACGACACCTCTGCTTCAATTCAGTCTGCTCCAAGATTTATTACGCCTACGCCTGTGCAGATGTTAAAATCTTCTGTGCTCAATAACTCTATGGTGAGTTTCATTTTGCTACTTGTTTTTTATTTGAGGATACTGAATAACTCTCGATTAGGTGCTCAATGATCCTATTGCTTCTTGTTTCTATAGTAAGAACATAATTTCCACTCCCTCCTTACTAAGATAAATTTCCCAACTTGATATTAGTACACAAAGCACTACATTGAGGTACAAAACGGTTCATCAGACAAAACCACTCAGTTTGTTTTTAGCTTCTTCTCTTATCTCATCTTTCCAAGTAAAATTTTCCCAAATTAAGGACCAGAAAAAAACAATAATTCCACTTAAAAGCTTAATAAACCAAGAGACTACTACATTAAAATCCAAAGCATCAAAAAAGTTACCATATTACAAAACCAAAAGCCAAATCCAAGTGTAAACAGACAAGACTCAAATAACAGTCAAGCCAAAAAAACATAATTCATCAGTCACTCCATTCGCTAACAAATTTAAAAAAATCACCAACTACCTGGAAAAACTAATAATCCGCTGGAGAGATGACATCATCAATCTTCAAAATCATCTTAACCACTTGAGTAGCAAGGAATATCTGCTGTTGCTTTCCAATCAATGTCTCAAAAACATTCTGCTCCTTCATATCATTTGTTCCCACATCATTGCAATCAATCCCACAACACGTATTATTCTCCTGCATTTCATTAAAATTATTAGTATTTTAAACATAAATTAGATTCAAACAATTATCCAATCATCCAATCATTACCTTGATTTGCTGAGATTTGACAGCGGATAAAGTTTCAATTGGTTGAAGACCACTATTTTCAGCAAGAGCCATCGGAATAGCATCCAATGCATCAGCAAATGCCCTAATTGCGTACTGTAAATAAAATTATGCGTGTTAATTTTCAAATTAAAGAAATTTAACATGGGATAATATGATAATATCATACCTGTTCAACTCCGGGATATTTATCAGCAGCAGCTTCAACAGCAACTGAACAAGCTATTTCAGCTGAGCCACCACCATATACAATCGAGTTGTTACGTATCAAATTCCTAGCTACACATAAAGCATCATGGAGGCTACGTTTTGTCTCTTCAATCATCATCTTGTTACCTAGTAGTAATACATGTCATAACTATGTGTTAAACAAGGAAAAAAGAACAGAGAAAAAAGAAAATTATAATTTTACCTCCACGAATGAATATTGTTACAGCTCGTGAATTTGCACAGTGCTCAATGTAAATCATACGATCCTTTGTGGTACCAAATGATTTTTCTCGAACCAAACCAGCCTATATGGTAAAAATGAGTAATTTTATTACTTCTACAGATTTATATATGGGAAAAGAGATTAAAGCAGAGAAATAATTACCCGTCCTAGCTTATCTGGGGTCAATTCCTGAAACCTTGGAACAATTCTTCCACCTAATCATAGCACAAAATATTACACATACGATATAACATAACACTAAACAAATTAAAAACAAACCTGTAGCTATAGCTATCAACTCCAACTCAACACCACCGACCCATCTGACAGCTGGCAGATTCCTGTGCATTAAGAGATGATTCGCTTCATCATCAAAACCCCATTGACAGATCACCAAAGTAGCACCAACATCCTGTATAGTGCAAAATATTTTAATTAAAATCATGCTCTCATTACTCAAACATTCCTAAGATTCAATAAATTTACCTTGCACTGTTGAACCATGTCATCGAAGTACTTTTGCTCTTGTTCGCGCAAAGTTTGGAACTTTTCGACTGTATCAATATCAACCTTATGCTTAGTCTTAGGTTTAGGTGGTTCAAAGGGGCAGGTTAAAATAGCAATTTTCGCATCCTCGATAGCTTTAGGCATTTGTGGATGACTCATATCTTTATCAACAACAATCCCGTAAATTAACTCAGTATCCTCCAACTTTCCACCAACTTTCCCCTCAACTTTGATTAAATCCAAATTAACATCTTTCCTTTCCAAATCCGCAACAGCTAAAACAGCTTTCACAGCAATCTCTGCTAAACTTCGTTTGCATCTGTTCACACTGCAATACATACACTCAATACATTAAAACACGTTCATACTTTAGGCATTGGAAAAGGTACATATTGTTTAAGCACTTACATTTTGGAGGATAAAGTGGTCATGCAGGTACGAATTAAACTCTCTGCATCATTCAAACTGAATTCAAACTTATGTGAAATACGTTGAAGATGTTCACTAGCGATTCTTGAAGCCATTTCATAGCCTTCAGCAATTCTGATTGGGTGGATTCCACGTTCTAGAAGCTTCTCAGCTTGTTCTAGAAGTGAACCTGCCATTACAACTACACCAGTGGTTCCGTCACCTATTTCATAGTCTTGACTTTGTGATAATTCAACCATGAGTTTCGCGATTTGATTGTCCACATCCATTTGCTCAAGGATTGTAGCACCATCATTAGCTGAAAATGGAATAATAAAATAATTATATAATGCCATATGATTGTGAATAGCAAATATACACTTTTATTCCAGAAAATACACCCAATAAGAGGACATGTTAAGAGATTAACCAGATACTGTAACTTTATCTTAAAGATAAATATAAGTAGAAAATGAGTGACAAGAACATACTTTTTTTAGTAATGATTAATTAAACCCCATTTAACCACTAAACCCTAGTTATTCACAGTAATATATAAACACAAGTAAATTAATTGCGTTGATTAGCAAATGAAAAATAGTAAACCCTAGCTATTCAAGCTAAGATATATACACATGATATGTAACATTTTATCTCGTTAATTAGCCAATCGATAAAATGAAAACTCAAAAACCCTAGCTAATTACATTTTACTGTTTCCAAATCGAACAATCAGTTCCTATTAATATAATTAGTATACATTTACAGAATAAAATGCATATGAAGATTGAGAAGTGAGTATGTATATTACTGATAGTGACATCGCCGTCTGGGCTTTGGAGCATTTTGTCCATTCCCTTGGGACCGAGAGAGGTCCGGAGGATACGAGCAACGGCTTTAGCGGCGGAAATGTTCGCCTTCTGAGCATCGAGACCGCGAAGACGACTCTTCTGCTCTTGCTCCTTTATTATTATAAATGGCCGTCCGTACTCATCGAAAGCTAACGCCATATTGGCCGCCGATTGATCTCACTCTACTGAGAGAGATCCGGTTCTGGTTATGATTCCGGTTTATATGATTTTTTTGGAGATCTGAAAATGGTGAAGTGAGCTATGTGCTATTCTTTGCTCTACAAGGTTTAAGTTATATGTGAGATGCCCTAGCGTGCTTTGCTTAGTTTCTATTTTTTATTTTTTATTTTTTATTTTTGTTTTAAAAATCTATTATAAGAATGCGTATGGGCCAAAACCCGCTAATATAAGCCTGTCACGCTCAAAGCCCGTGTGGGTTTTAGCAAAATTCAGAATCCACGGTTTTTTAAACCTATCTAGCGGGCCAATTTCCATCTTTCTTGTTTGTTTAATAAAAGTATTTTTATTTTATATTTTGTTATGAGAGAGGTTTAAAGCGAGTGACCAGAAAGTAAAATTTTCAACTAATTATTGATTAACCATAGTTGTTTTAGGTACATCCCAACGACAGTGGTCTCATGCTGATAACTATCATAGCCTCATAGGTCATCTGGTGAATCTCTATACACAGTCGGCCCCTTCGCACTTCTCGCGCCAAACTTAGGGGGTGTTTGTTTACATTTAATGAGATCTTAATCTGGTTCATTAAGACACTAGATCAATAAGACCGTGTGTTTTTTCTGACGAATTCAGATCTAAATGACTCTTAAATGGTTTGTTTCATCAAGATTTTAGACCAAAACTAAATCATTCAGACACTGCCTCTTAACAGAATAAGTTATATTCAGCTGTTCATTCAGCATTCAGTACTTATTACTTAAAAACAACCAATACCTTAGCCATCCAGCTTACTTGTTTACCTCCGATGGATATTAAAAGTATTCTATATCCATGGGATGAATAATCTAGTTATTTTTTATCCATATATTTGTATTATTTTTCTTATCTTTCATAAACTAACTTTATTATTATACACTTCATATAATACAAAACTAAGGACTTTAATGCATAGTTTGAATTCACATTTTTAAAGGAAAGGAAATGATAGGAATGTGAAATAGTAAAAGAATGGATATAAAAGTAATAACTGGATTGTAAAAATAATAACAAAGAAAAAGAAAGTAATTGATTAACATTTTTCTTATTTGGATTCACATTATTAAAGAAATGAAAATTACTTTTATACTATATTTATGTTATGTGGAGTATTAAATATTAAATTTATAAGTCCGACATTTTAAAATATAATCTTTCTTTTCCATTAAAATGACTCCAATATGGGATGATTGAAAAGTTGTGGTTTTTTAAAGGAATCCAAGAGATTAAGTCATCAATTGAATTACTTTATTTCTATTTATAATCTAATCCAAAATACGAAACAAATGAAAGAAACTTATATTCTTATCATTTCTTTTCTTTTCCTTTAAAGATTGCATGAAGCTATAAATAATCGGTTTTTTTGGACAAGGAACCGGTGTTCGATTCTCTCCAAGTAACCTAATGTTGATGAAAACGCAAGGGGAACACAAGCCTCCAATCAATATGACATCAAATAAATGGAACTAATCCATACAATATCACTAGTAGGCAAACAAACTCCAATTAGTTGATAGGAGTAAATATCTAAGTAACCACCGTCACAAATGACAACAATTTCACATCCACTATTTAAACATTAATAAAATCAAACATATTAATATCAATATTCTAATTTTTGGTGAATAAATAGATATGTGGGATAATTTTAATAATTTATAAATATATAACTTACATATATCCTTGAGCACCGGTCACCATATCTTGGATTGAAATACACGAAAGGATAGTATAGTTGGATTTTAACAGCTTTTGACCTTTGATCAAATGAGTAAACAACATTGAAAGGTTTTCAAGAGTTCTATCCACTACTAATTGCATGTTATTTGGTGGGAACGTGCAGCTATCATTTGATACTATAAATGCCAGTTGATTTCATTATGCATTGTTACAAATGATATTATTTAGCTTTCGCCTCCAGGCTAATCCTGAGGGGGCCTTTTATAATATATTTACTAACTTGAAAGTTAGGAGTATCGTAAGGAGCTCTTATCCAGAGTTTTCTAATGACCCTGGTTGTTTTATAAAATAAGTAGAATGATGTAAGAAGAAATTTTGTAAAATCCTATTGAGGTCTCCCTCGAGCGAGTTCAAAAGATACCATATGCGCACTCTCAGTTTGCCTACGTATATGGGAAAGTCACAATTTTTCAATCATATACTAGAGTCAAAGGCATGATATATAGTTACATACTAGAGTTTTGAAGACAATGAGGTAATAGGGAGACATATGTATTACACTACAACATACAGACCCCCTTTGGATGACTCATCTAAGATGCCATTCAACAGGACTTATGTTTGCATCATAAGGTGGTGGGGGCAAAGGTGTGATAAATAAACAGATAAATAAGATAATAATAAAGGACACACACTCTTAACTACCATGAGAAACTCACTGCAGGTATAACAGATCGTTTGCAAGTTTAGTTTGTAAGTAATGTTTGTTCGTAGGAATTTAATCCGTTAGATCTACTTCTATTCAATAAGTGTAGACAAATTTAGATGTTTAGATCAAAACAGAAATAAGATGAATAATTATCTAATGTGAATAAATAAATAAATAAATAAATAAGAACGCCGATAAATAAATATGAGTGCAACTCAGATAAATTAGGGTTACTGATATGAGACTATCTTATGAAGTTGTTATTCTAATCTTAAGGGTGAATTGAGCATTATATATTTACCAAGATTCGAAATTCTTCCTAACCCCCGTCAGGGTGGACTTAGGAGCAACCTCTCCACTACCAGGGGACTTGGGTAAGGGGGCCTTGTGTAATGATCGGTGGTTAAATTAAACCTTTATGGCTATCTTGTTAGGCAAGCCCGTCAGGATCATTACCGCACACTAGACAATTATGTGGTGTTGTCAACAATTGAATCCCTCTTCCGGATGTTAACTCAATTACTAAGGATAGTCCAAATCTAGGGCTGGAACAATAAGTCAAAGCACGTAATACAGATATACGCCAAGCTCAAATCAATCAAAATAACAAATAGTATTATGGAATTTAAGGCAAAATAATAACCCAACAATTAGGAATTGAACTTACTGAATAAAAGTTTAGAAATATTATTAAGCCACAAATCTATATCTAATTACCCTAAATATATAGAAGGAGAGATGTCGAAGAGGAGTTTGTCGCTCTTCTTCCGATTACTTCTTGTCTTCCTTTATGGGTCAGCTTGCTTCTCTGGATGATAAACTTGATGCTAAAGCTTAGAACTGAGCAAGGACATGTTTACAATGATAAGAGAATGTATTTATAGGGGTTTAGAAGACCCTAGGTCGAAATCTTGAGTGGAAAGCAAGTAATTGAAATCATTTTCCAATTCAAATTTGTTTCCTAAAATATACGAGAGGATAAACACTGCTCACTGTTTTGATCATATCTCCTTCATTATTGGACCGATTTTTTCCTACCTTATATCAAAACGACCTCAGAAAAACGATTTATCTTTAACATTTTGAATGATCATCGAAATTCCCGTCCAAATTGAAGTTAATATTCACTTTAGTGGACGTAGCTGCAGAAATTCAGATTTACTTGACAGCTTTTCTTTTCCTATTTTATTTGTTCTTCCTTTTATCTCTTGATTCCTTCCATATCTTCTTTCTCTGTGTTATTAGAATTGATTTGGCATCTAATTATATTCCATAAACCTCAAGAGCTTCACATTAACACACAAATTAAACCAAATATGCTCTAAAAGTAATAAATCATCAAAGCAAGACACGAATTAAGAAATTATCAAATAACGGATAAAAATTTATAATTAATTAATCAAATACACCTAAAATGATGTCTCCTACCTATACTATTATATCACAAATAGGGAGACATCATAAGGCTTGGGAAGTTTTGATGGCAAAAACAAGAATAGCCCTCATCTTTGAGCTAGCGCGCTCCTTTTAGAAATGATAAAGAAACTGGCCAAGTTCATTCCAGGACAATCAGGCTTGGGAGGTCTTGATAGTCGATACCTTGACATTTCCATTTCCTAATAAAGCCCATATGTATCTTTCCCTAGATGGTAAAAGTTTATCATCATAGTCTCTCATTCTGAAGAAATGAAGACCTTTTTAGAACTATTAATTTTATGACAAGACATGGAGATACAAAATTATCGAAGTAGTAATATGCATGACGAACGTCCCGTAAGAAAATCCATAAAAAACTGAACCACATAAAGACTAGTCAAAGCCCCTGGGTGAATCCCCAACCGTAAAGTTTGAATTAGGTGAGTTGCTCAACATTTCCATGAGGGTTGTTCGTCAATAAATGGAGACATGTCACCCATAAGATTAATGATACATGTTAACCAGTTAGGTTAGCTCAACTGGCCAGAGGCTTGCTATTTTTTCAGCACTTAAAGGAGAGGTACAGGGTTCTGGGAATACATGGAGAGGTGTGTATATTCCCGTGGAATTAGTCGTGGTGTGCACAAACTGGCCAGGATCACCCACGTACCCAAAAATAATAATAATAATAATAATAATAATAATAATAATAATAATAATAATAATAATAATAATAATAATAATAATAATAATAATAAGGTTGGCATTAATAAACCCTAACACTATATAGGATCAATACTTATCTAGAAGATTCAACTTCTTGTAGTACTGACATGTTCGCCATTCCCCGAGTGTGATGCTTTGTTTTCAATCCAAGCAACCATTCTATATTAATGTTGATATCTCTTGTTTTAAATTATATAGGACCAATACATCATTTTAGTCTCTTTTTGGGCCTTGAGTTAATATTTTAATTCGTTGTCGCATTGTATAGTTGTGTTCTTGTCATATATGTTCTAGAAACAATTGCGTGTTTTCGGCATTTTAATGTGTTTTTTGTATTAAACATGCAAGGTGGTGAACTGGATAGAGTACAACGACAAGACGTGAGTGCGAGACTTAAAGGTAAGGAATTGGAGCTAGGATAATCCCATATATTAGTGTGAGCTAGGATAACCTCTTTTTTGGGAAGTTTGACTTTGATTTGTGGCTTCGGCCTTACTGTTATTTAGTTTCTAGTGTTGGCTTTGTTGTTATTTAATTACCCCCATCCTCTGAGCCCCCACCTTGTAATTTCTTTTTACGTTTTAATATTGATCGTATTTTGTTCAAAAATATGTGTTTTAATATGAAAAGTGATTAAGGGTTTAAATTATCGTTGACCGGTTAAAATAGTAGAGTGCAAAGATTTGGTTATTGTAGTAAATGATCCACTTGAAGCCGAAACACTTGGGATCTTGAAGGCTTGTCTTATTGCGAGAGGTCATAGGGACAAGCGTTGTATCATTGAAATCAGCTGCAAGGGTTTGATAAATCCTCTAGCTAATAACTTAAACATTTGCAACCCCAAAATTTGTAATATTATTTGTAACATATATATACCTTGTTTTGGAGATATATAACACTATTTTTTCTTTTGTAAGGAGAGATAGGAATTTAGAAGCGGATTGAGTACCCAAAAATATGCCATTAGGCAATTTGCTTAGGGAGTGGTTAAGTCAATATACGAACCAATTGGCTAGATTGTTGTAAATTGATCTTGTTCCCTTTGGAATAGGCTAAACTATTGTAATACTTTCTTATTAATGAAAGTAATTAGAAAAATATAAAAAAGAAATAGCCAGCAATATTTAACTATAACTTAATTATGTATTATATTAGTCACCGGTTTTCTTACATAATACAAAATTACTCAATGAATTAATTATATAGTATATTAGTCATCGATTTTCTTACATAATACAGAATTACTCAATGAAATTAATTTTTGTAAAAAAAATTAAACCTACGTGAAATGTTTCGACTTAATGAATCCCTGACTCCCTGACAAGAATTTTACATACAGGTCCCGTGTTGTTGCAAGTGTAGGTAAAAAATACTTAAATTCCATTTGTGACAAAACCAACACACCCAATGATTGTCCATGCAAATCTATATGTGTTTATTGTAAATGTGTATTACATAAATGAATGTATATAAGAAATCTCATATGGCCATTCATTACCCCTCAAAGGAAAAAAATACAAACTATATATGATAATTATTTCTATGGTTTAATTATCATTTGCTGCAAACATGTATTTGATAATACATGTTAAATTAATTTTGTTTAACCTATAACACACAAAAACATTATTTTACAATAAAACACATTTATTTAAAAATAAAGTACCTTCAAGATACTCATATATTCAAACTATTAATACCAATGCATCATATGTCATATACGTACGTACATAACCTAGTTTAAAAGAAGAAGGAACCAACAGCAGCTGCGGTAACAACACCATAAGAAATGGTGGAGACCTTAATGTTAGCTGTTGCTGCACCTTTTTGTGTTTGGCCTTTAGGAAGATCAGGAAAAGTATTAGCTGCAACTGGTGCACCAATAGATGCAGCTTCGTCAGGTTCACCATCAATGGTGCCAATGACATCATCATCATGTGCAACATCTTCATCTATGATTGCTGGTCCTAATGGTGCTGCTGCATCCGATGCTGCAGGTGTGGAGGCGTTAACCATCAATGAAGACATGCCAACAACGGCGAAAAAGATTAGAGCAAGAATCACAAATTGACGTGCCATTTTTTCGTTCTTTTTTGTTCAAGATAAATAATTTATGTTTCTTTATAGAATTTTTTGTTTGTTTACGTTGCTAAATTAGAGAGTAATATGTTGTGTATAAAGATATATATATTTATGTGTTGTAGCGTAAATTTTGGTTGTGAAATCTTCCCATTTCTAATGTCCACCATGCAACTTTAATGGTCAAAACTAGTAAATTCATTAAAACCATATACTAAGGGTGCTGAAATCCAGTATTCCATCGGTGGTAATGTGGCCATTAACTTTTTTCTTTGGGTCAGAATATGCCATTGACTATTTTTTTCCTAATAAAACAAAGAATTATCAATTAATAATATTTTGATTAATCAATTCAAGTATATAGAAAAAATAATATTAATAAATAATCTTTTGATTAACCAACTCAACAAAGAATGAATTTGGAACCTAACAACAAATTTACTAAGCCCTTAGAAATTATTTACAATTTCGCAATTTTGGTTGATTTATTTTAACTCGTAAGATTTATTTCATTTTTATTATGTTTCGATGAAAAATTTAATCTCCTTTATGACCCATGATATATATGTAATTACACACCATTGGCCATCCTATTCAACCTAAATGTTCACCCACTTTACACACTACCCATTTTCATATTTTCTTTCTCATAATGAGTTTTACAAAATAGTTTCGTGTATCAAAGAGAATGGGCATCCCTTTTATCTTTTTCACAGAAGAAAATGGGAAACCCACTTTAACTTGGACCTTGTGCTTGTGGACCACTTACTCTAACCCAAAATCATAATGTTTAAAAAAAGGACGAAGTAAAAATGATTAATGATATTTTTTTGTAAAAATAAACCACAAAAGGACAAGATCGCAAATAAAGAGAAAACAGGATGAATGCATTAAATCATTTAGGGTAAAACTTCCATCCTATATTGGATGGTATAATATTAACATCATAACCATTAATAATATTGATAAAACACATGTCATTAGATTAACTATGTAGTTGCAATAATTAGTTTTTGCATGACATAAACATGGGGTATATGTCATAATACGATTTGTATTGGACCATCCAATATTGGATGTAAGTATTTTCTATCATTCATACGAGTACCGGTAAGGTTAGCAAATCCTTTTCACCAGATAATGAATTCCCATAATATCCCTTGTTCCCCTGATCCCAATCATTTCCAACTTTCACAAATTATTACATTATGCCACTATACCAAGGATAAAAAATGTACCAATACATTTACGAATAACTTGAGTTCAATTTTAAAAAATCATTCATTTATAAAATGAACAAACTCAATCTTTAATAAAATTTGTTAATAAAATTAGCTTATTCCTACATTTGTGAATCATAAATAATATTTTATTTATGAACTATATAGGTTAGTTTATCTTAACAAAATCTTATTGTTTATTCTATATAAAAGGATGTAAAATGAGAGATACATGGTGGGCGGATTCAGAAAATAAAATAAGGGGAGGCTTGATATATATGAGTGTTTGGGGA
Source organism: Nemophila menziesii (assembly GCA_029959085.1). Taxonomy (NCBI): domain Eukaryota; kingdom Viridiplantae; phylum Streptophyta; class Magnoliopsida; order Boraginales; family Hydrophyllaceae; genus Nemophila; species Nemophila menziesii. The sequence goes on from JARWIR010000005.1 coordinate 13,213,577, forward strand.
TTATCGTTTCCAATTTTTTAACGTAAGTATAAAAAATATAAATTTATAATTATCAGTGTCAAAATATAGATATGGACATGCAACACAATTATGATTCTCGTTCGTTTAACAAAATGTACTTACAAGTTAGCATTTACCTAAAAGTAATGCAAAATAACACCATTAACGCTACATTTGAGGGGGGGGGGGGCCACCATCACACCTATTTTACAACATATCACTAAAATTATATTAATAGTTTATAATGTTATATTCATATTCTAATTATCTAAAAGGATAAAATATTATAATTTTATTAAGTAATGTATAAAAGCAATGCTAGCCCAAAATTCAAAATAAAGACTAGTATAATGAGTTACAGTATTCTTATAAGTCGGTGAAATTTGATAAAGTGACCTCTATTCTAAATTTTATAAACCAAGCATAGCATTTGCTAAGCTACAACATCTTATGTGTACTTTAAAGCAAGAATGTATAATATAAGCATTCATAAGGGGCTAATTATTTTTTAAGCAAAAATTATAATTACATATCCATCTATTTTATAAATTTTATTAGATGGATTTTATGACTTAAATAATTAAAATTGTTATAATTACTACGTATATATTACTAAAAATACAAAATTACATATCACGATTCAAAACCGTCTAATCCCGCCTAGGTCTCGTGTAGTCCTGCCTAGGCGCTAGGCCCCAGTCGACTGCCATAGTTTGTAGGCACCGAAAAAATGGTATGAAAAACTAGATAGTACTCTCATTTCAGATGGTTTTGTAGCTAACACTTCTGATTCATGTGCTTACTCCAAGGTAACAAATTCAGAGTGTGTTATCATCTGTCTCTATGTAGATGACATGCTTATCTTTGGTACTACTATTCATATTATAAATGAGACTAAACGCTTCTTGTCTTCCAGATTCGACATGAAAGATATGGGAGAAGCTGATGTAATACTTGGGGTAAAAATCATTAGGAGCAGTAATGGTTTTACCCTGAATCAGTCTCATTACGTAGAAAGGGTGTTGAAGAAGTTTAATTCCTTTGAGGTAACGCCTGTAAATACTCCTTATGATTCCAGCATTCATTTATCCAAACACGTTGGGGATGTTGTATCCCAAAATGAATATGCCAAAATCATAGGGAGTGTGATGTTCTTGATGAACTATACTCGACCCGATATTGCCTATGCCGTGAGTAGACTTAGTCGCTATACTCATAACCCGAGTAGTGACCACTGGGTTGCACTTCGCCGTCTGTTGAAATACTTAAGGGGTACCATTGATCTAGGCTTGCACTACAACAAATTCCCTGCAGTCCTTGAGGGATTTTGTGATGCAAACTGGATCTCTGACAATGTCGAAGTAAACTCCACCAGTGGTTATGTGTTCTCCTTAAGGGAGGTGTTGTATCATGGAAATCTTCCAAACAGACTTGTATAGCACGCTCCACCATGGAGTCTGAGTTCATAGCACTAGAGTTAGCTGGGCAAGAAACTGAGTGGTTGAGAAGTCTTTTATCAGATGTGCCACTTTGGGAAGGAAGTGCCACACCTGTGTGTATCCACTGTAATTAACAAGCAGCCATTGGAGTCGCTCATAATAGCCCCTATAATGGGAAAAAGAGACATATTCGCATCAGACATGGGTCAGTAAGACAGTAACTGAAAAATGGTGTGATAGCCTTGGAATATGTACGATAGAGAACAACCTAGCTGATCCATTTACCAAAGGCTTAACCAGGAGAGTAGTCCTGGAGACGTCGAGGGGGATGGGACTGAAACCCATTAATGGGGAACATGTGACCAATGAGTCAATGTGATTCTCTCCATCCCTATGGCTCAAAACAAAATCGTCCTAAAATTCATATCCACTTGTGGTGGTCCTGTTGAGAAGGACTTGATGAATAAGACGTACTGAGTGTTCAAACTCATAGAAAAATCATAGCCTAAATGGTGGTACTTTCGAGAAGGACTTGATGAATTCACGGGTAATCACGAGACCCAAACTTCATAATAGAATGTTAAAAGGAGACGTCCTTAAATATTCTCTAAATGAAGAAATCAAAAGTTCATAGTCCATAAAGGGTGGTCCTTAGAGAAGGACTTGATGAACTGAAAGGTAATGTTCAAGGGAACTATAACTTTCAGCAGGGTAGAGTATATGTTGTGGGGGTCTCGGTCAAAAACCGTTAAAGTTCAAGAGTAAGTTCACTTAAACGGAATTCGGTGGTTGCCTCACTTCACTACGTGTCAATTCAAATCGAAAGATATTGCCACTTAAGTACAATTCACCCAAAAACTGATAGGTATAGAAACCTGATCACTGTTTCTCCAAAAGACCCTGAGTGGGGGATTGTTGGATTAATGTTATATATATTTGTTAATTTAAGTGTATAAACGTTAATCCGATCATGTTCTTTTAGGAGAAGCGGAAGAGACTTAGATTAATATAGAGGATTAACTAAGACTCTTCCCATTCCCTTTGAGAAGTGGAAAAGACAACTTTTGTGAAGGATTTTGTCCCACATAGGAGGTGAGTAAAAAAGTTTATCTATATAAATTAACTCACCTATGTATTCCTATCACAATAGCTAGTCACTATGGAAACTAAGAGGGAACAAGGAAGCCCCCACACGCGCGCACCACCACCACTAGCACCCACCCGCCCGGCCCGGCCCGGCGACGGCGTGGGGCGTGGGCTCGTGGGCTCGTGGGGGAGTTGGGGAGTTTGGGGAGTCAAAAAATGAAAAATGAAATGGATTTTCCTATCAGCTCTTATAGTGGCCGTTGACAATTCATACTCTAACGTAACGCGTTAAAGAAGAAGAATATTCCAGCAGCTATTACAAGGAGATAGTCAACATGTGTGAAAATCAAAGTCAAGTCAACCAGCAGCTGTTACAGAATATAAAAACGTGGAGATTAAGAACCAATCAAACCCGTCAACCCAATCAAGTCAATTACGGGAGGTAATCAAGGGACTTGACTCCTCACCTCCCCCCTATATAAAGAGCTCTCACTCCACCCATTCGAGCTACGAAATACACCAGAAAGAACAAACACTCTGCCTCACCTTCTCTCTAAAAACGCTATAGTTAGTTACGTTTTCCGTTAGAGATACCGGTCCGCCGGAATATCTTTTTAACGACCGTCGGTGACTGTTATTGTTTTTTCTTTCATTTCCGTGTAAGTGTATTCCATTTCCGTGTAATTGTTATTCAATTTTTCTTGTAATCGTAATTCGATTTTTCTGTAATAGTTAGTTTACACTAAAATTTTATTTTACTTCTTTTGTTTTTCTTTGGAAACCATTTTTTTTGTCAAACCGGTGATTATTTTAATCACAGTTCAGAACTTCAAATTGATGCATAACTATTCTTTTTTTTTTCTTTAGAAAAGCATTTATATGGTTTACATAATAATGGAAGAATACAACTTAGGAAAAAAGAAAATACAAGTGATACATTTGTTATATACATGAGTATGCCTTATTTTTCTTAAAGTCTCTTCTAGGATTTTCCTTTTTGGTCAATACGCTAGTTGGATATAAGTGTCAAAATTTACTTATTCCAAATTTGTTGCTATCATCTACATCTTTAAGAAACTAATCCTTACAAATATTTCTTTATTTCGAGTTCTTATAGATTTATCAACATAATTACGTATTATATACATAGTTACGGTAAACAGATTATATGACATAAATAAAGAGTAATGATATATACCACCTAAATTTATACCACCCAAATACCACCAATGACGTGGCGTGAATTGGTTGGTTACAAATCGGTAATGTAATTATTTTCTTGATTTGATTAAAGATTTGTAACCAACTAATTCACGCCACGTCATTGGGTGGTATTTGGGTGATATATATAATTACTCTAAAATAAATGCTTTATCTTCATATAGGAGTTTAATTTTTTTTTAAGTCTCTAATTTTTTATTTGTAAATAAATATTGAGAAAACTACTTATTAAGGCCCAAGTTGATAAAAATCTTATGTTTTAAATCATAGTCCAAATATACTACTTTTAAAGGTCCAATACTACTGTTTTAAAGACTTAAAGCTAACTAAGTTGTTTTCTCTCTCTTTAGCACGGTAGATGTCCCATTTCTTACATCCTCTTTTTCTTTTACATTTCCAATCTAATACACAGCTAGCTACAGATCTTCTAGCCTACTTTTTGAAATTCAAATTTGAATTTAAATCCTCTGATTATGGATGGGCTTTTATTTTCTTCTCTTCTACAGTTCCTATTCACTTTCCTCTACCCAGTAAACTAACAAAATCCATCTACACAACTTTATTTCTTGAAGAAGAAAATGGGTATCCTAGATGCTTTCAAGTTGAAGAACCACCCAAAGCTTCGAGTACGGAAGAAACATCGTGGCCCGCAATGGTGGCTAATACTTCTCACACGAAGGCCATGTTGGCTAATACTCTTTACACCAGGTAGGTCAATTACTTTTTCATTTTTATTATTGAAACCCCTATACTTTGAGCTAGTAATTAATCACGCCTTATGTGATTATATAGGCAATGGCTATGGAAGCAAATATTTCTGATGCTGATGATTCAGCCACCATGAAAACCCAACTCATAACTGGTCAAAAAGTCAGAATTTGTGACTGGTGAAGAGCAGAGTAGTCAATCTGTTTAAGAACACAGGTGTTTTGCTTCTGTGTTTAATTAGCAGGTGATTACTCATACCAATCCTTTTAGTAATAAACTCGAAGATGCTTTATTAATTAGAATTGGGTAAATTAATTATAGGGTTGTTGTATTTTCAGAATAATCTTATCTTTCTTTGATTATAAAAAGATTAGCAGCAGAAGAGAAGAATAATGAATATGAAGCAGAGAGTGAAGCTGCTGATATTTTCGATAGTGGTTTTGATGAAGATGTAAGTATATATATTCATTTAATTTCTGTTTAATAGTTGTTGTTCTTTGGTGTTTAATATTGGTTTGCCCAGTGTATAAATTGTTTAATTTTGTGTCTGTTGGGATAGATATGACTGAATGAGAATACGTTGAATTAGTGTGTTGTGTCTATTTGTTTTGTAGTGTATAGAGTGGATTGATGGAAAAAGAAGCCGCAAGGACTTGTATGCAATTCGTGTGATAACAATTTTGCTGTGAAGTTCATTGTTTCTCATGGTATTAAGTACAGTTTTAGTTATAAGATTATTGGAGTATTGTTTGACTCAAGTGTTTTGTTAGATTACTAGTAAAGCAAACTAATTAACTTTTAGTTAATTGCACTATAGGGCCCTATATTAAGTTATATTAATATTATGATATATTTGTGCAGATTCTCATGTCCCTGTATTGGCACCCATCCTAAGAAGCTTATTCACTGTCTTTTGTAATTAAGAAATCATCAATTTCAGAAGTGATACAATAGATTCAAGACGTGATTTCTCTAGGAAGAGGAGCTGAAGCAGTTATATAAGGTAGTTCAGATGATATCAAGGAATTTTCTTTATTAATCTCTGAAAATTGGTGGTTCTATGGATTTGGGTACAATTGAGCATTACTTGGTTGATTAGTCTATTACAACCAACAGCTCGTTGTGTTTTACATTTATATATGATTGAGAATTTTTAATCTTCTGATCATTATGTCACAGCTTGCGATGTAAAAACTGTTAAGCCTTGGTATTAGTATCTTTTAACATGGGAATTTTGTACTCTTGGTGTGATTATCTTATAACTGTACATTGTACATATATATGGAAGGCTTTTTTTTTTTGGACAATAAGGCTTTTGTTGTTTATGAAGATTATTTACAGATTGCATTTTATTAAAACAAAAATTATATAAACAGAGAAAACAGTTGGTTATAATAAGTGGTGCTACACAAAACGTAATCCGTTTGGGGTATATACCCTAATATCCTACAAAAAACAACAAACTATACAAAAGGATCATTTTCAATAAAAAATATAACAAGGTTAATGGGTTTATACCCATTCTAGCTTATTTGTATAACCTAAAACTTCAAGGTACTATTTTTTCATGATTGGTATGCACCCAAGTTGTAATTAGTGAAATGTACTTGATTCATTTTGGATATATACCTTAATACACTAAGATAAAAACTAAAAACTATACAGACGGCTTAAATTTGGGTTAAACACATAAATGGTTAATGGGTATATATTCAATTTGAACATTACCTAGTGGGTATACACAATAGGTGTGTACCTAATTCAAACATAATGGGTGAATACACAATGAGTGTATACCCAATTCAAACATATTAGGTGCTCACCCAATTACAAAAACAATGACTGGGCATATGTCCATCAGCATCATCCTCTCCGCGAAGGTGACTTTATATAAGGTTTAGCAAGTTTAGGATCATGATAGGTTAGTTAATATGGATGGTTATCGACTAATTCCGCTATAAACACATTGTATGCTTTTCTTTGTCTCCAATATATTCAAATTTACAAGTCGACTACATTTGGGTTCCATTCTCTATGATTGGGCATATGTACGTCGACATCATTCTATCCGCGAAGGTGACTTTATATAAGGTTTTGCATTAGTTGTATTTCTTTTCGGGTATACATAAATTTGTAACTGTTGGTGGTCGACCGAATAACATAAACACGGGTATACACCCATGCTAGATGTTTTTGAGTATTCAAACCTTCACTATGATTGTGCATATGTCCATCAACATCATCTTCTCCTCAAAGGTGACTTTATATAATGTTTAGCAAGTTTGGGATAAGGATAGGTTAGTTACTATGGATAGTCATCAACTAATTTTGCTGTACGCACATTGTGTGCGTAAAGGTACGTCTTCCTTGTCTCCAATATACTCTGAGTTACAAGTCGACTGCGTTTGGGTACCGTTCTCTATGATTGGGCATATGTCCATCAACATCTTCATCTAAGCTAAAGTGAATTTTATATAAGGTTTTCCAATGGTTGTATTTCTTTTCGGGTATACACAAATTTGAAATTGATGGTGGTCGACCGAATAACATAAACACGGGTATACACCGATGCTAGATGTTTTCGAGTTTACAAACATTCCCTATGATTTGGCATATGTCCATCAACATCATACTATCCACGAACGTGACTTTATATAAGTTTTAGCAAGTTTGGGATCAAGATAGGTTAGTTACTATGGATGGTCATCAACTAATTTCGGTATAAACATATTGTGTGCGTAAGGGAACGCCTTCTTTGTCTACATTATACTCCGAGTTACAAGTCGACTACGTTTGGGAACCATTCACTATGATTGGGCATATGTCCGTCAACATCATCCTCTACGCAAAGGTGACTTTATATACGTTTTTACATTAGTTGTATTTCTTTTCGGGTATACACAAATTTGTAATTGTTGGTTGTCAACCGAATAACATAAACACGGGTATACACCCATGGTAGATGTTTTTGAGTATTCAAACCTTCACTATGATTTGGCATATGTCCATCAACATCACCCTCTACTCGAATGTGAATTTATATAAGGTTTAGCAAATTTTGGATAAGGATATGTTAGTTACTATGGATGGTCATCAACTAATTTTGGTATACGCACATTGTGTACGTGAAGGAACACCTTCTTTGTCTACAATATACTACGAGTTACAAGTCGACTGCGTTTGGGTACCATTCTCTATGATTGGGCATATGTCCATCAACATCTTCCTATAAGCTAAAGTGAATTTTATATAAGGTTATACAATAGTTGGTTTTCTTTTCGAGTATACACAAATTTAAAATTGTTGGTGGTCGACCGAATAACATAAAAACGTGTATACACCCATGCTAGATATTTTTGAGTATTCAATCCTTCACTATGATTTGGCATATGTCCATCAAACATCATCATCTCCTCGAAGGCGACTTTATATAAGGTTTAGAAAGTTTGGGATCAGGATATGTTAGTTATTATAGATGGTCATCAATTAATTTCGGTATACACATCATCATTTCCTATAAGTTAAAGTGAATTTTATATAATTGGGTATATGTCCATCCATATCATCCTCTCATCGAATGTGACTTTATATAAGGTTTAGCAAGTTTGGGGTAAGGATAGCTTAGTTACTATGGATGGTCATCAACTAATTTTGGAATACGCACATTGTCTGCGTGAAGGAACGACTTCTTTGTCTACAATATACTCCAAGTTACAAGTCGACTGCGTTTGGGTACCATTCTCTATGATTGGACATATGTCCATCAACATCTCCCTATAAGCTAAAGTGAATTTTATATAAGGTTATACAGTAGTTTGTTTTCTTTTCGGGTATACACAAATTTAAAATTGTTGGTGGTCGACCGAATAACATAAAAACCTGTATACACCCATGCTAGATGTTTTCGAGTTTACAAACATTCCCTATGATTTGGCATATGTCCATCAACATCATACTATCCACGAAGGTGACTTTAATTAAGTTTTAACAAGTTTGGGATTAGGATAGGTTAGTTACTAAAGACGGTCATCAACTAATGTCGGTATAAACACATTGTGTGCGTAAGGGAACGCCTTCTTTGTCTACAATATACTCCGAGTTACAAGTCGATTGCGTTTGGGTACCATTCACTATGATTGTGCATATGTCCATCGACATCTTCCTCTATGGTTGGGCATATGTCCATCAACATCTTGCTCGAATAACATATGCCCAATCATTGTGAATGGTACTCAAACGCAGTCGACTTGTAACTCGGAGTATATTGTAGACAAAGAAGGCGTTCCCTTACGCACACAATGTGTGTATACCAAAATTAGTTGATAACCATCCATAGTAACTAACCTATCCTGATCCCAAACTTTTTAAACATTATATAAAGTCACCTTCGAGGAGATGATGATATTTGATGGACATATGCCCAATCATAGTGAAGGATTGAATACTCAAAAACTTCTAGCATGGGTGTATACACGTTTTTATGATATTCGGTCGACCACCAACAATTTAAAATTTGTGTATATTCGAAAAGAAAACCAACTATTGTATAACCTTATATAAAATTCACTTTAGCTTATAGGAAGATGTTGATGGACATATGCCCAATCATAGAGAATGGTACCCAAACGCAGTCGACTTGTAACTCTGAGTATATTGTAGAAAAAAGAAGGTGTTCCTTCAAGCACACAATGTGCGTATACCAAAATTAGTTGATGACCATCCATAATAACTAACATATCCTTATCCCAAACTTGTCAAACCTTATATAGTCACCTTCGAAGAGAGGATGATGTTGATGGACATATGCCCAAAGAATACTCAAAAACATCTAGCATGGGTGTATACGTGTGTTTAAGTTATTCGGTCGACCACCAACAATTACAAATTTGTGTACACCCGAAAAGAAATACAACCATTGCAAAGACTTATATAAAGTCACCTTCACGTAAAGGAAGATGTCGATGGATATATGCCCAATCATAGTGAATGGTACCCAAACGCAGTCGACTTGTAACTCGGAGTATATTGGAGACAAGGAAGGCGTTCCTTTACGCACACAATGTGCGTACACCAAAATTAGTTGATGACTATCCATAGTAACTAACCTATCTTGATCCCAAACTTTGTAAACCTTATATAAAGTCACTTTCGACGAGATGATGATGTTTGATGGACATATGCCCAATCATAGTGAAAGATTGAATACTCAAAAACATTTAGCATGGGTGTATACACGTTTTTATGTTATTCGGTCGACCACCAACAGTTTCAAATTTGTGTATACCCGAAAAGAAATCCAACTATTGTATAACCTTATATAAAACTCACTTTATCTTATAGAAAAATGTTGATGGACATATGCCCAATCATAGAGAATGGTACCCAAACGCAGTCGACTTGTAACTCGGAGTATATTGTAGACAAAGAAGGCGTTCCCTTACGCACACAATGTGCGTACAACAAAATTAGTTGATGGCCATATATAGTAACTAACCTATCCTGGTCCCAAGCTTTCTAAACCTTATATAAAGTGACATTCGAGGAGATGATGATATTTGATGGACATATGCCCAAACATAGTCAAAGATTGAATACTCAAAAATATCTAGCATGGGTGTATACACGTTTTTATGTTATTCGGTCGACCACCAACAAGTTCAAATTTGTGTATACCCGAAAATAAATACAACCATTGCAAAAACTTATATAAAGTCACCTTCGCGTAGGGGGAGATGTTGATGGACATATGCCCAATAATAGTGAATGGTACCCAAACGCATTCGACTTGTAACTCGGAGTATATTGTAGACAAAGAAGGCGTTCCTACACGAACACAATGTGCGTATACCGAAATTAGTTGATGACCATCCATATTAACTAACCTATCCTTATCCCAAACTTGGTAAACCTTATATAATGTCACCTTGGTGGAGAGGATGATGTTGATGGACATATGTCCAATCATAGTGAAGGTTTGAATACTCAAAAACATCTAGCATGGGTGTATACACGTTTTTATGTTATTCGGTCGATCACCAACAAGTTCAAATTTGTGTATACCCGAAAAGAAAACCAACTATTGTATAACCTTGTGTAAAATTCACTTTAACTTATAGGAAGATGTTGATGGACATATTCCCAATCATAGAGAATGGTACCCGAACGCAGTCGACTTGTAACTCGGAGTATATTGTAGACAAAGAAGGCGTTCCTTCACGCACACAATGTGCGTATACCAAAATTAGTTGATGACCATCCATAGTAACTAACCTATCCTTATCCCAAACTTGCTAAACCTTATATAAAGTCACCTTCGAGGAGAGGATGATGTTGATGGACATATGCCCAATCATAGTGAAAGTTTGAATACTCAAAAATATCTAGCATGGGTGTATACCCGTGTTTTCTGTTATTCGGTCAACCATCATCAATTTCAAATTTGTGTATACCCGAAAAGAAATACAACCATTGCAAAACCTTATATAAAATTCACTTTAACTTAGATGAAAATGTTGATGGACATATGCCCAATCATATAGAATGACACCCAAATGCAGTCGACTTGTAACTCGGAGTATATTGGAGACAAGGAAGGTGTTCCTTTACGCACACAATGGGCGTACACCAAAATTAGTTGATGACTATCCATAGTAACTAACCTATCCTGATCCCAAACTTGCTAAAACCTTATTTAAAGTCACCTTCGAGGAGAGGATGACGTTGATGGACATATGCCAAATCATAGTGAAGGTTTTAATACTCAAAAACATCTAGCATGGGTGTATACCCATGTTTATGTTATTCGGTCGACCACCAAAAATTACAAATTTGTGTATACCCGAAAAGAAATACAACTAATGCAAAAACTTATTTAAAGTCACCTTCGCGTAGATGAAGATGTTGATGGACATATGCCCAATCATAGTGAATGGTACCCAAACGCATTCGACTTGTAACTTGTAGTATATTGTAGACAAAGAAGGTGTTCCCTTACGCACACAATGTGTTTATACCAAAATTAATTGATGACCATCCATAGTTACTAACCTATTCTGATCCCAAACTTGTTAAAACTTATATAAAGTCACCTTCGTGGATAGTATGATGATGATGTACATATGCCAAATCATAGGAAATGTTTGTAAATTCGAAAACATTTAGCATGGGTGTATACCCGTGTTTATGTTATTCGGTCGACGACCATCAATTTCAAATTTGTGTATACCAGAAAAGAAATACAACCATTGCAAAACCTTATATAAAATTCAATTTAGCTTAGATGAATATGTTGATGGACATATGCCCAATCATATAGAATGGTACCCAAACGCAGCCGACTTGTAACTCGGAGTACATTGGAGACAAGGAAGGCGTTCGTTTACGCACACAATGTGCGTACACCAAAATAAGTTGATGACTATCCATAGTAACTAACCTATCCTGATCCCAAACTTTGTAAACCTTATATAAAGACACCTTCGGGGAGATGATGATGTTTGATGGACATATGCCCAATCATAGTGAAGGATTGAATACTCAAAAACATCTAGCATGGGTGTATACACGTTTTTATGTTATTCGGTCGACCACCAATAATTTTAAATTTGTGTATACCCGACAAGAAATACAACCATTGCAAAACCTTATATAATATTCACTTTAGCTTAGATGAAAATGTTGATGGACATATGCCCAATCATAGAGAATGGTACCCAAACGCAGTCGACTTGTAACTCGGAGTATATTAGAGACAAGGAAGGCGTTCCTTTACGCACACAATGTGCATACACCAAAATTAGTTGATGACTATCCATAGTAACTAACCTATCTTGATCCCAAACTTTGTAAACCTTATATAAAGTCACTTTCGAGGAGATGATGATGTTTGATGGACATATGCCCAATCATAGTGAAGGATTGAATACTCAAAAACATCTAGCATGGGTGTATACACGTTTTTATGTTATTCAGTCGACCACCAACAGTTTCAAATTTGTGTATACCCGAAAAGAAATCCAACTATTGTATAACCTTTTATAAAATTCACTTTATCTTATAGAAAAATGTTGATGGACATATGCCCAATCATAGAGAATGGTACCCAAACGCAGTCGACTTGTAACTCGGAGTATATTGTAGACAAAGAAGTCGTTCCTTCACGCACACAATGTGCGTATACCAAAATTAGTCGATGACCATATATAGTAACTAACCTATCCTTACCCCAAACTTGCTAAACCTTATATAAAGTCACATTCGAGGAGAGGATGATGTTGATGGACATATACCCAATTATATAAAATTCACTTTAGCTTATAGGAAGATGTTGATGGACATATACCCAATCATAGAGAATGGTACCCATGCTAGATGTTTTTGAGTATCAAAAACTTCACTATGATTAGGCATATGTCTATCAACATCATACTCAACCATATGTTTCACAATTGGTATATGCCAACCTAATCGGTATTTACCCACTATTACAGTTTGTATTGATATATTATATTTTACGTACCCCAATGGTTATAACCCAAAAAAAGGTATATCTTATAATCACCTCTTGTAAAATAATCAACTCTTATAACCACCTCTGGTATATACGAAATGAGTAAATACCAAGTACCACATCTAATAGTTACCCATTAGTAGTGCGTCTCAATCATATTTTTCACAATATGTATATACATATATAATAGGAATATACCTACCACTACAGGTCATACTGTTATAGTATACTCTACGTACCAATATGGATATATACCAAAATGGGTATATCTTATAACCACCTCTGGTAAAACAAGCACCTCTTATAACCACCTCCGATAAGTTCAAATTATATCAAAACTTCATTATAAATTCATTTTTGATATACCATTAGTATTGGGTATACCGAATCCTAAACCACAGTACAAATTTGGTATTTTAAGAAACAAACATAAATGGGTATACACCAAGATATATGAAAATTATTTAGGATATATACCCATATGGGTGTAAAAATATCTCTATAAGGGGTATATATACCCAAATCTCTGAATGGGTATATACCTATATATTTGAATGAATATATACCCATATATATGAACGTGTATATACACATAGACTTGTGAAATAAAGCAAATAATTGAAATGGAGATGTAAATCTTGGAAGCTATTCATTATTATTTAGTTGTATTTTGTCCTTATTACTTCAAGTTGCTTGTAATGACTAATACAACTTCATTGACTTTGTAACAAACAACTCATTAAATATAATTCTCACAATTTAAAGGATAATTACGCTTAATATTAAGACAGATAAATCAGGTTATATATCAAGATTCGTGACAGAAGTGAATAAAGGCAAAGCTCCTTAAAATACAATAGATTATACAACAGACCACTACTAAATAACCTATCAATTTCAATGTTGTTGCATAAACGAGTTTCCCATATGGATGGTGAAGAGAATTTTTTAGCATTGCCTCAGCATTACGAGTCAGCTACGTACCTGAAATCAAACAATACTCTTATATATCAACAATTTTACCCAAAAATATAATCTTAATTAACTAAACTGTGCATTAAAATAAAATCTTACCCTAAATCAGTCGTATATAAATCAAATCCTCCTTTTCTCGTTGTTCAACGCACTTTATTGCTGATTCCCAGATATTTAAAGTTGTAACGTATTGGACAGGTTCCACAGAAATTCCTCAGTGATTGATGAGCTTATTAAATCACTGAATCACTGACATTTTGATCTACTTCTGCGGGATTGGTTTCTTCTGATTCAATCTGAAGCAGCTCTAAGTGCAGCAAGTGCTGCTTCTCTAGTCACTCACTTACCTAAACAAAAACAATAGTTTCAATAAAAAACATCACTATGGAGAGAAGCCAACTGTTTTGCTTCTTCAACCAATACTCCTGAGAGATAAACGAGTCATTATAAGTACTCAATATTAGTTAACTTTTCACAAACTATATAAAGCAACAAAATAATTAGATTACTAACCAGGGGTGAGAACATTCGGGGGTGCATTAACAAGCTCATTTCCAACAATTACACTGAGACAAACATGTTCAGTTTAAACTATTACATTACGGTAAGATATAGGCTAAGCATGGTAATTTCAAGCAGTACATTATAATAAGATTCATTTTATTAATTGCTATAAATGATGTAACTATGGAGTAGTTAAATGTTTTGCATCGTATTTATTGAGTCATGACTGAAGAAGAACTACATATACCATCCAACAGTATCCCTCGGTCATGTGTTTATTAAAAGTTAAATTAAATTGCATTGCTATTTATTCCACAAGAGGATAAAAATTACCTCCAATTTCTTCTGAAGATAAGATAATGTTGTACCATTAACTTTTTGTGATTCTTCCACAATCTGACCTAATTCAGACACGTGTGTATCTATTGTAATGAAGAAATTCACTGTACTCTGCAAAACTGGTTTAGAAGCTGTAATAGCTCTGCAATGAGCCTGCAAACTTTATCAAGTTAAAACTCAGCGAGTCATTATTAAAAAGTAATTACTAACCTCTCGTTGATGATTTGCAAATACAGTTAATTTTCCCTCTTAATTATAAAGACTAGTCTGAAGATCGTAATGTATCCGCTTCCGAGGAAATACACTTGAAAAGCTGCATTATATAACAAGTCTTCTCATAGCATAAACTACTTAAAAAAGAAAATCAAACATCAACTAATCACATAGCTGTTATAGCAAATCATCTATCAATAGCTTCCAGTACCATAAATAAACAAAATCAAATAATATCCACCCAGATTCCGATATAAAGATAACCTTTTACACTATTTGAATGTTTTCTGTAAATGGAATTTGTTTGTAAATGGGTATACCAAATTCACTACAAAAAAGTAAAGACTGTAAAAAAAATTCTATGCAATGTGTATGAACCCACCCCCTTAATCATAGACTACTTTATAAGATCTAGATTAACTATACTCACTAACTTAAATCAAGAAGAATCAGTAGAACAAGAACCCTAAAACGTATTGACCCATTTGAATGAATGTACCTTTAACTAGGTTTGTGTGAATCTTCTTTGATTTTGAATAGCGTTGATTCTTTTCGCCGGACTGATTATTAAAGGAGAGCGGCTTGGTTTGGGTTGTGCAGGAGAGAATCTGTTTGTGCAGCAGAGCGTCTTCGTTACGGCGGAGGCTTGATGGGCTGCAGCGGTCTTCTGGTGCAGATCGGCGGCGGTGACATAGTGAAGGAGAACTGGTTGATGAAGGTGGAAAATTGGTTGTCTTGTGAGTCTTCTTGTTTTCGTACGAGAGAGAAGAAATAGTCAAGAGAGAGAACAGTGAGAGAGGGATTTCTTGTGCCATGATATTGGTGGGAGAAGCAGATCGGGGATTTCATTTTGTTTGTTGTTCCTATAGGTACGAGAAGGTATAGAGAGGAGAGATAACAGTATAGAGAGGAGAGATAACAGTGAGAAGAAGATAAAGCAATTACATCCATACCTATTAGAGATGAGATTCTGCTTTTTCTGACAAATAAAAAGAGAAACAAATACATTTTATAATGACTTATCCGACATTTCTTATACTAGTTCACCATCTAACTAACCAATCTAACTATTATTTACTTTAGGCCTTTTAACTTAACATAGTATATATCTTGGGCCTTTTTAATTAATTTACCCATAAATATTTTCCTAATTAGAGATAATATTTTCATAATTTTTTTTTCCTTTTTTACCCTATATAAATACTATATTTAATTTACAATACCTAATTAATTTCCCATTATTTTACACCCTCACAAACACTCACGCAATTTCACATCCTCTCTCTCTCTCTCTCTCTCTCTCTCTCTCTCTCTCTCTCTCTCTCTCTCTCTCTCTCTCTCTCTCTCTCTCTCTCTCTCTCTCTCTCTGATTTTACATGTCCGCTCTTACTGTTCGTCACGATGCTTCTCTTCGCACGTCACTTTCAAGGTTAATCTCTTCGCACGTTAATCACTCGTCTCTCTCCCTCTCTATCTCTCTCTATCTCACAATTACCTTTTCTCAATCGTTTGCACGCTTTGTCTCTGTTTCTGTCTTATTTTTCTATTTTTTTATTTCATTTTGTTGTTTTCTTGACTGCAGGTTGTTGTTAACTTATAATAGGTATACATGTGTATGTATTGTCCATTTTGAAAGTATTTTGATTTAACTATCATAATTTTCAATTTCAAGCAATTCTCCTATTTTCAAGGTTTTTCTCTTTTGTTTGTTTTGTTATGATTTTGTGTATATATTCTTCATTTTGTTCACATTTTGCTTCAATTTTGCTAAATTATGTGTTTTGTTATGATTCTGTGTTTATATTCTTCATTTTGTTCATATTTTGCTTCAGTATTGCTAAATTATGTGTTTAAACTGTTTTGATTTGAGTAGAGGTTGTGTTTGCATCTGTAATACGGTTAAGAGGTTTGTGCAGACTCAGAATTCCATGTTTTAAATATGTAATTTCATGTTTCAAACATGAAATTCTGAGACTTTACAAACCTTTTTTCCCTTTATGTCGCGTCAACATTTAATGAGAATTAGACGACGAGACTCACTAGATTGAACAAAATTGAAAACTTGAATATCACGATGTTAAAATTAAAACTAGAATATCTAGTGGAAAATGACGTCATGGGTACCTAAGAAATTTGCTAAAGGACATCTGAGTACTCTTACTACAAAAAAGGACTTCTGGGTACCCAACGTTTTGATATCCAACCTTTAATACTTGTCGTCAATTTAGTTGTTAAGTGTTAACGTGGAAATAGTATGGGTACCTTTTTCTACTTTTTCAAATTTCTGGGTATCTCTTTGTCTTTTTCCTGAATCATAAAGTATTTGTCACGTAGGCGCTTGACGTGAAATAGATGACGGGTACCAACAGTTATACCAAATTAGAACTTTGGGTGTCCAAAGTTCTTTTTTGTAGTATGAGTACTCAGATATCCTTTTGTGAATGTTGTGGGTATCCACAACATCCTTTTACCTATTTATAAATATAGTATACTGACCTTTGTCATACCCGTTAATAAAATAAGCAACAAATATAGGGGAGCCACTCCGTAGAGTACGAATCGTAGGTTAGCAAGAAATGATAAGTAAGGTTACCGTTCGTAGGTTTTGATTGCGGTTAAAAGTTTTCAAAGCAATGTAAAGTTTGTAATTAAAATAGAAATATTTGTTTGTTTTTGCAATAATGATTAACAACTGATGACAAGATATATTTAAATGAAATTAAGCTAAGAGTGACGATGAAATAATAATAAAGATAAACAATTAAAATAAATAGGATTAATTCGATGTGAAGGATGCTTGAGGATATTGCCAAGTAATAAACTATGCCGCTAATTGATGTTGTTATTCATAAGGGCGAGTGATTTTGTTGCTCACATTAATCGGGATTCTGAGTTAATCTAAGTCCCCACAATGGCGAACCTAGCTCTCTACCTTATTCGCCAACTCGGCTTTTGAGTAGGATTAATCCTTCTTATCCTATTGACTACCTAGCGTGCTAATATTGTCCGATAAAAGGCACTAGGCACCTATATACTAGTTATGTAATCTTTCCCCCCACCCGGGTGTTAGGTAAATTACGACGACTTCTGCTACTTTGGCAGAGCACACGAGTAATTATAACACGTATACGAACAATGGAAATATAATTAAAACCTAATCTCAATTAAATATCTAAATATGATATTCCAAATAAAATATCATCATTAAATAGCAAAACATAAGGTATTACATAAGTAACCTCAAGTAGGTAAAGTTTAGTTCATAATCGAATTAACACTAAGGGTCTGTTTGTATTTAGGAAGGAAAAAATAATAAAAGAAAAGAAAGGAAAAATTATAAAAGAAAGGGAAGAAAAATCTTTTTTTTTGTTTGGATTAGAAATTTTTATAAAAGAAGATTTCATAAATGATTTTAGATATATTTTGTTTGGATTGAAAAAAATATAAAAGGAAAGAAATAAAATGTTAATTTTGGTCTCTAATCATTGATAAAATTCATTTCTTTTCATTTGACTCCGATTTGAACTGATGATAAAAATGAACACATTAATGATTTTTTAAATGATTTCCTTTCTTTTATCTTATAAAATTTTCTAATACAAACAATGTAAAAAATAAAAAAATCATTTCTATTCTTTTCCTTTCTTTACATTTCTTTCAATCCAAACAGACCCTAAAGAAATGAAAATTAATTAAAACTAAGACCAAATTCGTAATTAAAACTGAAAATAAGGTAATGTTACTGTTGATAGTAAGAGGGATTGGTTAATGGCTGAGGCGGAATAACTGGGTTTATAGACAAACCCTTGTTCTTCCTATTCCTTTTATTCTGGCGCTTCCTCCTCTTCTTTCTGATGGATAATATGACTTCTAGGTTAGCCCTAACATGTCACAATATATGAGTCTCTTCCTTACCCGAACTTTTAGAATGCCTATTATAGATGATAAAGGCCTTTATTTTAAAATAGCTACCAAATGGGATAACTCAAAGATAAAAGCCATGGAAGGTCTGATCTCCAAAGTAGTTTCTAAGCTTAAACGATGGAAGAAATTAGTACTCTCAATGTCAGGAAAAACAACCCTTATCTCCTCTATTATCCACGTATTTCCAATTTACTTCACGTCTTCCCAAATGAGTGATTGAAAAGACTATCACTCTAACTAGGCATTCCTTTGGGTAATGGGGATTACTCAAGAATACATCAAGCTATTTGGAATAAGGTTGCTTCTCCCAAGTTTTCAGGCGACATAGGGATCAAAAATCTTAAAGCTTTTAAGTTATCTCTCATTTCTAAGTAGACATGGTCTATCCTCATTCCTCAATAACTCCAACTCCCTTGTCATTCTTGTCTTAAAGTAATCTGCTTTCATAAAGCAGATTTCAGTAGTGCCCCAAATTTAAGAATGCTTCATGGACATGAAATAGACTACTTAGAGGTAGGAATTTCCTTATGTCCCATGCCATCAAAACTATTGGAGATGGCCATTATACCAAAATCTGGAATGATAATTGGACAGGTGAGACTCTGGATAAGCCTACAAATTTTAGTGAGGATTCAAAATTCCATAAATTTGTAGCAGAGCTATTCACTCCACCACAAAATCTTGGAAGATGAATTTGATTAATTCACTCTTCAATGCTCCCCAAACTAAGTTGATTGTATGCATGAACATTTCCTAGTTTGAACAACCACCTACTTATATATGACTTTATATGAACGTGATACTTATACTTTCAAATATGGGGGCTCGTATGCCATGGAATCCTTTCTTAAGCCAACAAATAGTCCTAGGGTTTTAACTCTACAAATCATGATCTCCTGATATTATGTTGGTATTCCTCTGCTCCCCTTAATTTCAAATTTTTCTTTTGGAGGGTCAATATGAATGCTATTTAACTGAACAAAATAGGTACATTAGGAAACGTTCTAGTAATGATCTATGCAAAATTTGTTTCAAAGAAGAGGAAGTTGTTGAACACTTATTCCTTAAATGCGAATGTACTAGGAAAGTTTGGTTTATATCTCTTTTACAGTGCAATTTTGATCCCTTTTTTAGTTTGGGTATAAATAGTTGGATTTGCCCCTTGTTAGATAAGTTCCCCTAAAAAAAGAAAAATTGAACACCTTTTTGCACATTTTTATTTGTTTTTGGACTATATGGCATGTACACAATAAATTTATATCTAAGTATTCTCCTATATGTTATGATAAATGCTTAGTTTTCATTTAGTTTTCTGCAGAGAGATATATGGAACGGATGGGGAATCTCAAGGCTATGAATCTCCTTCACCTGAGTTAACAAATTCTAGTAACGACCTCCCCATCCACCTGGTCTCCTCCAAGACATAACACCACCAAGATTAATGTCGACGCCGCTTTTATGTTTGAAAAAATTGTATCTACCGCTGTTGTTTGTAACTGGAAAAGGGATTTAATTTTTGGTTTTGCCCAAGATATTAAATCCTCTTATAGTTTTGAAACAAAAGCGATTGCGATTCGTAATGCTATAAATTTTGTAGTGAATTTTGTTTCCTCAAGTATCACAACTAAAACTGATGCAAATACTGTTCTATAAACCATTCAATCTTCTAGCCCAACCTGCCCCTAGAAATGCAGGTCTATCCTTGAAGATACTAAAAGAATGACTAAGTCATTCCTGTCGATCAATATTAAAGGAATTAAAAGAACAATCAATCATATACCAGATAGGATAGCTAAAACTTATTCTACCTCTTAATTGGTGTAATAATTTGACTAGTGAAATTACCTATATTTTGTGTAATGATGTTGCATTTTTGACGTTTTAAATGTAGGTTAATAGTACCTCTTTTTATTCTATTAGAGTAATGATATATGTCACCCCTTTTCATATCACCCTTTTATCACTCTTCTATATATATGTATTGATTTCCTTGAATAGAAGATAGAGAAAAATTAAATAGGATAGAGAAATCCATTTATTGGTACATGTAGGCATACACGTAGGAGGTGATAAAAGAGTGATACAAAAAGGGTGACAAATATCATTACTCATTCTATTAATATAGGCATGTTTTGACTTTTATTTTTTTTACATATCGAAAATCCTAATTAGTAGAGTATCTTTAAACCTTAGAAAGATTTTAGCCTTAACATGGAACGAAAACAAAGTCTTCCAAGGAGGGTAAAAGTGTCATTTTCTTACAAAACTAACTGTACTATCTCCATTCTTGATTACATTACATCCCAACCATGGCACTACTGCGCATGTTAGATGTCACCACAATCATTAATCCCCCATGCATTTGCATTTATTCACACACTTTTTCACCTCCTCCTCTGTTTAACCTACGCCGCACCAACTGTACTCTACTCCACTAGCTTCGCTGTCTCTAAACTCTCACGCTGATCAGTAAAATTAAAACCAGATCAGCTTTACCAACCACCTATACATACATACATATATACATACTCACTTTCTCTCTCTTTCTCTCTCTGTATATCTATATCTTATGTCATTTCAAAACAAGTTAAGTTTCATCTCCCTATCGATCTCCGATCGACTGCATTCAAGTGTTTCTCTTGCTGAAACGGCGTCGTTTAAAGGAGATCGGAGCTCTCATTAACTTTAATGATTTGAAGCAATAAATTACACCTTTCAGAATCTTAAACGGTGTCGTTCACTTCAAAAAAAGATGAACCCTCTTTGCTGCATTGCTCCAGTATCGATCGACAAGGATCCCGTCAATCCGACGGTCTTGAAGCCGCCGCCGGCTTCGCAATGTCAACAGCCAGGGTTTGATAACTCAACTACACGTGTACGGCCGGTAAACATCTCCGCCGTGAAGCAAAGCTTCTCAACAGCTCAGACGTCATCAGTAACTGAGAAATCAGATATTTCCGACGCAATAAGTAATGATGAGTCTAAAGAGAACGGAAATGGTGTGGAATCGGTGTTGTTTGGAAGTGGAAGTGTGGGAGGGATAATGTATAAGTGGGTGAATTACGGTAAGGGATGGAGAGCAAGATGGTTCGAGCTAGAAGATGGTGTACTTTCGTATTACAAAGTGCATGGGCCGGATAAGATAGTGATGAGTTTAGGTAATTTTGAAAAGAAAGGGGTAAAAGTGATTGGAGATGAGTCATGGAGGCATATAAGAAAAGCTAGTAGTAGTAATGGAAGCATCTCTGTTCATCGTCATCTTCAAAATACTGGAGCTGAGAAACAATTTAAGCCTTATGGTATAATACATTTAAAGGTTAGCTTGCTATTCTAATAAACTCATATTTGCAGGTTAAATCGCATCATTGGCTCAGCTTGTTATACAAAATAGCCAAATATACTGTCGTTATTCATATTGTAACAAATAATACCCGTTAATTCAAAAAATATCGGTACATTTGTTGGTTTTTGAAAACGGTTATATTTTTGGACGTTTTGAATTACTAATGACAAATGGTACAATTTGCCCTTATTTGCGTGTTTTCTGTAGTGTTAACAACATGACGTATTTTGCTACATTCTTACTAGTTTTTGAACTTGGACAAAACTGCGATTTAGTGAATTTTGCTATATTTAACCTTTATATTTTACTGTACAGTTTTGTCCAATTGTTTGGTAAAATATTGATTATGCAAGACTTGTTAATTGAATTGTTTAGACAGTTTATTTATAAATTTAATTATAAAACAATCAAATTTACCAAAATTTTGATGTAATTAAATTCACAGGTTTCTTCAGTTCGTGCAAGCAAATCAGATGACAAAAGACTATCAGTATTTACAGGCACAAAAACACTTCATTTACGTTGTCAATCAAGAGAAGATAGAGCTGCATGGATCGAAGCACTTATGTCTGCTAAAGATCAGTTCCCTAGACTATTCACCAGTAACGATTTTACCCCTTCAGAAGATTTCAAAGTTTCAACAGAAAGCTTAAAATTACGTTTAATCCAAGAAGGCATAGGCGAATCAGTCATTAATGATTGCGAATCTATCATGATGCATGAAGTATCTGAACTACAGAATCAAATGAAGGGTCTTCAACTTAAACATATCCTTTTACTCGACACTTTAAGACGATTAGAGGTAATTTAAATTATGCAATTTCTATCATACTATATTAATTTTTTTGTTCTTAATTTTGTAGACCGAGAAAATTGAGTTGGAAACAACTGTAGTTGATGAAACAAAGGCACGTGACTCATGTTGTGGAGTTAATAGAAGATTTAGTGGTCAGTTTTAGTTTTTTTCCAGTTCATGAGAGCTTCAAATTTATTTAAATATTAATTTAAAATTGCGACAGATTTTTACTCGGTAATGTCAGAGGGTAGTGGAAGTGATTCAGAAGCAGATATAGAAAGCAGAGATGGAAATGAAGTTGAAACAGATGAAGAAGATGGAACGTTTTTCGATACAAACGATTTTTTATCAGCTGATGCTTTAAGAAGTGCTTCATATAGAAGCAGAGATGGTGCTTATAATTCATTAGCAAGTGATAAAGATTGTTTCTTCTCTGATCGTCATAGAGAAGCTGGAATGGATATTAAAGGAATTGAATATCCGTATGTGAAGAGAAGAGCTAGTTTACCTGAACCAAAGGAGAAGGAAAAACCAGTTGGTTTATGGTCGATTATTAAGGATAATATTGGAAAAGATTTATCTGGTGTTTGCCTTCCTGTTTATTTTAACGAACCTTTATCTTCTTTGCAAAAATGCTTTGAAGATTTGGAGTATTCGTATTTAGTTGACCGTGCTTTAGAATGTGGAAAACAGGTTAGTTAATAATTTGTTCTCTTTTATGGCAAAGAATTAATATTAAAATTTATATGAATTTCAGGGGAATGATTTGATGAGACTTCTACATGTAGCAGCATTTGCTGTATCTAGTTATGCTTCAACAGAGGGTAGGCAATGTAAACCTTTTAATCCTCTACTTGGTGAAACTTACGAAGCTGATTATCCTGATAAAGGCCTTCGTTTTTTCTCCGAAAAGGTACTTTTACTAATTATATAATTATAAACTTAGTCACTTGTATGTGTGTGAACAATTTTAATTGATTATTTAAGGTGAGTCATCATCCAATGGTTGTTGCGTGTCACTGCGAGGGTAAAGGATGGAAATTCTGGGCAGACTCGAATCTAAAAGGAAAGTTTTGGGGTCGTTCTATACAACTCGATCCAGTTGGAGCCCTTACTTTGCAATTTGAGGATGGCGAAACATTTCAATGGAGTAAAGTTACTACTACTATTTATAACATCATAATCGGTAAAATTTACTGTGACCATTACGGAACCATGCGTATAACCGGAAGTGGTAAATATTCTTGCAAGATTAAATTCAAGGAACAATCAATCATCGATCGTAACCCACACCAAGTAATAAATCAAATAAATAAAATAAATGAAACATTTTGGTGTTTTATCATGGCTAATTTTTTAATTTCTTAGGTTCAAGGGTTTGTGCAAGATAATAATACGGGGGAGAAAGTAGCGGTGTTATTAGGGAAATGGGATGAGGCGATGTATTATGTATTAGGAGATCCAATGATGAAACCGAAAGGTTATGATCCAATGACAGAAGCTGTATTGTTATGGGAGAGACATAAATCTACGACGAAAACACGATATAATCTTACGCCTTTTGCTATATCGTTAAATGAATTGACACCAGAATTAGTTGGGAAGTTACCACCTACTGATTCAAGGTTAAGGCCTGATCAAAGGCATTTGGAGAATGGGGAGTATGAATTGGCTAATGCTGAGAAGCTTAGGCTTGAACAGTTACAAAGACAGGTAAATGGAAAATTGAATTTTATGTTTTTATATTTATATTTAAATTAAAATTAAAATTGTTGGATTTTATAGGCGAGGAGGTTACAAGAGAGAGGGTGGCAACCGAAATGGTTTAGGAAAGATGAAGATGGGTGTTATAAATATGGTGGTGGGTATTGGGAAGCTAAGGAGAAGCAGGATTGGGAAGGGATTCCTGATATATTTGGTCATACAAGTGATATGCCTCATTCTGTGATGGAGGAGTAATTTGTGACTCCTTTTGTTGTGAAATTTAAAAATTAATGTACTACAAGGTTAAAATCAGAATATACAAATTCTACGCACATATTTATTATTGGAGTTTATGTAACTAAGAAATGATGTATGTGTAATCTTTGGACCAGAAAGTTGGTAAAGCAAGCCACTGCAATGTTAGCTGGTGCATGATTAAGCGAAGGGCGTTGATTGATTTTTGAAAATCTTTTAGTTATTTAAAAGCAAAGTAAAGTGAATACAACTAATTAACATTAACTAAGAAAATCTTTGGAACAGAAACTCCCTTAAAGCCACTGCAATGTTAGATGCTGCATGATTAATGTGAAGTGCATTGGATTACTTTTTGAAAATCTTTTAGTTATTAAAAGCAAACAAAGGTGAATACAACCAATTGTCTGTTAAGAATTTCAACTTTAGACCAAAAAGAATACCAGAGAAGAGTGTACCTAATAAAAACACAGATTTGGTAATTAGTACATGTTCCGTTAAACCTCCCATAAGAACCATGTTCTGACTTCTATTTGGAGAATAGTCCAACAGTTTTCATTGAATAAAATAACAGATCCAGGTCCTTAAAGTAACAAGGCTTAGATAAGAAATCTTTGCTAATCCCCTTCCAGTGTAGCTCTAGGCATGGCCAAGCCACTCTGATCTCTGGTAAGCTTCTCACAAGAATTTATAACACCCATTCAACTGTAGATGATGAAATATTAGGTTTGCTTAAGGTACAACACTCAACTAGTAAACTATGGATCACAAAACCTATCTAGACATTCAGTATATTCACCAATCAAATTTACTGCTGACCAACTTGATGGTTTCAACTAAAATTAGGGAATCACTCTCATCACATCCATCCAAAATATAATATGCAGGAACATAACAATTCAAAATTAATTAAATAAACATTACAATTGATAAAAACAATACAACTCAAGCCATTTGGCATCCCCTCTTCTTATATTAAAGTGTTTCTTCCTTTAGACATTGTAAAAATTTGAAATTACTAACACAACTATAAATTATCAAAACCAAAATTGAACGGACAAAATTTGACAAAATTTAGTTTAATAATCATAACAACGTAATACAAGGAAATATAGCAGCATCTCACTTCCAAGCTTTTTTTCCACGTTGTTGCTTGCCAGCACGTTGCTTCAATATCTTTTTCTGTAGACGATTTTTAGCTATTGTTGATCTCTTTGCAGCTATTGGCATTGCTTTCTTGTGTTGCTTTTCTCTATTGCTTGTTCCACCAGACTTTTGAATAACAAAGTATCATATTAATAAGAATTATCTATTTTATAATAATAATAATAATAATAATGTTTGTATAACACCAAAAACATACCTTCTGCTTTTTTACACCAGTTCGTGACTTGTAAGTTCCAGACTCCTCTCTCCCTGCTTTCGCCATTGCATTCCTTTCTGCTTTAGTATATTTCTTTCGAATATTTGTCTAGTACAACATCAACAATTATATTAATACACAAAACACTGTAAAAATAAACAATTTTGAAATATAATAATAATACTGACCTCAAGTGTAGAAGCATCAACTCTCTTGGAACTGAGTTGGTCAGAGGTTTGATGTTTAAATCCATATCGAGACAAAAATGTATTTGCTTCTTTCTTTGCCTAAATATTTAATAGCAAATTGTAAGTATCTCACCAAGTAGGGAAAAAAGTGTATGTATATCAAACCTTAAGATCTTTGATTCTTTGGAAATCCTCGTTTGATAGAATACCATCTTCTCCAGTATCTGATGGTACTTGCACATCCTTAGCTACTGCTAGTTTCTTCAGTGCTCTAAGACTGTTACTAGCTGCATCCAATTCATCATTAAAGTCATCAAACTTCCGCTTTTGCCCTTTAGACTTGTTTTCTTCATCTCCCTCATCTTCTTTATCATTCTCATCACTCTCTTCCGCCATGTCGTCATCATCATCATCATCATCATCATCATCATCAATTTCTTCATCCATGTCATCATCATCTTCATCATCATCACTAGAGCCATTCTCATCTTCAATTTCAAGATCATCTTCACCTTCAGACACATCAGCGCTCATGCTCAAGTTATCCACATCATCATCATCATCATTATCATTATCATCATCATCATCTTCTTCTTCTTCTTCTTCTTCTTCATTTTCATCCAACAACTCAATACCAGGAACATTAGAATCAACATTAACTTCACCAAATGCTTTGGGCTTCGCCTTTGGATTAATGGGCCTTCCTCTATCTTTTTTAACAAGAAGCGAGGGACAAACCTGTAAATTAACTCCATTAAGTGTGCTCGAAAACACATAAATCAGATAAAGATTGTGTCAAAATACCTCTCTGAATAAAGTAAGAAGCGAACGAGCAGCAGAAGAAACAGCCTTCTCCTTGTTTTTCTTGTACAACACAAGATCTTGTAACAAATCCTCTGTCATTAACTAAATCAAAACAAACAAGGTTCAATACAACACTAATTGTCTCTAATAAAGTCATATATATATATATAAAATAGCTCACCAGAGGAATACGCAAGCATACTTCTCTTACTACATTAAGCCCAACAGAAATAGCCTGAAAAATAAAGATATAAATATACAGAGAAATAGCAACTTTTTACTATTATGGAAAACAAAAATTACCTCTGGGCGAGATTTATCATGCACAAACTGATTAACTACTTGTCTAAACAGTGGTTCAATAGCATCAGGTGGGACCTGGTTTATAAATGCAAAATAAATAAATTAACAACACAAAAAACACCAAGGACTAAAGAGCAATAAAATAGGAATGTGGAGTACCATATCATGACAGGCTTGTACAGCTGCAGCAAGTAGACTCGTTACATCACGTTGATGAGGCTACAAAAGAATAATTAAAACAAAATTTTTAACGCAAAAAATAAGTAAAAATTCTCGTAATACTGTAAAAAAAAACAATAAATTGCGCTACCTGAATATATTTTTGTATGTAAGGATAGAAATTCAATAGAATCAATCGATGAAGGCCAACAGTTCGAGCAATAACTTTCAAAAGCATCATTTTAACTTCAAATCTTTCGTTACAAGATTGAAGGCGTGTAAATAGCTTCTCAGCATAACCCTACATTATAATTACTTATAATCAGAGGGCATTTCAGGTAATAGAAATAGTTTTAATGAACAAACCAAACCTGTGGATCCTTTAAGTGGTTTAATGGCGAATTATAATTCGTATTATTAGTTTTTTCTGTTGATGTACGTTGTTGCCTTTTCAAACTCTTCATAACACGCTGTAACTTTGCCTTCTTTTTCTTTTTGCTTGATTTTGTACCTTTATGGTTTGCCTAATTGTTTCAAAATTATAATCAGTAAAAAACATAATTTATCTAGAGAACTTAAGATGAATAAAAAAAAAATTAACCTTATAAATAGACTCTTTATTTAGTATAACTTGAGGCTGAGGAGTGTTCGCTTCATCTTCATTATCTGATCCATCACTATCATCATCTTCTTCTATTTTTTCGCAATCGAGAAGAAACGAAAGAGCAGCAATCATGATCCTGAAGTATTATGTAATATATATTTAAATATAAATATAATGTTAATTAAAAAGTCATACAGTAAATAATAAAGATTTAATCTTACTTTGATGAAGGATGAAAACATGCCATACATATAGCATTAGCTGTTCTTTCATCAAACCAAACTTTTCTTCGATGCAGTTCACAAAGTGTAGTAAGGGATCTTTTTGCTTTTGCTTCATCTTCGTTCTATTAGATAACATTAGTTAGAGAATATAACTATATTAAGTGATGAATTAGGGTAGAGCTTTACAAACCTGTAACATGGTGAACAAGATATTTTGAAGTGCGCGATTCTTGGGATCGTTCTTATGCTTCTGATTCATGCTTTTAATGCTTTGAACAATGTGACGAAATGCTAAATTTCTTAACTCTTTATCTCCTAGTGTCTGAAGCTCCATGAATAATGCAAGGGCATCGCCATGGTCAATTGACTAAAAAAGACCAAACTTATATCAGAAACAGGGGTTTTTGAGAACTATACATCAAATAAATTCATAAATTCATTCTAAAGTCCCATAGGTATAATTAGGGCAATGAGAAGAGAAAAGCATCGACCTTTTACAGGGAACAATTGAATTCTATCAAAAAAACGTAAGCCAAAAAGAATTCAGACAACTACACAATTCAATCAATCAGTGCATACCTTTCTATTAATTAATAGAATCAAAGCTTTTGTAATATGAATCCGAAGGCCTGAAGGAAGAGTACGGGCAGATGAACCGAGTAAATTAACAAGTTCCTTTGGGAAAGAGCTTAGCTGTTTGGAGTAAACCGGGGTGACGTGAGCCAAAAACATGGCACGGTCGCCTAAGTCTTTAGCAACTGTAGGGTCTGCACCAATGCCACTAACGGAGGTGAAGCTGAGCGCGGCCTGCTGCTCGAAAAGATCCACCGATGATTTGAATTGGCCGTATACTAAGCTTAATTCTGCTTCGTAACCATCTGGGTCACACTTCATTTTCGACTGTAGGGTTGGTAGACTCAGCTTTTCTGCCGTCCGGCCGGAGGGTGTCATGCCCTCTGCTGAAATTTCGGAACGAAATGACGCCATTGGTGACGTCATAGCTGTGAGAAATGATAAAAGATGGGAACTTTGGAAACCCTAGGAGGAGAAGTGTATTTATGTGGAGAGGGCTATTTTTTTTTTGGACGAAAAACAGAACTATTAGGCCCACTTATTATGTAATTGCGGAGTATTTATTTTAAGGATTAATATATATACCATTCAAATTCAGTGCCCGTTTGGAAGTGCTTTTTTGGAGAAGCACTTAAAAGTACTTTTAGCATTTTAAGAGATTTTTTTACTTTGAAAAACACTTTTTTGAGAAGCACCAAATAGGTGCTTCTTAAAAAAAGCACTTAAAATAATTTTAGATTTCAAAATTATTTTTAATAATTTTTTTAAGTTTTGAATTTTATTATAAAAGCGCTTTTTTACTCTAAAATAAGCACTTCCAAACGAACCCTCAATCATCCAAATACAACTTATTTATGATATAGTGTAATTTTAAGGGTAAATTAATTAGAAAAGCCCATTTTATACACTTACTTCTTGTAAAGGCCCAAGCCTAACTAGAAGTAACGGATAGTGTAACTAGCCAAAAAAATTACCGCATTGCCACTACTGAAACTTTCTCTCTCTTATTTCAGTAGTCAAATCCTTACACGGATACACACATACCCACACTAAGTTTTGAAATTAATCCCCTCCCCCTATATGCAACGCATGTAATTGCTTTTTGGACTTTTACAGAGGGTTCCTATGTTCTTATCCCTCTGTTCATCTTCTCCACCGACTGAAACATATTAAATTACAACAGATAAACAACACTCCCACTTAACACACACCTTTCGTGACCATTACATAGCAGCAACTGAGCGAAACATCCACTAGTGTTGAAGATGCGGCTTGTATGTGCATGTGTACAGTGATATAGATTTGGTATAAGATCTTTAAGGTATGTGTTTTTCATGTTTATTTACGCCCTTTTTGTAACGAGTATAAAAGTGGATTGTAATTTATTCATCAGGTTACTGAAAGAAGCCTTCCTTTGAGTGCGCCAAAAACTTTTCATAATAGGTAATAGTATAAAATGTGTATTCTTTGAACCAAATATGGTTACTTAAATGATCTAATATTTTTATATGTGCGTAGTATTATGTTTTGGGTGTCGATTTCTTTTTGGGAATATGGAACAATTATCTGTTGGTATGAAACATTTGAGTCAATTATATATTATGTTTTTAATTTGATGGGAAAAACACCCTGTTGTGATATTATACTGTACTGAATGACTGATCTGTGTTGATTTCACTAATCGTTTGCTTGGCACACATTCAGAGACATGGCTGATGATAGGTGTTCCATGGCAGCCTTATTCAAGATTATAAAGGACAAAAGAATGACCCCTTACTACTTCAACAGCCTAACAAATAGCCCATTCTACCGTTTGTTCTGTGGTATTCGTGATTACAATGGAAGCAAGAGGTGGGAGAGGAATGATGGAATAGTTGCAGAACTTATAATGAATTATGATGACAATGATCAGGCGTTTGTATTTGGTGGTGTGCCACTTAAAATTTCAGCAACTGATGTTAAACTCATAATGGGGGTCGATGGTGGAACAACAAGGGTCCCAAATTATATACGAGCAGACCTAGGGGCAGGACGGTGGTTTAAGAAGACATTCCCAGATGTCAAGACGACGGGCACTCTATCACAGGCTAATGTTAAAGCTGTAATTAATAAGATTATGTCGAAGAAAAAAGGAGACCGAGAAACGTTAGCAATATGTGTAAACATGCTAACAATGTCTACAGTATTCTATCCAGCCAGTTCTGGAAGAATTACACAATGGCATACAAAGGTGTGTGAACGACTCAGCGAGTTAAGCACCTATAATTGGCCTAGACATATAGCTGAACATGCCATGAGTGCGGAAACTATAATGGGGAAAGGTTGTTCGATAATGCTACTGGTATGTTTTAATGCATTCAACTATTTTTTCTTAGTGCATTCACATTTAAAAACAATATTCATATACACACAGGCGTGGATGAATGAGCATATTAAATTACCAGGTAGGCTGCCTGCTGATGTACATGCTCTGCCTCGTATATTTAAGTGGGACCTGTCGCAAGGAGCTATTAATTTTCGTACAGAAGTTTTAGACATCATAACCCCTAACATGGTGAGTTCTGTTCAAGATTTTGTTTAAACTTCAACAATCTATATATAATTTTCTGATATAATGAATTTTTTGCAGGTTTCCATCGATGATCTAGTTATGACGGATCTTGAATTGTTGTATTTTGGAAATAATGATATAGGGGAGCAGGGGATTAATGGTGGTGAGCAAATGCAAAGGGAGGGGGTTAATATTACAACACTCGTTGTATCAAGTATCCGGACAAACGATTCAGTTAATGATGAAAATTTCCTTCAGGTGAAAAACGAATTAGAAGAACAAAAACTGAAAAACACGGAACTCCTGCTTCAACTTGAATGTAAGGAGACCGAAAACCGAAATCTTCGTGAACGTATAGGTGAGATGAAGGCTTTGATGGACAACTTGAGCAAAGATAGGACTGATGTTGATGATGTAGATAGTTTCTTTGAGAACGATCAGAATGTGGACATATGTTTAGATGAGAATCCAATAGCTATATTTAACAAGGAGGATGGTGTGGATATTCGTAACACAGTTCAAGAAAAACATGACTTTGGAGTTCCCAACATTGTAGAGGAGAATGTAGCAGGTCACACTGAAAACACACAATCAGATGATAAACATGCGGAAAATGCAGTACTGGATGATGATATTCATATCGCGGAACCATTACTTAATGACATTGAAAGTGAAATTGCTGAAGCCATCACTGAAATGGCGGATTTCTCGAATCAAAAAACTGATGTATATGTAACTCACCCAGAAGACGATGGTTTAATGGGCCAATTAACAGATGCTAATGTCGGGGCAGGCCCTAGTGTCAACACTTTGGCCGATGACACACCTATAGCATCGATCTTACGGGATAGAAAGAAAAGATATTCTCTGGTGAGTAGGGTGAAAAATGCTGATAGACAAAAAAGAAACAAGAAATTGGGTTCTGATTTCATTTCAGGCAACACGCGTAAACGTGTGGCAAGACAGGCCGTTCAGTTAAATATGGAGCCCGAAGATGATTCTGATGATTGTTATATATTAGCCGATTGCCCACCTAAGAAGAATGTATTATACAAACCTGACCGTCAAGTGCTTGATGAAATTCTAAAACAACTTGGACCTAAAACAGTGGTATGTAGTTCAACTGGCTTTGACATAACCGCAGGGCAATGTATGATGATTGGCGAACAGGATAGACTAAAATGGCAGGTGCGTTAACTAACCTATTCCAATAGAAGACCATCGTATAAAGTTTAAACAATATATGTGATTTTTATAATTGTGCAGGTAATTGAGTATATGCTAAATCATTGGGATGCGGAAAGTAGATGCGTTGAAGGTGGTGTTACATGGGGGTATCTGCCTTGTAGAGGATATGTGAGTTTTAGCCTATATGTTACATGTTTAATCATCAATTTACTGATAAATAAATTTCTGCAGCATAAAAGGAAATCTGAAACAGGTGAGGAGTTCGAAATGCGAAAGAGATTAGTTAATGACCTAAGTGGTAGGATCTTGAGCTCGAAACGTTTCTTAATGGTTCCCGTGCTGACGAAGATAGGGATTGCGAAACTATGGACAGCATTGATTTACGATGGTGAGGAGGATATTTTTGTTCATTTCAGCAACGCAAGGTGTAAAACAGGCAAAAAGGGCAACCCATTCGTTATTGAGGCTGATAAAAAAGCTAGGCTTGTGGCAAATATAATCATGGATAATTACCTTCCTGGTGGCACAATAAAGAAATCTGTAAAGATTGATAAACCATTGCACTCTAGTACAACTAACTGGAGGGATTCGGGGATATATATGTTGCTATGCATGAATGAAGTTATTAGGACCAAAAGCGCTGTTGGAGTATACCCTATAAACGTATTTCGCAATCTACGGAAGACATTGGTGAATACAATTTTGGCTGACAAAAGCCAGAAGATGTTGCTAACCAAAGCTAGGAACCGTGCTGAATTGAAATTTGATTAGATGTTAGATGGTTATCAGATTTTATATGTTGCTGTATATGAGATTGCAGTCTTTATTTTATGTACTAAGATTAGTCTATTATAGTTTAGTTTGCTTAAGTACATATTGGTGATATTATGTTCTGATGACAAATCCAGTTTATATTTTAGTTATTTCATGTTTTAATGAGTAATCCAGTTTGTTGAACAGCTTCAAAAATTGGATGATCTGGGAAATCTAAATCTCCATTACTAACCCCATAAATCACATATGTTCTGTGTGGTGTTAAATGTAAGTCTTATATGTAGTAGTTGATTACAATTTTGGTCTCGAAACGACTACCTTAATGATGGACAATAATACATAAATTGTGCTTCTAGCATCTTACATAAAAATAAGTCCACATACGAGTCCCAATATGTCGTACATGGGCATATACCCATTGCATAAGTATGTTCGAATGATCTCAATCCTAGAAATATTTGTCGGTATATATAACTCCTACAAAAACCATAATATGTATGAACATATTAGCATACTGTTTGAAAGCTTAACGCATCAACCTTTTTGCAAAGTATACGTAAAGTTTATCAAAGGTTATTGGTATGATATACATATCTCACATTCAATTGGGCATATGTCCAACTAAAGGGACATGTAAGTTATGCACTATCAAAGCTCATTTTTTTGATGTTTATATGTACATCATCATGATGTATATATACCCACACCCCTTGAATTGGCGAATAACAAAGTAGTAAATGATTTCATGGATGTATCTTTTCCCTAGTCCATTGCATTATAGAATATAAACGTAAACACCTATCACTTGGTGTATGCATATATAACACACCCTATCATTATAGTACAAACTTTCACTCAACCATTATCCAATGTAACCGGTTGAATGGTCATCAATAACATTATTTGTGGAGTATGTTGTTTCTGACATTATTTACTGTGATAGAGCATATTTACACAGGCGACGTCAAAAGGTAATGCAGTATTACATCCTGTTTGTAGTGTAGGGTAATGTGTACCACCATCATATTATGGACGAAACAGACTTTATGTGAAGATTATCAAAGTTTGTTTGTATGATATTCATTTATCCCATTATATTAGGCATATGGACAAATAAATCAACAGATATATTGTGAACTAGTACGGCTTACTTGTTGCCTGTGTATATGTTCAACAGCATGATTGGGTATATGTTCATCATCAACTGTGTTAAATGATGATGGGTATATACCCATACCCATTGAGTAGGCGAATAGCTAGGTAAAAAAATCTGTATAATAAATGAATTTATTGATGTACATATGCCAAAATCCATCACACTATAGTCTATAAAATGTATGTGATAGTGCATGATATCCACTTCTCACATACAAGTGGGAATATGTTCATGTACATTAACCTGTATGCTATACAGTAGTGAGTATTATTATTAGTACGTGTTGATGTACATCATCATGTATGGAGATACGCACATCAACATGAATGTTATCGAGGTTGGATATATAACCAAGCCAATTGAATGGGCGAATAACCAAGTAGATATATATATGCAGTATTGATTTTACTGCTGTACATATCCCCATAAACTCCGAACGAGCGAATACAAGATTAACCCATGCATCATGATTGGATGTATGCACATCGGCATGTATGTTAATGACGATGGATATATACACAGACATCGATTTTTTCTTTGCATAAAGGTTGATGCGGTACTTGTTTACTGCATTAGTCTTGTATGGGTATATGTCCGCTAGTAGCATCATATATTGTATACATTAGCTATGTTTGGGAAAATGTACACCGTCATCATTGTACACTAGTATTTGACTGTATGAAATGTCTAGTTATGTTTATCAAAAGGACAGCCTAATTAGCGAATAGTATCACACATAACAATGACATGGGGTAAGATAGTATTGTTTTATTGTGTTTCTAAACTCTATCCGTTTGAGTTGGCCTATGCACCCTACGACCATTCTTCATGATTTAGGTATGTGGCATATAATGACTTATATAATTGAACTAACATTCCATAACAATACATGATGATGTTGCAGACAACTGAAATCAAGTATATAAAGAAAATTGTGAATCAATAGCGGGATAAGGGTATAATGAATAATACTGATAGACATACCCATAAACCTAGCTGGTTTGTGTTATGTCCTCCCCCATTATATTGTGGAATAAATCTCTATATATGTTTACCATCATTATATTATGGACTAAGCCGACTTTATGTACATTTTATCAAAGTTTATTTTGATGATATCCATGTATCCCATTTGATTGGGCATAAGTCCAAATTCATCGACCTGTATTTTGTGTTCTATCAAGGTATATTATATGTCTGTGTAAATGTCCAACATAAAGATTGTGTATGAGTGGCTCAACATGTATGTTACTGATGATGGCTATATACTCGTAACCCTTGAATGGGCGAATACGATGTTAGCTATATGTAGTCGATAATGATTTTTTGGCTGTACATATACCCGTACCACCCGAATGAACGAATACCCTAGTTTAAACAAGCATCATTGTTCAGTATATGCACAGCAACATGTATGTTAATGTTGATGGATATATACACAGAAACCGAATTTTTTTAAATATATCCACTAGCAGCATCAAAGATTGTATGGGTATATCCACTAGCAGCATCATATATTGTATACATTAATCACACAATTACTATGGTTTGGTAAATGGACGTCGTGCGCATTTTATATTTGAATTTGACTATATGTAATGTCTATTAATGTTTATCAAAATGACAGTGTAATTAGTAGAGATTGGCTCACTAGCCCATGCCGAAGTGTACCAGTGTATATACTTGTAGTTCTTATAAACTCTTTCAGTTTGAGTGGGCAAATGTATATTAAGATCATTCCTCAAGTAGATAAATAATTAGATTAAGTTTATTGGTATGATATCCACGTATCCCATTAGATTAAGCATATGTCCAAAGACATGATGATCTATGTTATGCACTAGTAATGCATATTATTTATCTGTGTATATGTACATCATTATTATTGTGTATGTAATCCTAAAAATGTATGTTAATGACGATGGATATATACCCATACCACTTGACTATGCGAATAGCAAAGTTAAAACACGTCTGCACTAAATTTTTTTTCTAATGTACGTATGCCAAATTGTCTATATAATGTGCATGATAATAACTTCTCATATACAACTGGGCATATGCCCATACACATCAACAAGTATGCTATATAGTAGTCAATTTTAATATTGGTATGTTTGTGTGTACATCATCATGCTCGTGTATGTTCACATCAACATTAATGTTAATTACATTGGATATATACCCATACCCATTGAATGGGCGAATACCAAACTATATCTATGTAGGCAACAAGGATTTTAATGTTGTACATCATGATCGTGTATACGCACATCAGAAGTTATGTGAATGATGATGGATATATACACATACACGTATGTTAATGCATTATTATTGTATGTGTATATGTCCAATAGCAGCATCATATGCAGTATTACATCCTGTTTGTAGGGTAGGGTAATGTGTACCACCATCATATTATTGACGAAGCAGACTTTATGTGAAGTTTATAAAAGTTTATTTGTATGATATTCATTTATCCCATTATATTAGGCATATGGACAAATAAATCAACAGGTATATTGTGAACTAGTACGGCTTACTTGTTGCCTGTGTATATGTTCAACAGCATGATTGGGTATACGTTCATCATCATCTGTATTAAATGATGATGGATATATACCCATACCCATTGAATAGGCGAATAGCTAGGTAAAAAAATCGGTATACTAAATGAATTTATTGATGTACATATGCCAAAATCCATCACACTATAGTCTATAAAATGTATGTGATAGTGCATGATATCCACTTCTCACATACAAGTGGGCATATGTTCATGTACATCAACCTGTATGCTATACAGTAGTGAGTATTATTATTAGTACGTGCTCATGTACATCATCATGTCTGGAGATACGCACATCAACATGAATGTTAACGAGGTTGGATATATAACCAAGCCCATTGAATGGGCGGATAACCAAGTATATATATGTATGCAGTATTGATTTTACTGCTGTACATATCCCCATACACTCCGAACGAGCGAATACAAGATTAACCCATGCATCATGATTGGATGTATGCACATCGGCATGTATGTTAATGACGATGGATATATACACATACATCGATTTTTTCTTT
The DNA here is from genome assembly GCA_029959085.1 of Nemophila menziesii. Taxonomy (NCBI): domain Eukaryota; kingdom Viridiplantae; phylum Streptophyta; class Magnoliopsida; order Boraginales; family Hydrophyllaceae; genus Nemophila; species Nemophila menziesii. The sequence continues at coordinate 13,251,564 of JARWIR010000005.1, forward strand.
GCATAAAGGTTGATGCGTTACTTGTTTAATGCATTAGTCTTGTATGGGTATATGTCCGCTAGTAGCATCGTTTATTGTATACATTCGCTATGTTTCGGAAAATGTACACCGTCATCATTGTATACTAGTATTTGACTGTATGAAATGTCTAGTTATGTTTATCAAAAGGACAGCCTAATTAGCGAATAGTATCACACATAACAATGACATGGGGTAAGATAGTATTGTTTTGTTGTGTTTCTAAACTCTATCCGTTTGAGTTGGCCTATGTACCCTACAACCATTCTTCATGATTTAGGTATGTGGCATATAATGACTTATATAATTGAACTAACATTCCATAACAATACATAATGATATTGCAGACAACTGAAATCAAGTATATAAAGAAAAATGTGAATCAATAGCGGGATAAGGGTATAATGAATAATACTGATAGACATACCCATAAACCTAGCTGGTTTGGGTTATGTCCTCCCCCATTATATTGTGGAATAAATCTCTATATATGTTTACCACCATTATATTATGGACTAAGCTGACTTTATGTACATTTTATCAAAGTTTATTTTGATGACATTCATGTATCCCATTTGATTGGACATAAGTCCAAAAACATTGACCTGTATTTTGTGTTCTATCAAGGTATATTATATGACTGTGTAAATGTCCAACATAAAGATTGTGTATGTGTGGCTAAACATGTATGTTACTGGTGATGGCTATATACCCGTAAACCTTGAATGGGCGAATACCATGTTAGCTATATGTAGTCGATAATGATTTCTTTGCTGTACATATACCCGTACCACCAGAATGAACGAATACCCTAGTTTAATCAAGCATCATTGTTCATTATATGCACAGCAACATGTATGTTAATGTTGATGGATATATACACAGAAACCGATTTTTTTTAAATATATCCACTAGCAGCATCAAAGATTGTATGGGTATATCCAATAGCAGCATCATATATTGTATACATTAATCACACAATCACTATGGTTTGGTAAATGGACGTCGTGCGCATTTTATATTTGAATTTGACTATATGTAATGTCTATTAATGTTTATCAAAATGACAGTGTAATTAGTAGAGATTGGCTCACTAGACCATGCCGAGGTGTACCAATGTATATACTTGTAGTGCTTATAAACTCTTTCAATATGAGTGGGCAGATGTATATTAAGACCATTCCTCAAGTAGATAAATAATTAGATTAAGTTTATTGGTATGATATTCACGTATCCCATTAGATTAAGCATATGTCCAAAGACATGATGATGTATGTTATGCACTAGTAAGGCATATTATTTATCTGTGTATATGTACATCATAATTATTGTGTATGTAATCCTACAAATGTATGTTAATGATGATGGATATATACCCATACCACTTGGCTATGCGAATAGCAAAGTTAAAACACGTCTGCACTGATTTTTTTTTCTAATGTACGTATGCCAAATTGTCTATATAATGTGCATGATATTAACTTCTCCCGTACAACTGGGCATACGCCCATACACATCAACAAGTATGCTATACAGTAGTCAATATTATTATTGGTATGTTTGTGTGTACATCATCATGCTCGTGGATGTGCACATCAACATTAATGTTAATTACATTGGATATATACCCATACCCATTGAATGGGCGAATACCAAAGTATATCTATGTAGGCAAAAAGGATTTTAATGCTGTACACATGATTGTGTATACGCACATCAAAAGTTATGTTAATGATGATGGATATATACACATACACGTATGTTAATGCATTGTTATTGTATGTGTATATGTCCAATAGCAGCATCATATGTTGTATACATTAATCACACATTCAATATGGTTGTGAAAGTGTTCGTCGTCGGCATTGTATACTAGTATTTGTCTTTATGAAATGTCTAGTAATGTTTATCAAAAGGACAGTCTGATTAGTAAATAGTGGCACACGTACGAATGACATTGGTGTAGCAATTTGTTTTTTTTTTTTGTTCATAACATCTTTATGTTAGAGTGGGTATATGTACATTAAAAAAATTCTTCATGATTTAGGTATGTGTATTATGATATGCATTAATTATGGTGAATGAACCAGTACAATATAATCTATCACATAATTGACTTAACCTTCCATAAGGAAACATCGTGATATTGCAGACAACTAAAATCAATTAAATAAACAAGTCTGTGAAACAAATATATGTATTTAAATAGTTTTTGTCGTTTTCGGGATAAGGGTATACTGAATAATTTTGGAAGACATAACCATTAAACTAACTGCTTGGGTTTATGCCCTCCCCCATTATAGCGTGGGAAAAATCTCAGTATATGTTTACCACCGGTATAGTATGGACTAAGCCGACTATATGTACAGACTATCGAATTTTATTGGTATGATATTCATGTATCCCATTCGATTGGGCATATATCCAAATACATCAACATGTATGTTGACAATATTATTTTTGGTATGTGTGTATGTACATCATCATGCTGTTGGATGTGCACATCAACATGAATGTTAATAACATTCATGTTTACCCATACCAACTGAATGGGCGAATACCAAAGTATATCTATGTAGGCAATAATGATTTTATTGCTGTAAATCATGATTGTGTATACGCACATCAGAAGTTATGCTAATGATGATGGATATATACACACACATGTATGTTAATGCATTAGGCTTGTATGTGTATATGTCCACTAGCAGCATCATGTGTTGTATACATTAATCACACATTCAATATGGTTCTGTAAGTGGTAAACATTTAGGTAGAAAAAACAGTTGTATTACGGATGTACGAAATACCATCACAATGACTACTTAGTCATATGTCCATACCCAAAAAAGGATGAAATGAAAAGAGGTTTATTCCGAGAATAAGGGTTTGATCATGTACGGGGGTATGCACATCAAGGCCATAGTGTATGGTACGAAATTAGTAATTGTTCTTTTTGAGTGATCAAATGTAAATACACTCCATCGTCTGATCGTTGTTGATTATATAGATAGTTGAGGACATTTACGGAAGGTCTAGGGTTTCTTTAACATTACAACGCTCGGGAATATATCCATCATACACATCATAAATCAATATATATTTAATGAATCGTTATCCCGGGTCATCACGAACGCATGTATTGGGCATATGTCCAGCACATGTTTTATTTGCAAAGTGTACGTAAAGCATGTTGTATTTATCAAAAATTGTCACCCTTAACATGAGAAGGTGCAACATTATATAGGTTTTGTTTGAATCTAACATACTTCCGAGTGGTTGGGCATATGTTATGCATACAAAAAAAATTGAACCTATCTAGCGACAATTTTAGATTTTGTAAAAGTAATATTGAATTGTTTAAAGAGTAACGTGTAAACATCCAAAGGTGTCAAAATCAGCCCACGTGCAATTTCTGAAGAAAAATGACTGTGATTAGACTTATCAACAAGTATTAGAAAGTTTCAAAAGGGCGGCAAAAGAAAAGTAACACGTTTACCCATGTATGCAATTACATCTTGTACCTATAGTACACGAAAAAAACATAATTACCCCATTTCTTTCTCTCCATCTTCAACATAACAGCAAAGAATTCATCTCAGCCAACGGGAAACTCGCAATCAAACTCCAGAAGGCACCAATAACACCACCGGCATAAAAAGGTAAGAATCTAGTTAACTTCAATAGAGATATAGGAGTTTGCTATATAATATTTATCAATATAAGTTGTCTATTATAACTAGTCAAACCCTAGACGATTCAATCGTGTCCATGAATGTCCATACATTGTCCATTGAAAAAAAATATTATAGAACATATTTTGATAGTGCAGTTATTATAGCAAATCATTCTTTTGCCAAGATATGTTAGATTATGACATCATAATATACATAACCCTAATAGGTGATAATAGATTTGTTCTTTAAAATATGATTTACCCTATCAGTTATATGCTTTAAACAATAAATGGTTTTTGCTAAAATTTCCATTTTTGTTTGTTAACAACATTTTTTAATACAGGCAAAATACCAAGAAAATGTCTGAGTATAGGTGCACACTACAAACAGTTTACACTGCTCTTTCAGACAAAAACCTTACATCAGATGATATAGATGCACTAAACAAATCACCATTTTACGGATTGTTACTTGGGCTTTATAACCATGAAGGGGAAAAGGGGTTCTTCAAGTCCGATTCATTGATTAACGATATTATATCGACTTACGATGAAACAACACAGTGTTTTATACTAGGAGGTAAGAAGAAAAGAGTAACTGCAACAGATGTGAAGCTGATAATGGGTGTTGAAGGTGGTACAGCTAGGGTTCCGTATTATACACAATCCCAAATGAAAGCATCACCTTGGTTTAAGAAAAACTTTCCTGGCATAACTACTGGTACCTTGTCTCAAAAGGCCGTTAAAGATAAAATAAAAGAAGTTTTGCAGAATAGGAAGCCTGGTGGAAGGCGAACACTATTTAAATGCATCAACATGTTGACTATGTCAACAATTTTTTACCCCGCGTCTTCAGGCAGGATTACACAGTGGCATGTAAAGGTATCCGAAGACATAGATAGATTAAAGATGTATGATTGGGCAACTCATATTTCCAATAGTATAATGGACCCAACCAAGGGACTTGGACAAAGTTGCTGTATTATGCTTGTGGTATGTGATTTAGTTTTCCAAACTTTTGTATATCGCTTTTTAAATTATGTTTATGCTTTGGTTTGTATGTAGCCTTGGTTTGCAGAGCATGTGAGGGATTCCGGAATAGGGGTGATCCATGGATCGAAGATACCTAGGATATTAAAATGGAATGCATCAGAACCGCCAGAGAGCTTCAGGCAGAACATATTAGAAAGTCTTCGTCCAGATATGGTAAAAAATTATTGATATAAGTAGCTTACTTTGATAATCTAACAACTTAAATGTTGACTTTTTTGGTGATCACAGGTTCATGACGGTGATCTAACAATGACCGATGAAGAAATGGAAGATTACAGCACACACATGAGTGAAAATCTTCATTGTGATGGTGTTTTAGACGATCAAACTGAATGTTTGGAATCTGGTGATGTTATCTTAAAAGACAAAGTATGTAGTGATCCGTGCACCGGGAATTCAATCTCGGATGATTACCTAACATTAGTACAGGCCGATTTAGAAAGGGAACGAGTTAAAACCGCATCACTATTGAAGTCATTGGAGTTCGAGAACGAGAGAAATGCGCAGTTAACAGAAGAGGTTAAAGCGTTGGCAGTGTTGCTAAAGGATGTGGTGCACATAGGAGATAGTTGTTCTACCGGATCCCGCGGCCAGCGTGTAGGGGTAAATTTTAGTGAGTCAATTACATCATCATATGTTGGCGATGTTTCGGTTCGGAAGGACTGTTTTCGAGAAAACGTGGCTATGAGTGGAGGGCTTAATTTTCACACACCTACTCAAGATATAAAACAAAGTGCGGGCATCTTGATTAATGGGACAAAATCGGAAGCACTCTTGACAGGTTTGACAGTTAACCTAAACAATTTTTATGGTGACGAGTTAAACAATGAATTGTGTATGAAGCCGGCTGCTGATCTTGGAGACGATGGAGTTGTTAATAATTCCGATGAAGGCGAGAGTACAAACTTCAGCCCAAACCGAGATTACATCGATGATTTAGGAGAGAGTGATGTGGATGAGAACCGGCTAACTGAAATAGTGAATAAAATATGCGAGTCAGAGTCGTTGCCCGAGATTAAAGTGCGACGTAGTTCACTAGTCGACCGTGTAAAAGGGATGGATAGGACTACCAGAAAAAAGATGCTAGGTGATGCGTTTATAACTGGGCAGACTCCACGTAAAAGGAAGATAGGAGAGATTCAATCATATGACCTAATGACGGTCGAAGATGAATATGTGCAGCCCAGAACAGTTGTTCGTTGTGCTGTAGAGTCTGTTGTCGAGTCAAATAGTGTAGATGAGGCGACTAATCCAATGACTGAAGTGGAAAAACTCGAAAAATTGTTTTATGACGGAGTACATGAATTGGGATCTGAGGCAGAATCATCAAGACAAGTTGTTGAGGAAGTACAACGAGAAATATTCGACCATACTTCGAATAACATAACGTACTATGCAGATCTCAAGGATGTCGAGGTCTTGCATTATATTAGAAAACGCCTATCAGGTAGCACACCCGTGTGGGTGAAAAATGACATTGTCATCAGTGTTGATGACTGCCTGGAGATAGGAGAGGAGTGTAGCGTGAAATGGCCGGTAGGTTTGATACAATTTTCTCACGTCTATAAATATTTTACCTTCTGAACCTTAGACATTTATATACATACTTTTGACAAACTGTAGGTTATGGAAGCAGTTATGGATATATGGCAGACGGTAAATGAAAAGAAACGGAGCGTGCACAAATTCCAGTTATTATCCTCGAGACTAATGGTATGTAATATGTTTAAATAAGACAGTATTTTTCTACTAAACTTATTCCTATTTCATACATACCATGATGTGGTCCTGATATTTTATTGTGCTGGGTATGATAGTGTAATAGACAAGGTTATGTAGACAGGGAATTTTCGATTTCAAAGCCTCTATTCGATGCAAACAGTGTAGTGGTTATCCCTAACCTTGCCATGGTAGACGCATATACCTTTTGGAGCTTGATTGTTTACACCAAATCACATGACACGTTCGAGCATTACACGTCTATAAACAGAAGCAGTCACAGCCGTCTAGCCATTGAATCGCAATACCACGCAGAACGGATTGTTCAAGTACTTTGCGAGAAGTTGTGGCCAGAATTCACTGAATATGGACAGAAAAAACTTTTTCCAAAGAAGATTAAGCATAATGAACAACCTAATGAGTGGGAAGATTCGGGTATATTCGCACTTCAATTGATGTTTGATATAGTACGGCGAAAAACGATAAATACGGCTTACAAAAAACGCGAAATTAGGGGAATGCGTCGGTATATTATTAACTTGATACTTAATGACGAGAATACTGATGATGTGGTTTCTCAAGCAAGGAAGCATCTGCAATTAGTTATTTAAACAATCGTTGTGTGACGTATGTTTTGTTTTAAATTGTTAAGGTCTGTTTCTGTTTTGTAAGCGAATATTGAATGCTTTTAAATGTTTATGGGTATGGAAACTTTTATTATTTATAGGTTTAAATTAATGGTTTTAAATTGAGCACAAGGACATTTACAAAGGTATGGCACGATAGTGATGAAATCTTTTAGTGCATGGATACTATTGTCTTATTTCATAAACAATAGATTAAACCATGAAATGTATTAAACCTAACTAATAGGGTTTAAAACAGATTAGTTGTACTATAATGAAGTTGAGAAACCTAAAATGAATGAATATAAATTGTTACAGCTTTCACATGTTAGTGTGCAAATCTTTACCATGAAAACCACAATTCAATGACTTTCTATGAAAACCACAATTCAATGTCTTTTCCGCAAACGAACATCCTGATGTACATGTGCCCATTTTGTGTATTTCATGCTGTCTTGGTATACACCTTAAGTAGAAAGGGGTTACTCGTCTAATGTCTAATCACATATACTGTAAGAATGATATGTATGGCATTTTGAATTAATGATTTGCATTTGCTCGGCGAAAGGGGTTACTCGACATATGCTTATTCATATATAAAACTAGCCCACCACTACCGACAACATAAAACAAGTATATTTTTTAAAAAAATTCCGTTTTTTCACTCTAACGGTGATAGCCCTTATTAATTAACATAGCAATACCACTGAAAATGTTAGTCAATACATATAGCCAACATCTAGCATAAATTGATGATAAGGGATATATACAAACATATAATGACATGTACAGGACTCTATACTATATATAAGGATTACGATGGACATATACCCATGTATAAATAATGAATTACCATCATACCGTAAAACACAAGTATACGAATCCGACTATGTACGTGCACCTAATCATTTTGAAATTTTGTCTATGAAAACCACAATTCAACCTATTTGCCGCATACGCGAATCGAGAGGTATATGTGCCCATTGCATGGATTTCACGATGAATGGGTATAGAGCTTACGTAGAAAGGGTTTAATCGACTAAAGACTATTCACATATACTACAAAAATGACATGTACGGAATTTTGAATTAATGGTTTGAATTTGTGTGTCGAAGGGGGATAATCGACATATGACTAATCATATATAAAACTAGCCCACAACAACCGACTACTTAAAACAAGAGTAATTTTTATATATATTTTGTTTTTTTACTCTAAGGGTGATATCGCTTATTAAATAACACATCAACACAACTCAGAATGGTGAGCACTACATATAGCCAACATATAGAAAATATTGATGATAAGGGATATATATACAAACCTACTATGCCCAGTATAGGTCTCTATACTATATGTAACGATGATGATTGACATATACCCATTTGTAACTAAAGAATTAACATCAGATCGTGAACTACAAGTATACGATTCCAACTATGGGCGTGCCCATCAACATATTGAATGTTTGTCTATGCAAACAACAATTCAACGTCTTTCCCGCAACCGAAAATCCAGTTGTACATGTGCCCATTTAATGGATTTCATGATGAATGGGTATACAACTTTCGTAAAAAGGGGTTAATCGACTAAAGTGCAATCACTTATACTATAAGAATGATGATAAGGGATATATACAAACATATAAAGACAGGTTCAGGAATATATACTATATGTATCGATGATGATGGATATATACCCATGTGTAACGGATGAATTGACATCGTATTAAAACTACAGATATTGATAATGATGGTGTTGATTAAAATCAGACAAATACAAATGGAATAGGTAATTATATTAAAACATGATAAGCATAATCAAAAGAGTGAAGTATTTGCATAAATTGGAAAATTACACAATGCTCCAACAAAACTTTATCCTCTAAAAAGCCCCAAAAATCTAAGTATGTTGTAATATTCTTTATCATCAAAAACAAAAGATTTCACCAAAGAGGATAACCAAAAAATCTCATTTGTCCCGTTCATAAAATGTGTGCCATGTTTTCTGATTTTTACTGGTCTCTCGCTTGCTTGATAGCCACGGTACTATGTTCATGATTTAGTAGCTTCTGGACCATTGAACACCTCATTTTCTTAAATTCAGCTACACTATAAACCCCCCTAACGTAACCTCCATCATATATATCCTTAGCACACAACATGACATATACCCCCGAATTCTCAACCGTACACCTGGTCTGGATGACTGTGGAGGTCCGGTACTTTTCAGAATTTTCAGTTGGTGTATAACCCTCCTCTTGATAAATGGAACGCAACACATTGTCATATATGTAGTTATACATCTTTTTCGCATTTGACTCTGCCAGCTTAGCACAAATATTGCCCGTTCCAGCCTTTAAGCAACTAAAGTGTTCGAAAACATCGGCCTTTCGTGTGTCATAAACTAATAAACTCCAAAAAGTCGTTGATGCAGCCTTACTCATAATTGGAATCAAAACTACATTGTAATCATCGAAGAACTCCGTGAATGCCTCGACAACATGTTCTTTAACAAGATCATTGTTGCCCTTGTTATAGTAATACTACATAAAGTAAAGGTTATTTAGAAAAGTGTTATAACATCATGAACATGAAATACAATACTATAGTACCATTGCACGTGCTTTTAGTGGTTGACATATCCCTAAAACAACATGATTATTAATAGGTGGATTAGATGGAATACTTGCCGCTGTCCAACAAAGCAACACCGCATCAATAACCTAATTGGATAAAACATACGATTTCAAAAGACATTTAATAATCAGGTGTTATACAACATACGTAATAATTACTAACCTGCCACTTAATACGGCGTTGATGAGCAACATCAAACACGTGAACTGCTTTGACTTGTATGTGTGAACAACTCCATACAATGGTTGATTCAGGCATAGTACTAAACAATCTGTCTAACGCCAAGTCATCTACTCTACGTGCAAGTGATACTTTAACGATTACAGCCCGCGCCTCGTTAGGTAAGAGATCTCTTACCATACTCACATCACTAACCCTTGGTATTTTCGCTATATGAGATTGAGTGGTCAATTTACGGCTAACATTACGGGGGGAAGTACGTGGCTTTCGTGAAATACAGTCCCGTCGCGCCCGCCGTTGGGCTAGAATAATAGACAATGGGACGTTATCGTTATCCAACAAACCGGCTTCTATAATACGTTGACACTCCATAATCTCAGATGAAATATCAGCATCGTCTGCATAATTAAAGGGTCTCACCTTTGAAGGGTTTTTGATTTCAAATCCTGATGCATCATGCCTCACACCTAGCTGCAAGAGGTTACTTTTGTTAATGTCAGACGCCTCGGACACATCATTACGATTAACACCGCCCTGTACGGTAGATAACAACTCACTAAAAACCGCAACTTTCGTTATAGGTCGATGTACGTGACCATCCTCGTCAATAGTCTGATTATCATTTAGATCGAACGAAACCTTTTTCCTTTTCTTCATGCTATTATCTGCCGTCTTGTCCGGCGGTGTAATGATCCCCAAATCAAAATTTGGTGAGGTCAAAGACGGGCGGAAAGCTGGGCGTTTAGTACCACCAACATCATCTTCAAAATCATTACCAAAGCAACGGAACAACGCCTTGGGTGTTACGCAACCAGCTTCGACAAATGAACCTTTCTTATTGACAGATATATCTTCAGTATGTTCATCTACTGGACCATCAAATCCAATAATACCTTGAGGCTGTATTAACAAGTCCGGAACAGTATGACATACATTATCACAAACACCCTTTTCCGCATCTAAGTCATTTGATAATGATGTGTTGATAATTACTTGCGAATAGTCCTTAGTCAAACGAACCTCATCCACCTCCAAAGTATTCCCAGCATGTGTGGTACACGATGGGTTTCGTTTAATGAAAGACTGTAGAATGTCATCTTGTAGTCTGCATTTCATGCCCAGTTCATTGTTCTTGCTTTTTTCTTGTGCCAACTCCAATATTAACTTATTTCTCTCTTGTCTTTCATGACTTAATTCTTCTTTCATGCAATTTAATTCCGATCTTATAGTCTCTCTTATGTTATCCAAGTTAACTTGACTTAAGAGAATTTCAGGTGTAAGAGACCCTTGGGTTTGGCATGAAGAATCTTCTATATCTGGACTAGGTACTATTTGCCCTGGCTGGACAAAATATTCATGACCATCTAATATGGGCAGATCCAAATTAGGAGGCAAAGTATTTAGAATATCTGATTCAAGATTGAATTCAATACCCAATAATGTTGTTGGATCAACTGACAAATCATTTCCTTCCATTTATAGACCAGCCTAGTAACACAAAAACACAGTACATATATGAAAAAAAACACAGTACATATATGAACACAATAACAATCCAACAACCCCAAAAAAAGTTCACTCATAACAGATTAAAAAATAAAATTAATATCAAACAATATTCAAAAAAAACGTTTGCATAAAACCACACTATGTTGATTTTATATATACTTGTATGCATTCAATAAACTAAAAATTTTTCTCAGGGCATAAAATATTAGAAGTAGAAGAAATGAGATATAGCTAGTTACCTTTTGAGAGACGTTGAAAATACTGTGTTAAACACTAGAAAGTTTAGATTCATATAGTGTAGGTGGTGTTTTAGGGTTTTGTTGTCTTACCATATACCATTTCTTGGATGATAGAAATATCTTGTTCACATCCGTATTACTTTACACACATACCATACCCATGTATGACACGTTGGTCACAGTAAGGTACTCAAGTGTTTGTCAGTAATTGGAGAGAGATTTTGTTTTACATTATTAGATAATTTGGTGTCTAATTACATCACATGTGCAGTAGCTTTTTGCTTTATTGTATGTATTCGAATTAGTATTTTTATATTATAGGTTCCCGTGTCAATGCTTATCATCTAAAACAAGGTACAACCACTAGTAGACGACTAATATAAGTTCATCCGAAGATGATAAATTAGTCAACAAAAAAATGATACCATATTATATAAAATATGTTTCTACCATGTATATGTTAGATACACAACTAATATAATTGCTACGTGTATAAAATTGTCTTGTGCCCACTACTGAAATTAGTATCAATAGTTAAAATATTTTACTGGGTCACCATTTATGCTGTTGATGTAGTCATGTCCTTTGAATTAACAAAACAATATAAATTCACACATGGATATATATATCGAAGATTTTGTCGGACATATGCCCAATGGAATTACAATATGGTAAAGTTAAAACACATACAACGACAACGTACACGACTTATTGTGTTGAATGTTAGACGATCAAAAAGTTCCAAATACTGCGAAATATAACAATAGTTAATGACCTACCAAAAGGGTACATTTAAATAACAAAACGACATGTTTATCTAAAAAATCTTGGAATTGTACACAATATATACTGATGATGATGTACTTATAACTAGAAATAATAAAACCATTGTAATGATATTCCACGCACGGATTTTTCCAATAATCCACGAAAGGTATTTGCCAATTAAATGTATTATAATGTAGATGGACATATGCCCAATTGTATGAGAGAAGATAAAAGCGTGCACAAAAACATTGAATTACGTCTTAACGTACAACATTCAATTATTGAAGGGATATCAAAAAAAAACACCATGAAGTCAACAAACTATGTTTTTGAAGGACGCTAACATCGGTACATTTGATGATGGTTTAACCAAAAGTCGTATTATAATGATGGTTTTAGGTCTTTGAATATATAAATGATAGGTGTTTCATTTAATAGACTATCATGCAATGGCTTTTGGCATATGTAACTGAATAAAATCATTCAGTCCATACATGTTTATACTTTGCTATTTGCATGTTTGTCCGTCAGCATTTACATACCTAATGATGAACACCTACCCATTTTTTATGATGTATATATACACATGCAAATAATAATCTTTCCTAGCGCATAATATACACAATCTAATGGGAGACATGAATATCATACTACTGAACTGTGATAAACTTTACAGATAACCGAATTCGTGCATAATATGCTGGTGGTACACTTATATGTACACAAGAAAAAGGCTATGATAATAGTGGGCATGTGAACATAAATAAAAGCATTTACGAAAATCATAGTTATACATTGTTATTCGCCCATTGAAGGGTTATGTTTATATATCCATCAACATTAACATACATTTGAATGTACATAATACCATTCATAAAGTGAGCTCATACTTTGGTATCAGCTCATTCAATGGGTATGTGCATATATACATCAATAAAATCATTATTGCCTACGTAGATATATTTTTGTATACGCTCATTCAATGGGTATGGGAATATATCCATCATTAGTATGACACATGATGATGTGCATATACCCAGTCAAGGCGATGTACATATACACATGAAAGCAATAAATGGGATAACTCTATAGCATACATGGTGGTGTATATGGAAATAAGCCAATTTGTGTGCAATAAGTGAATATCATGCACAACCACATCAATTATATAGACATTAATGGTGATTCATGATAATCAAGGTCATATGCCACATGACATTGAACGATTGAATAATATAAAAACATACTACATTCTTGTATTCATTCAACACATTTTTTTAACAAAAAGGGAAAAACAATGGACTATCAATATAACCGGGTGTAAGTCAAATATGGTGGTATTAATGGGCTGGAGTTTGTGGAAACCGAGTGGTGTTGTAATAGACATGTGTATGATAATCGAGTATACCATTAACTTTCTTTGTTCCTGTGCCGGAACTTAGTAGTGCATAACATACATCGTAATTAATTTGGACATGTGACAAATCGAGGTTGAGACACATACTTCACACCCATTAAGTTTGATAACCTTTACACATAGCCTGTTTCGCGCATAAGATGCTGGTGGTACACATATACCAACACAACAAAAAAGTTGTAATACTGCATGATCTTTTGATGTTGGGCATACGTACATAAATAAAATCATTTAGGACCTCCATAGTTTTACATTGGTATTCGCGCATTGAACGAGATTATGTATATATCCATGATCCTTAACATACATTTTAATGTGGTCATAACCAAGCATGATGCATGATTATAATCTGATACTCTCTCATTCAAGGTGTACGGTACTCATTCAATGGTTTTATCCGCTTCAACGTTTACGGGTATGTATCCATCGTCAGTAAAATACCCGTTGCCGTACATATACACCAAACGATAATCTTTAGTATTGTATAGCATACATGATGATGTAGATAGACAGATGCCCAATTGTATGGGATGAGTGAAAATCGTGCACAATAACATTGAATTACGTCTAAATGGACAATTTACCCTAACTGAACGAATATCACAACCACACCAAGTTTTCTACAAAATATGTTATTGATGGATACTAACCTCGGTACATTTGAGGATGGTTAGTTAAAACTGAGTATTATAATGATAGTGTGACTTATATGAATACACAAATGATAGGAGTATCATTTAATAGAATACCATGTACTGGATTTTGACATGTGTACATGAATGAAATCATTTAGTAGGACCTCCATATTTATACATGGGTATTCGCCCATTGAAGGAGATTATGTATATATCCATGATCCTTAACATACATTTTAATGTCTACATAACCAAGCATGATGCATGAGTATAGTATGAGTTTCTCTCAGTCAAGGTGTACGGTAATCATTCAAGGTTTTCATCCCTTTCAAGTTGTTCGGGTATATATCCATCGTCAGTAGAAAACAGTTTGACGTACATGTACACCAAAAGATAATCTTTAGTATTGTATAGCATACATGTTGATGTAGATAATCTTTAGTATTGTATAGCACACATCTTTAGTATTGTATAGCATACAGTTGTATGGGATGAGTGAATATCGTGCACAATAACATTGAATTACGTCTAAATGGACAATTTTCCCTTATTGAACGCATATCACAACAACACCATTTTTATGATTTGCTATTCACACATGTTTATGATTTGCTATTCGCACATATATCCATCATCATTACCATACATGTTGCTGAACACACCCCCAAACATTATGAGGTACATATACAAATGCAAATAATAATACTTAATATTGCACGACATACGTGTTGTTGTATTTTGACATAGGCCTAGTCGAATGGGATACATGAATATAATACCAATAACCTTTGATAAACTTTACAAAATGTCAAATTCGTGGATAATATGCTGATGAAACACATATATCGTCACAATAATAAAGCTCTAATACTGCATTACATTTTGATGTTGTTTATGTACATATGTCGAATCACACGCCTACATGATAGACTCAAAATTTTATTATAGTGGCGTTCTGGATGTATACTTATCAGGTTAAATTAGATGATGGTTAAGTAAACATTTGGACTACAATGATAGTGTTTGTTATATGACTACACAAATGACAGCTGATTCATTTTATCTAGCATGCAGTGGAGTTGGGCATATGTACATAAATATAAACATTTAGTACCGATATAAGTATACGTCGTTATACGGCCATTGAAGGGGTACGTGTATACCTAAGCATGACATACATAGTACCAATCATGATGCATGCATATACTATGGTATTCGATCAGTCAAGGTGTATGGGTATATATACGTCAATAAAAAACACAGTTGCCGACATAGATGTACATTTGTATATGCCCATTCAAGCGGTAAGGGTATATATACATGTTGATTACTACAAAAGGGTCATGTGCATATACACACTTGTATACCTAAGCATGACATACATATTACAAATCATCATGCATGCACATAATATGGTATTCGATCAGTCAAGGTGTATGGGTATATATACGTCAATAACAAACACATTTACCGAGATAGATGAACATTTGTATATGCCCATTCATTATAATACGAAGTTGTAACTAACCATTTGCTATTCACACATGTTTATGATTTGCTATTCGCACATATATCCATCATCATTACCATACATGTTGCTGAACACACCCCCAAACATTATGAGGTACATATACAAATGCAAATAATAATACTTAATATTGCACGACATACGTGTTGTTGTATTTTGACATAGGCCTAGTCGAATGGGATACATGAATATAATACCAATAACCTTTGATAAACTTTACAAAATGTCAAATTCGTGGATAATATGCTGATGAAACACATATATCGTCACAATAATAAAGCTCTAATACTGCATTACATTTTGATGTTGTTTATGTACATATGTCGAATCACACGCCTACATGATAGACTCAAAATTTTATTATAGTGGCGTTCTGGATGTATACTGATCAGGTTAAATTAGATGATGGTTAAGTAAACATTTGGACTACAATGATAGTGTTTGTTATATGACTACACAAATGACAGCTGATTCATTTTATCTATCATGCAGTGGAGTTGGGCATATGTACATAAATATAAAGATTTAGTACCGATATAAGTATACGTCGTTATACGGCCATTGAAGGGGTACGTGTATACCTAAGCATGACATACATAGTACCAATCATGATGCATGCATATACTATGGTATTCGATCAGTCAAGGTGTATGGGTATATATACGTCAATAAAAAACACAGTTGCCGACATAGATGTACATTTGTATATGCCCATTCAAGCGGTAAGGGTATATATACATGTTGATTACTACAAAAGGGTCATGTGCATATACACACTTGTATACCTAAGCATGACATACATATTACAAATCATCATGCATGCACATAATATGGTATTCGATCAGTCAAGGTGTATGGGTATATATACGTCAATAACAAACACATTTACCGACATAGATGAACATTTGTATATGCCCATTCAGGCGGTATGGGTATATATACATGTTAATTATCACAAAAGGGGCATTTGCATATACCCACTCATGATAATGTACATATACACATGGAAATAATAATCCTTATTACTTTATAGTGTGACCATATGTTGATTAATTTGGACATATGCCCAATGTAATAGGATACATGTATATCAGAACAATAAACCATGATAAACTTTTCATAAAGTCGATTTCGCGTAGATTATGCTGGTGGTGTACAGATGCGTACACAGGGAAAAATGTGTGATACTGCATAACCTTTTGATGTTGATTATTTACATATGCTAATTTACATCGAATGTATACAGAAAGTAACAAAGTCCCAATTTTATGGGATGAGAGAATATCGTGCACACTAACATTGATTTACGTCTAAATGTACATATTACCCTAATTGAACGAATATCACAACAACACCATGTATTCAACAAACTATGCTATTGATGGACACTAACCTCGGTACATTTGAGGATGGTTAGTTACAACTTCGTATTATAATGATAGTGTGACTTATACAAATACACAAATGGTAGGTGTTACATTTAATAGAATACCATGTATTGGATTTTGACATATGTACATGAATAAAATCATTCAGTACACACATGTTTATGATTTGCTATTCACACATATATCCATCATCATTACCATACATGTTACTGAACACAACCCCAATCATTATGAGGTACATATACAAATGCAAATAATAATACTTAATATTGCACGACATACGTGTTTTTGTATTTGGATATAGGCCTAGTCGGATGGGATACATGATTATAATACCAATAACCTTTGAAAACTTTACAAAATGTCGAATTCGTGGCTAATATGCTGTTGGAACACATATATCGGCACAAGAAAAAGGCTCTAATAATGTATTACATTTTGATGTTGTTTATGTACATATGTCCAATCACACATAATTATGATAGACTCGAAATTCTATAATATTGACGTTCCGGATGTATATTAATCAGTTACGTTGGATGATGATTAAGTAAACATTTGTACTACAATGGTAGTGTGTGTTATATGTATACACAAATGAAAGCTGATTCATTTTATCTAGCATGCAGTGGAGTTGGGTATATGTACATAAATATAAACAGTTAGTACCGATATAATTATACGTCGTTATACATCCATTGAAGGGGTACGTGTATACCTAAGCATGACATACATATTACCAATCATGATGCATGCCTATACTATGGTTTTTGATCATTCAAGGTGTATGGGAATATATACGTCAATAAAAAACACAGTTGCCGACATAGATGTACATTGGTATACGCCCATTAAAGCGTTATGGGTATATATACATGTTGATTAACACAAAAGGGTCATGTGCATATACCCACTCATGATGTTGTACATATACCATGGAAATAATAATCTTTATTACTTTATACTGTGGCCATATGTTGATTAGTTTGGACATATGCCCAATGTAATAGGATACATGTATATCAGAACAATAAACTTTGATAAACTTTTCATGAATTCGGATGCGTGCATAAAATGCTGGTGGTACACGTATATCAAGCAGCATTAAAAAGTTATTGATGTAGTAAACAAGATATGTTATTGATCAACAATATACTAATTACATATGACGATGGTTAAGCACAAATTCATATTATAATGATAGTGTGAGTTGTGGTAATACACAATGATAGGTTTTTCATATAATTATACGTCGTTATACATCCATTGAAGGGGTACGTGTATACCTAAGCATGACATACATATTACCAAACATGATGCATGCCTATACTATGGTATTCGATCATTCAAGGTGTATGGGAATATATACGTCAATAAAAAACACAGTTGCCGACATAGATGTACATTGGTATACGCCCATTAAAGCGTTATGGGTATATATACATGTTGATTACCACAAAAGGGTCATGTGCATATACCCACTAATGATGTTGTACATATAACATGGAAATAATAATCTTTATTACTTTATACTGTGTCCATATGTTGATTAGTTTGGACATATGCCCAATGTAATAGGATACATGTATATCAGAACAATAAACTTTGATAAACTTTTCATAAAGTCGGATGTGTGCATAATATGCTGGTGGTACACGTATATCGAACAGCATTAAAAAGTTATTGATGTAGTAAACAAAATATGTTATTGATCAACAATATACTAATTACATATGATGATGGTTAAGCACAAATTCATATTATAATGATAGTGTGAGTTGTGGTAATACACAAATGATAGGTTTTTCATTGAATAGCCTATCATGCAATGGTTTTTGGAATATGTAACTGCATAAAATCGTTAAGTACGTATATGTCAATGTATACATACCCAATGATGCTGATGTACATATTGACAGGCAAAGGTAATACATGTTGATGTTTTTGGACATATACATGTCGATGTATTTGGACATATGCCCAACCAAATTGGGTACATGAAAATCATACCCAATCATGACGCCCTTTCAAGGGATAATTATACGAAATCAGAATGTAACTACATAGGTATACTTTGTTAGTCGCCCTTTCTAGGGATAATTATCTATATAAATCATCACGAACATAGAAGGTAATGTGCATCTACCCAATCATGACGCAAGTTTTTTCTTCGGTTTTTGCACATTGATTTATGTTAGAATTGCCTTGTTACATATTTATGATGTTTTTGTATAGATTCGTACTGCCATGATAGTTTGTGTTATATGATTAAAGGAAATGAAAGGTGTCTCCTTTTATAGACTATCAGACAATGGATTTGGGCATATGCGCATCACGAACAACATGTAGTACCTACGTGGTTATTCTTGGGAAATCGCCCATAAAAGGTGAATGTGTATATATCCTTCGTCATTAAACACCAGGATAATGTATATAAACCCAATCCGGAAGATGCACATATACACGGATAAAATAATAAAATTTAATAGTGTCTAACATACATGGAGATGTAGATGGACCTATCCCCAACATTACGGGATAATTTACTATCATACCCACAAAGATAATAAACGGCATATTAATAATAACATAAGAAATTCGTTAAACATCTAACTCGTTTAGATAATCAAAAGGTTACATAATCAGAAGGTGCATTAAAAACAAATTTTGCCTGACCAAAAACATTACAAAGTAACCGTACATGTTTTCTTGTTGTGGAAACCTAGCAAGTTACATCTTCCACATCGTATCTTAGGCCTAAGCAGTTCAAGTTGAGATAACTTACGCTTAGTTTGTGGTCTACCAGGTTGTATTTTGCAAATAGGTGGCAAAATATTGGTTTCATTGTTTTCTTCCGGCTGGATACAAAAAGTAGATAGTGCTGGTATTTTGCTTTCATATACCTCTCTAACCTTTGCAACATGGAAGAAACACTCAACATATTCGTATTTCGTGTCGGGCTTAGCATAAGACAATGTTCGAACTGCGTGTTCGCAGGGGAACCCGTCTATTCTCCACTTCCCACACGAACATATCCGTTTAGATATATCAACAATCATGCTTGGATCACACATTACCTCGAATACATGTGGAGATGACTGTGAAACTTCCCAAGTGCGGGAAACTTGGTATTTCTCATTATATTCAATCTGTCTACGGGGTACCAATATAGTTGTCCAAGACTCACACAGTACTGCTTTCTCGTAAATGTTAGTCATCATCATAAGTCTTATCTTATCTATGAACTGCGCAACCGGGAGATCACGCAACTTTAGAATCTGGTTATTGAATGATTCAGCAGCATTTGATGTCAACTCCCCGTATCGATAGCCAGGGAAGTATACGTTAGTAAAATTCTTAAAGGGTAGAGTCTCTAAGAAACTAACAGCATTCTCCCTACCAAACTTCAAGAACTCGGACAAATAAAAATCAAACAACTCTACATTAGGAGCTTTAGTCAGATGCTCAAAAGAATGTAATGCAGCACGCCTATCATTGCCTGATAACTTAGAAATCAAATTACCTTTGATGTGACGAAAACAAAAAGAATGATGGTGTTCCGGAAAAATATTCCTAACACCATTTAAAAGACCCGGGTGTCTATCGGATATAAAGACAAGATCCCTACCAATAACAAGAGGGCGGAGGAAGGTCATGAACGCAGCCCAATTCTCATTGTCTTCAGCACGTACAATTGCAAATGCAACAGGCACAAGCGCTACACAATCAAATGTTTAACAATTGGCAGATTAATATTTGAAAAATAAATTAGACTTATGATTTAGTTTACTAACCGTTGTTTCCATCCTTTGCTACAGCTGTAAGTAGTGTGCCCTTGTACTTGTTTTTCAAGAATGTACCATCCAGAAAAAGCATTGGCCTGCACGCCCGGAATGCATCTAATGATGCACCAAAAGCAAAGTGTGCACGTTCAAATGTACCGTGAATTGGATCAGTCTCTAGTAATACTGACCCTGTAGGATCTGATAACTTTAATTTCTGGAAATACTCCTCTATCCCCTGATAAGATTTCCCCGGGTCGCCATTAATATCAATCTTGGCACTATTCAATGCATCATACGCTCTCTTGTAGTCTATTGTGAACCCATAACTCTCGCGTAATCTGTGAATAATATCTTTAGGCTTCATGTCTAGACGAGATCGTGCTTCGTCTATAATCAAATCCTTGACTAAGCCGAGAGTCATGCAACTGTTGATCATTCTACGGTCCGGTGTCATACATGTATGAACGTTGTAGAAGGTCTTGACATACAATAGGCCATCCTTTGAAGAAATTGATGCATAAATCCACCAGCGGCAACCGGTCTTTTTACGATACAAACAACATGCTCCGTATTTATTACTATTATTGTGCGTTGGTTTGGTGCGGAAACCAGTTTCGCATTGGTATTTGCATATTGAATTTCGAATTTCAGTGAACCCCCCTTTGAAACACGTTCCTACATCTCCTAGGACGTTAGGCCAATCCCGACTAAGCAAAATCTTCTCCCTATGAACAAAAAACGAAGGTTCTGTGTCTGCAACATCCATCCCAACTACTTCACTATTACCATTGTGAACAGGTACATCTATGTCGTTTCGCATAAACCCAATTATTTGCCCCTCAACAAATATATCTACCTGTGTGACTAAATCACGATTTATAAGCCATACCAATCCTGAGAAGTCAACTTGTGAATCAATTTTGCAATTGACATGGTCACCAACCGAATAATGGTAAACAACAGAGGCTTCATCTAAATGTCTCCATTTATTCATAACGTATAACACTAGTGAGGAGAAACAATCAAACATATTAGCTGGAGCCATATACTTGTCTTGAGCATTTTTGAAAATGAAAACACATTTGTCCATTATAAATCTGCATGACAAGTTCATCATATGTAAATGAGTATCATATAAACAAATCACATAGAATTATATGGGTTCAAAGAATAGTTTTCACATAATAACACCACATAAACAGCAATATACACAAAAAATCGGTTGTAATAATAGATTTTATGTATATATACCCATTGTCAATGAACATAATTTTTCACATAACATATATGTGTATATACCCGATCGGGTTGTTTTGTTAGGTTAAGCTACATCAATAGGCATTAACTCTACAGCAATATACAGAAAATCATATTTTTATTTACTGATCTAAACCATCGAACATCACAGACATATATTGTAAAACTTCAGATTCATGATTATATGTAAAACAATTCAAAAAATATAAGGCCGCCGTACCGTTTGAGAAGAAGAATATATTACCTTGATGGAAGTCTTCGAAGATGTTTTTACATATAGCGTGTAGATGAATGAATTCAAATTTGAAATAAGGATAATTGTATAATAATATATTGAGACTGATAGCTACGCTTTGTGAGAAGCATGTATGAGAGAGAAGCATGTATGAGAGAGTAGCATGAACATGTTGTAAGAGGCATTAATTAGTCTGCAAATGATGGGACTTTCTTTTCTGTTACTAACTATACACGACCTCCACTATTATTGCCTAGAAAACCGCATTAGATATCTATTATGTTTGGATTCTGACTAAAACAGTGAAGTTGGGCCTTAAAAAGAAGTTTATATGAACCAGGATTTATAGAATAAGTCTTTGTGGTACTTAGGCTTTTAAAAGTAGTTTTCTCTAATTTTAATAGATATGAATTTTCAATAAATAAATTGATGATTTACTTTCACTCAAATCACTTATGTCATAGGTATATATCACTCAAATCACTTATGTCATAGGTATATATTGAATGGTATATATCCTTACTCTTCTTTTCTAAACGATGGATACTTTTAATTTATTTTTTTATGGACAAAAAACGAATGCATTTAATTCATTGAATTTACAAGTACTATGAAAGGAGAAGTAAGCCCTAGGAATTTTACTAGAATGACATCGCAAATAGAAGTTTTTAGATATTTCATATTTATCAATAGGTGAAGCTTATAGATTAGATGATAAATATGGGATGAGTGTCTTTGAGTGACTTGGTTTAGTATGTCGATTCTCTAAATATCTTTTGGAACTATATCACCAAACATTACAGTTGTATTGGATATCGCGACAAAGATTTAGTAGACTTTTATCTTTTCTTATCGGTCATTTTGACCTCAGAAATATACAAAAAATGCATACTATACAAGAATTGTCAAGGTTTCCATAGACAAACATAATTTTAAATCGTCTTAAATCGATTGATAAATATTGTACATCAGGTCTTAAAGAATATTTTCAAACTCAATTACAATTGCTTTAGTAGTTTATAAGTCTCTTAAGGAATTCATCGTTACAAAATTTCATCAATACATAACTTAATACAATTTAATATTTAAACTTTATGAATAATGTTAAACAATAATATAATACTCCAACAAGGGGAAATAATTTATATTATTAATTTAACACTAATAATTGTATGACAATAATAAATTAATAATAATTCTTCATGATAATT
Organism: Nemophila menziesii; assembly: GCA_029959085.1. Classification (NCBI taxonomy): domain Eukaryota; kingdom Viridiplantae; phylum Streptophyta; class Magnoliopsida; order Boraginales; family Hydrophyllaceae; genus Nemophila; species Nemophila menziesii. The sequence goes on from JARWIR010000005.1 coordinate 13,275,448, forward strand.
ATCAAGGGAAAATCATAAAAAAAAAAACACCAACAACATACAGAATCCAGATAAAGGCCCAATACTAACTAGGTCGTTGAACCCAACTAATACCCAAAAAACCTCCAAATCCCTTCCCATTACACTGAAATAACAAAACACAAATCCCAACCCATATAGATTACGGTAAATCAGAAAAACCCATTCCATTTCTCTATCGTCATTCTCTCTCCTCCCTTTCAATACAATCTCTCTCTTCTCTCTCTTGGCAAGAAAATCGTCGACGCCTTGTGATGTCTCTCTATTTGTTCTAAATATAAGCCCTTAGAAGACATCATTTTAGGTATAAATTGGACTTATTAGATAGACTTTTATGCTTATTTCGTCATATTACACTTTCTCCCCTTGGAATTAGAATATTTCATTTTTAAAGCTTTTGTACGTTAATTTGTTTGTGTTTAGTATAAAGCTTTAGGTACATGGATGTTATGGAGCACCAAGATAAGGAAGAGATGTGAGAATTAAATTCTTAGATCGAGCGGAGGAGTCAAAGGCAAGAAAAGAATTTCCGAAGAGTTGACTAAAAGAGCTGCAAATCTGGAAGGCTGTTACTAATTGTTGTTTTCGAGCCACTTAGACACTGATTCAACCTTTGGGTCGTGGAATAAGGAAGTTGCATTTTTAAGTTAGGAAGATTTTTCAACTAGAATCAGAAGATTTGGAGTTGATACGAAAAAGTTACAGCGGTTTTACTACGGGTTGTACATCAGTTACGAGAATTACCAATTGGACTTGGGCTTTTAATTACTTAATTAAGCCCATGTTTAGACCTAATCCAAATTTAAGCACTATATAAGCTCTTTTAGACCTCATTATTTAGTACCTCTCAATTATTCTTCAGTTTACATCATTATTATAGAGAGTCAGAACCACCTCTCATTAAACCTTAAAATTAAAATCATACTTAAAGAGAGCGTCACGAGGCGGAAGCAAGAGCAGGAGCTGGAGAATTCTTTTCCTCCAACAACAGCTCAAGTCATTCCTCTACTTAGGTTCTTATAATATTTCTGTTATTAGGAACATGTATATTATTAATTTAATTTTTGTTTTTACTTTTAATATGAGCTAATCCTTACATTCTTGAGAATCGCGTAATGGGTTGAACCCTAATTTATTTAATTAATGTATTTCAGTTTGGGATTAGTTTCTAGTTTAGTTTGAATTGGGAATATTATATTGGATATTATTTTGTTCTTATTTACTATTTCTGACCTAGCTAATTAGAAATCAGTTATAGTAATTGGGCTATTCACTTTAGTGGCGAAGTAATCATCCGACGGGGGGTTTGATTACAGACTTAGGTAATATCCGTGAGATGTCCGTTATTGACCGACATGCTTGACTAGCCACATAGCCGATTGGGTAAGGAACTTCACATCCGAAGAGGAATATTCGCCCGATCAAGGGTTTACAGTACTTTAGGATAGCTCCTAGGTCCAGACGATAGGGGGCTATGAGATTGTAGAGTCCCGACTAATATACAAATATCAGTTTTGCCCTTAACGAAAGCATCAATTGCGTAAGTTTAGGTGATTCCCTAGCGAGACTCAAGTATAGCTCATATTTGCATCTTAATCTTTTAGTATTTACTTTAGCAATTTGTTTATGTGCGTCTAGTAGTTTAATAACTCGAAACCAAACAAATATCTTTTACGTTTTATTTTCTGTATTAGCAATTACTACTACTTATCTAATTGAACACTTGAGTTATACCAGTCCAATCCCTGAGAACGAAACCCAATTTATCGGAGTATTACTTGGACAAACGTGCACTTGCGGTATTGTGGTTCCTATTTATTTATCGTATTATTTTATAAACCCCAGGACCTACCACCTTGGATCTCTCTTCACCACCATCAAACGCCTCCAACCCTGGACCATGATTCACCTTCATTTAGTGCAGACAAAAAACACCGCATCCATGGACCATGATTCACCATCTCCGGTCTTTCCCTCGTACCAAACTGCCGCCATCTCCAGTCTTTCCCTCGTACCAAATCGCTCCCATCTCGTCACAATAGAAAACCGCCGCCATCGTGGAGCATCTTCATCATCTGCTACATAAGAAAAACACCGCCATTTTTTATCACCACACACCCGCTGTCGTGTCACCACCAACCAACGCCGTGTTGGACCATTCTCCACCACCATATTTTAGATCTGGTGTTTTTTTTAGTCGAGTGTGAATAGGTTTGTACATCTTTTCTTTTTTGTTCCAGGGAGTGTAAGTGAAGAGATTTCTATTTCTTTTTTGTTCCAGCAATTGTGAGTGAAGAGATTTATATTTCTTTTTTGTTCCACCGAGTGTGAGTGAAGGGATTTCAATTTTTTTTTGTTCCATCGAGTGTGTTTCTTTTTTGTTCTAGGAAGTGTGAGGAGTGTGAAGAGATTTCTATTTCTTTTTTGTTCTAGGAAGTGTGAGGAGTGTGAAGAGATTTCATTTTGTTTTCTTTTGCAGCAGCTGGAGATGTTTAATTGTTGATTAGTACAGACCAACATGTTAAATTGCACCCAAACGGACCCTAACTTATATAAGAATTGGTATGTACTAATGTTGGTATGTACCCACTGGAACCAAATAAGTGCCAGAGATGTTGTAATCTGAATTGGATTTTGACTTTTTTTACATTACCCTTTCTACCTCTACTTTGAACAGAAATTTGAATTTGACTGGACTTAAGCCCAATTGTAGAGGCCTATAATGCACACCGTTAATGTTGTTTTTGAAATCGTTGTCTCGAGAAGGGTACGTAAGTGGATCTTAAACATGAATTATAACATGTAATAGTTTCAAGATTAGCACGTACCAAAGACGGATCTAGAACTAAAAAAGTTAATAGAAGGGATAAATAAATCATTAGGACCAATCAGGTTGCTGGCAGATGCATTTGTTAATATTATTAATGAATTAGGCGTTTAAAAATAAGTTTGCAAAAAGTTATGCTAGTGATTTCCTCAAATATCAATAATATACATATTAATTTTGATACAGTTTTTATATATATATATATATATATATATATATATATATATATATATATATATATATATATATATATATATATATATATATTAATTTTGATACAGTTTATATGAGTAGTAATTTGAGGGAGTGATGTATACATAAAAAGACCATAAAATTTTATAGGATTATTTTAATTCAATCTAAGGTTTTAAGTAAGTTGTAAGTATGAGACAATCATAATTTTTATATTAATAAAAATAGATGTCATGTTTAGGTGCCTTTTTTTTTTGTTCTCGTTGCTTTATAATAAAAAATCTGAACACTAAAACTAAAACAATAAAATATTGAGACATTCTCAATCACAATAGACACCATTCCCCAACATTTAGATTTTGTAAAACTATAATTGATTTTCTATCTTATTTTTCATTTCAATCCTCAACCCAATGATTTTTATTTTTTGGAAATTTATTATCAATTATTAATATAATTATTTCTACTAATATAAAAAGTCAACCTTAAAATTTCATTCAAAATTTTCAAATTTCAAAATTAATAATTGAGTTGAAATTTAAGGATAGATTAAAAACAAGAATAAGTATCGCTGATATAGTCTATTTTTTATATTAATATAATATTTTGCTAGGGTGTTTTCTATGATAAATTCAACAGGTTTAGGTAAATATTTTTACTCTCTCGGATAAGGGGAGCTCCAAAGTAAAGACTATAACTGCATTACTGAATAAACAAGGAAATAATGTAGTCTTGATAGAAATCCCTTATTTTCTAGAGTGGTAAAGAAATCTCGATTACAACTATAATTAATCGCCCATTTTCTGTGATTTTAATCCCAAAACAAGTTACGAAGCACCTGGCGTCCTTAGTAGCAAACTTTTATCAGAAAACTAAACGAAAGAAAGAATGTGTTGGGCAATTTGAGTTTATTTCTAAGTCCAAGCCAAATATGTTTTTCCCAAAGCTATATATGGGCTTAAGTTTTGAGGATTTCCACCTTAATAACCGAGCTCCCATTGCATCCAATGTTTGGGAATTATAAAAATCAACACTCTCTTTTGTTTAGATTTAATAAGGGTAATTATTTTCATAATTCTAACTTTATGGATGCTAATGTTGACAATGCATCATATGGTTAGACAAGTGTATTAAATAATAATAGAAAATCTCCAAAGATATCAGTTGGGACATAGGCAATGGGAGTACGATTAGTATGGGAAGATTCATGGGTCCTTAATGTTAAATGTATCACCAACTCAACTAGCTATCCTCTTTGATATGTTGCTAAGTTATTTCATCCTGGATGAGTAGCCTGAAATATGGATGTTATTGATTTTTATGCAACATATTGTCGATGATACAAGTGGTTGATTGTATGGATATCACCGTTTGGACTCGTGACAATTTTGGTCATTCATCTCTTGCTTAAACGGGATATTGGAGACAAAATAGAAACAAGATTATTCGGGTTGGAGACTTGTCTCGAGTTTTCCCTAATTTTTTGTGGAAGTTCATTTGGGGCCTGAAAGTTAGCCATAAAGAAATCTCGATTACAACTATAATCAATCGCCCCTTTTCCGTGATTTTAATCCCAAAACAAGTTACGAAGCACCTGGCGTCCTTAGTAGCAAACTTTTATCGGAAAACTAAACGAAAGAAAGAATGTGTTTGGGGAATTGAGTTTATTTCTAAGTCCAAGCCAAATATGTTTTTTTTCCAAAGCTAGATATGGGCTTAAGTTTTGAGGATTTCCACCTTAATAACCGAGCTCTCATTGCATCCAATGTTTGGGAATTATCTCAAAATCAAAACTCTCTTTTGTTTAGAGTTATTAAGGGTAATTATTTTCATAATTCTAACTTCATGGATGCTAATGTTGATAATGCGTCATATGGTTAGACAAGTGTATTGAATAATAATAAAAAATCTCTGAGATGGATAGTTGGCCTAGTGGTTAGGTTACTCCGCAGAGACCAAGAGGTCTTGGGATCGAATCTCATTGGAGTCAAAATGACTCCGAGTCCAAGTGGCTCTCTCATGTATTCAAAAAAATAATAATAAAAAATCTCTAAAGATTTTAGCTGGGCCATATGCAATGGGAGTACGCTTAGCATGGGAAGATTCATGGGTCCTTAATGTTAAATGTATCACCAACTCAACTAGCTACCTCTTTGATGTGTTGCTAAGTTGTTTCATCCTGGATGAGTAGCCTGAAATATGGATATTATTGATTTTTTTGCAACATATTGTCGACGATACAAGTGGTTGATTGTATGGATATCATCGTTTGGACTTGTGCCAATTCTGGGCATGCTTTGTTAAATAAAGTTATCTCTTGCTTAAACGGGATATGGGAGACAAAATAGAAACAAGATTATTCGGGCTGGAGACTTGTCTCGAGTTTTCCCCAATTTTTTGTGGAAGTTCATTTGAGGCCTGAAAGTTAGACCAAAACTCTTTTTTTTTTTTTTTTGGAAAGCGACAAATAATTATGTGTCATCGACCAAAAATAGATTCAAATGTAAGTGTACGAGCTCTGAGTTGTGCGAGGTGTGCAATGACATAATCAAAACTATTGAGCACATTCTTACACTTTTTCATTGTGATCATGCTCGTGCTAATTGTCTTGCTAAGCCCATTACCCGTCTTACTTTAAATTTATACTTATACACTGTTCCTTTTTATGATTGGATTCTTTGTTGATTAACAATGTGAAGTTGGACTTCAAAATTCCGATGATATAATAAATTTAGCAGTTTACCTAGTTTGGTAGGTTTTGATTAGTCGAAATAATGTTGTTTTTCGTGGCTTATACTTTGACCCTTTAGCTACCGTAAGCGTTGAGAATTCTAATATTAGTAATGCTAAAATAGAAGGTAGTTCGCGTGGTTTGTCCTCCCATGTTGCTTATGTTACAGGGACATGTGCTTATGATACAGGGACATGTACTACAAATATATGTTATGGCAGGATCTTTGAGTTCTTTAGTTGGTTTGTCTAATGTACATATGCCTCGTGTGGTGTACGCACCAGTTCCTATTAGAGCTAGGGAATGAAGAGCTTAATCTTGTTCTCGTCTTGCTCCTCCAGTTTTATATTCTTAAAATTAATTGCAATGTGACTTGGGATTCGACAAATTTTATTAGGCTCAACTGGTTGTCCTGTCAGGAACTTGGAAGGAAAATTATTATACAGAAAATGATGGAAGTTTAATGCGGTGGAATCGAAAACTTTAGGAATGGTTCTTTTGCTTGTAAATTCGCAGAGCCCTATCTTAGAGAAACCATCTACACATAGAATGATTGCGTTAATATCTTTATGGCTAGTTTGGATTTTGCAATCAAATTTGCAAATAAAATTTGTAATAATTTAGAATATATCAAATATAATAATATATCACCCAAATTCATACCCCCAATATATTATACATGATATGGCGAATTGTCAATTTATATATATTTTTGATTTAATTGACAATTTATCTCTATTCAAATCACGCTACATCATAAATGGTCTATATAATTACTCTAAATATAACTGTAATTTTCCTTCTCTTTTGGCCATTAACCAAAATATCTTGGGTGTCCAATTGATTGATAAAATAAAAATTTAGTTGGCGTTTTTAGTCATCAATGCTAATTTCGATACCAATGATTTGTTTGCCGATGGAAGAATTGTAAAACTCGCCTCGAATATTATGGTTAAGTGGGTAAAGCCTAGCGTTGGCCACAAGTTAAACATTGACGGTAGCTTCATTGCAGCTAAAAGTCTTGCAGGTATTGGTGGATTGGTGAGAGATAAGCATGGTACTTATATATCGGGTTTTATGGGTGCTTGTTTGATTGACTCTCCCATGATATCGGAATTGCTTGCCTTACATTTTGGCCTTAAATGGGCTATCAACAAAGGTTATACCGAGTTAATTATTGAAACAAATTCGGAGGAGCTCCACGCGCTAGTGAAGGGCGGTGGGAGCTCAACTCACTATGAGAAGGGCTCGAAGAAGCTCCATGCGATAGTGAAGGGCGGTGGAAGCTTAAGTGGTCGCTATGTTTCAATATTAAATGATTGTTGCATGATGTTAAGTAAATTTCCAAAGTTTGAGGCGAGTCATATATTTCGAGAAGTGAATAATTGTGCAGATAGGCTAGCAAAAGAAGGGGCGCTGTTGAATACCCAGCCCGTGACAGTTAACGATCCTCCGGATAACCTATGGAACCTCATTACGAAGGACATGAGCGAATGTGCAACTGTTAGAGTTGTACTAGCTTAGTGAATAAGTTTCATAAGTTTTTTGATTGTAATGATTGTTCTTAACGACTTTTAAAGCCTCCTATGTATGCAAAAAAAAAAAAAAAATCCCTAATGATTTGTGAATAATTTTTTATTTTCAATCTTAATATAAGTTTTTCTATATAAAGAAAAAAGTTTAATGATATCGATAGTTAATCTAGTGGTTAGGTTACTCCGAAGAGACCAAGAGATCCTGAGATCGAATCTCATTGGAGTCAAAATGACTCCGATAATTTTTTGACTCCAATGAGATTTTTTTTTAAATTTTTACTAATCTCAAACATCATTGTGACTAGCGGTGAGCACGGTTCGGTTCGACTCGGTTTTTAACCGAAACCGAAACCGAATGATTCGGTTTTTAAAGGTGCCGGTACCGAACCGAACGGTTTTTATCGGTTCGGTTTTATCGGTTTTCGGTTTTCTATATGTTCGGTTCGGTTTTTTTTCCGGTTTTGGTATGTGTTTAATTCGATTGTTGGATAGATTTTAAGGGCGTTTACACGAGACATTTTATCTTCCATATATGAAGTGTTTGATTTTCATGTTATTGACCCATGTAGGAAATTGCATTTTTGAACTCAAATATTATATATTAGTCTTAAACATATAATTTCAATGGAATATTTATAAAATTTATGTGTTTGCTTTATCTTCAACAAATATTAATAAACGAAGGAATTTTAAATATATCGACTAATGACTTATGTAAAAATATGTTGCATATTATGACATTTTTGATATTTACTCTATTTTCTATACCATTATCATAGTATCTTTAAGAATATAAATTAGATTCAAGAACGTCTTAGTTTTTGTATTTTTTTCGGTTCGGTTTTTTCGGTTCGGTTTAGCATAGGAAAACCGTACCGAACCGAACTTTTTCGGTTTTTTAAAAAGATTATATCGAACCGAACGGTTTTGGCGGTTTTTGGTTTTTCCGGTTCGGTTTTTTCGGTTTTCCGGATCGGTTCGGTTTTTCGGTTTCGTTTTGCTCACCCCTAATTGTGACTAGTCACAAAGTCTGGAGGTATGAAAAAGCTTGGCTGGACACCTCTCTCTCTCTCTCTCTATATATATATATATATATATATAAAATAAAGTAAAAGTCTGTAGGTATATTAAGTACAATCTTATAATAACTATCTGGTGTTTTTCATTATTATTTTCTTGCTCTTCATCAGCATATCAGCAAACTATGAGGCTGCAAAGGCTGCCCACCACAAATGCTGTAATCTCCTTGGTCAAGTGTGACTTTCACTCCGTACCATTCCCAAATGTCGCTCAGGTCTCTCTCTTTCTCTATCCACACACACGCATTGGTTAATTTTGTTTAAGATTATTTTATAATTCATTTATTCAAAATAAAAATGGCGGTTCTTTATTGAAATTAGTCATTAACGTGGCAAACTGATAATATTTGTGAACTCAATTTTAGTTATTTAGCTAAAATGAACACTTCAATGTAAGAGTTTATATACGAGTGGACTCAAATCTAAAAGGCTGTAATTATTGAAGTATAATCAGTAAATGGGTGACTTAAGTTTTCATTTTTTGTTTATCTTGTTTATATCATTACAGAGTATTTCTAAAGTTGGAGTTGCAAGCGAGGAATTGATGTCGAAATTACTTGATCGAAGATGGACTTTAACTAAACCAGATACGAAAATACATCAGATAATTATATCTAACAGAGATAAAAAAGTAACCAATAACGGGTTTATGGAAAATCTTTCATTTGTAAACAATCCACAACCATCTCTAAGCGAGAAGAACCAGAATCATGAACAACCTTCATTCTATATCGTGAGAGATGATTTATTGCACCCTCTTGTGAACGGTAATAAAGCAAGGAAATTAGATGCAATTCTTCCCCTTCTTCAAGATTCCTTAATAACTGATGTGGTGAGACATTGTTTCCCTTTTATATATATTTATATATATAAATAACATTTTTTATCTATTTCTAGGTTACATGTGGAGGTTGTCAAAGTGCTCATGCTGCAGCTGTGGGTATTTTTTCTTTATTTTCGGATCTTTCTCGGTTTATTTTTAACAAAAATAATTAATTTTTTCTGAACACAAAATGCAGCTGTTTCGTGTGCAGAGATGGGATTAAGGTCACATTTACTTCTCCGAGGTGAACAACCTCAAACTCTAACAGGGTATAATCTAATTTCCACGTTATATGGAAATGTAACATATGTACCAAGATCTTTATATTCCATGAGGGAGGAAATGCTGACGAGGCACGCTGATTTGCTAGCTGGCAGTACTGGATTGGTCGTACGATTTAACGAACTAGGACAAAAAGTATTCCATGATTGTGATAGGAATGTCAAAAAAGTTGCGATTATTAACGAAGGTGCAGGAGATATGTTAGCATTACTAGGTGTGATACGTCTAGTGAAGTATATATCTGAAAATAATTTATTTGGAAAAAAAGAAGCGATGAAAATTGTTATCGATTCTGGTACTGGAACTACAGCTATAGGTTTCGCACTTGGAATAATGCTTTTAGGGTGAGATTTTATAAATTTTGATTATATTACATTTTTTTTAATTATTATTAATATTTGCTAGTTTGTATGTTAGGCTCCCATGGGAAGTTACAGCAGTTATGCTAGCAGATACTATAGATGGTTACAAGAAAAAGGAGGAGAGTTTAATTTCTGAATTTTGTAAAAAATTTAATTCGTCTCTTGATGAACAATTAGTGAGCAGAATGAATGGTGGAATTGTGCATTGGGTAGAGCGTAGTTCTCCAAGAAAGTAATTTTTGTGTTTCTTTTTTATATTTTTGTGAAAGAGATGGTTGAATGATTTATTTTTTGTCCAGATTTGGGAATATATTGAGAAATGAAATGAAAGAATGCCAAAAGATAGCGCAACAAACAGGTGTTTTAGTGGATCCGATTTATACTTTAGCTGCTTGGGAAATGGCAACAAGTCTTAGCGATGGAGATGTGAAAGTGGTAATGATTCATACTGGAGGGACTCTTGGAATGTTTGGACTTGCACAAAGGTACACATCTTATTTTCAAATGCTTGATGTTAATGATGGTACAAAATGAGTACCTTTCATGAACGCTGCTTCTTTCACTTAGAGGTATGTTTAGTTTTGTAATTTGTAAATGATTAATTTTGTAATGTGTTATGTTTTGGAATGATATTTTGATGATTTGATAAGTGAGTCTCATTTCTGAAAAGAGTAGGGATGTAAAATAAACTAAACTCTTCATGAACTATTGACTTGAATAAAAGTTTGTACAACGATGGAGCCGAGCTTGAGCGCTAAAAGCTTATTACTCCAGCTGATTGACTCAAAGAATTTATAGTCTAAAACTTTTGTCCAACATTAGATACCACTATTATGCTAAAATTGAATAATTTTATCCCGGGACTGTATCAACGCGTTTAAAATACTGATTGAATAAATATAGCATTTCTATTTCTCTCATGTAACAATCTTGTGGTTCCATAAATTACGTTTATTATCATGATTTGTGCATTTAAACCCAGGAAATCGCTTTAGAAAATATTAAAAATATTCTTTGAGACAAATAATCAAGATTAGATAGATATGCAATGTATATCATCTTAGTTTGATATAAATTATACAAAATGGTTGCCATTAAAGAGGGATTATTCCACCGTCGCATCCTCGCACTCCACCACCACAATGTGTATATAGTCTCAGTTTGATTATTACACTGCCACATCCTCCCTTTCCACCGCCGCATCTTCTACATTCTTTACAAGTTTTCTCTCGATTCCGTTTTGAGGTATTTTTCAAATAGACAATCTTCACTCAAGACCTCTCTTTCTCTCTACCACTATATTCCTCTTCTAGAGATAAAAAAAACTATTCTCAACCTGGATTTGTTTCTAATCTATTAAATTTATACTCCTAATATGAGTAGATGTGAAATGTGTATGTCTATATAAAAACAACTTTTACATGATTTTAATGAAAGTTGGTTGTTTAGTGAACTCTCTCTATGATTTTCTTTATGAAATGTTCTAAATAACTTTAAAATGATATTGTGAGAGTTAAGTTTTTTCAATAGAGAACTTTTGTATTTATAGGACAAGATAACTCAAGACCCTTGCTCCTCGTATCTTCAATTAGAAATTCAAATTTGGCCGTCGGATGCTCGCTGTCTAGGATTGGATGACCAGGATATGTGCTATCTGCTTCAACAAATATGTCTCGGCTATAAAACAACTCCATTTTGTCTTTTCGGGTGTCCGCTATTCTTCAAATATCAAAATCTTCAAGGTTGTTGATGTCGTATGACCAATTTTAAGGGGTTCAAGCTCAATCTTCTGCTTCCCTTTGCCTGATCTTCTATGCTCTCCATTCTTCAATAGTTTTAAGTAGTCTGTTCTTCTTGCTCCTTAGAGGTCCGTCTTCTTACTTTTCAGTTTTCATCTTCAGTTAGTTTTTTTAAACAATCCGCTTCTCTGCAATTTTGGAGGTCCGTCCCTATTCGTCTTGTCTTCATCTTAAGGTGATTTTGAAGATCCGTCCCTATTTGTGTTGGGTTGCTTGTTTTCTTCTTTTTGCCTTCTTCCAAATCAATAAATCAAAAATACTTTTTGGGCTAACAAAGTGATTGGTGGATACTAGCTATTCTTCTGGGCAATTGGATAATTTTCGGTACTAGAAAGAGGTTCAAGGTCGTCTCTCTAGGGACCTCCATTTTAGCTTGTCTTGCCAAATCTAGTCCGGATTTATTTTTCATCGAAATCATACACTAACTCTTACATTTATAGACGCGCTCTTAGTTGAAAACTGATATTAAGAAAGACTATCAAGGTTTGTAATTGATGTTCTGAAAAGTGAAAAAAAAAAATGGCTTCTAAGGTTTGTATCTTAAGATTCACCATTAAGATTATATACACCCGATTCTTGAGGAGAATCGCAAATCCTGAAGTCATATACGCTAAAGGCAACAAGAGAGAAAATATGGGTAGATTTGGACATCTATAAAAAGGTAAGTAGATTTTGGGAGATTAAAAGTTAGATGAGGATCCTTAACCTTGGGGACATCTAAGCTATAAGCTCTGAAGAATGAAAATGGTTAAACTATCAACTATTTAATGGAGATTCAGTACTGAAACTGGTATAGCATTTTATTCATTAATGGCATAATAATAAATGATACGATATCATTTCACACACACACACACTTTAAAATCATTATTGACAATGAATTTCACAACAAACAAGCAATAAGCATCAAAGTTTATTTAATTGCTAAACGCAGAGTTATAAACTCATGCTGAAATAGTAGTGCGCCCGGTTCAGTCAGTGCAGCACCGGTACATGAGAAACCTGTCCATTGGACGTTCACATTCAGGACACGTAACACTCGGTGGGGCCCGAGCAGCCGTACCAGGATAAAACAAGCGGCTACAATGATGTTTAGGATGGCGATCACGAAGCTCCTCGTTCAAAACATACACAAAATCTTGTGAATCAACTATTTTATGCCTCCAATTCTCGAAATCTTCCAAACATTGCAGCATAACCTCACCTGTATGCTTTGCCGTTTGACCAGTACGGCCTTTACCAATAATAGCCCATTCCAGATCACTACTATCATAAGTTAGTATCGTGATGATTTCCTTCATTTTCTGATCATAATCCATCGACATTCCAAATTTTTCTCGTGAATTCCACATACAATTTAGTCTCACCCAGAAAAACCATATGAGACTTATATCTGGTAATGTGCTGCTTAGCTTCTCCATTTCAATAATCTCGTTATTTCTCCTGATTTTTTCGCGAGGATTTGATTTTCCTACGTATACCATTTCCATCTGGATACCTAATTGTCTCGTCACGTTTTTTGCAGCTGATGTGAATCTACTTATCCACTCTATGTCTTCTCCTCCATACAAACATACAAATTTTCCACTCGTAAGCTACACAACCAATAAAAAAAATTATTTTCGACAAAAATAACAAATAAATATAATCAAGAATCAAAGAAAATCTATTACCCAGCTTTGTACAGTTGCATCAACTGCATCCACGAGTAATTCCATATTCCAGGAAGCGTCGTTCCAAAGAGCTTCTTCTCTCGTGTCAGTAAAAGGAAAACCTAAATTACCCCAAATCCACAACATATTGAAAGCATTATTGTTTGAAACTTTTCCTTGTGGATCAAGTACAACGAGAAGAGGTTTATGGTCAAACTTCCACACTTCTGTGACGAATCTAATGACCGCTGGATCGATTGACGAAGGTTGAGCGACTGAGTACCATGGCATGGCACGTTGAACATCTTCGTATTTTTGTATAGTATCTTGTGTTAATGGGACTGATCTGTCGAGAATAGGAAGCCATACAATCTCGAATCTGTACTCAGGGCTTACTGATGGTAGCCTCGATTCATTGTAGAAATGGTGGAGAATTTCTAACTCTTGTTGTGGTATATGAATACTTGAGATCAGGAGTATCACATTCTTTCTCCTTAATTCATCAATTCTAGTCTGTAAATCACACAAAAATCGACTGAGCTTCTAAAAATATCTAAAGGGAGAACGTGAATAATAGTAGTAATTAATACCCTTGACTTGTGATCTCCGCTATAGAGTGGTTGTTGATCATCAAACGTACAAAATAGAGCCCTCAGAATCTTCATATTATCAATATGGGACATCTCAAAGAGTCGTTTTAGTGCCATGAAAGCCTCATATTGCCTCTTCTCCTCTATCAACACAGCCACATTGTTATATATAACACAAATTTATCTGATATTATAGTTTGATGTGTATAAGATTAAAATTTATGATTTACCAAGTTTTATCCTGTATAGATTCTTCTGTTCTTGCATGTGATCTTTAATCCGTGCGAGCTTATGAGCTAAATTACTTAGCTCCCAAGTCTCCAAAGCCGTGCTTATGTACCTTACACACACAGCAAACGATGAAAATCAAATTATAAGATGTCTTACACTATCATGTAAAAAATTGAATTGTAGGTCTGTCCCTATATTATGTAAGAAACATACTCGTGACCCATGGCCATAAGATTGAGGATAATAGAAGTACAGGCGACAATGCTTCGCATGGTCCAATAAGCAGCAACAGGGACATCAAGATCAGCAGCTAACTTCTCCTCAACATCAGGAGCAATATAATGTTTAGAAAGCAAGTCATTGAATTCAAAAATGGATTTAGTCACATCAAGCATTGCATTAACAAGATCCATTATTGCTTCAAACTTAGACTTGAAGAATTCAGAATGAATTCCCATAATTTCATCAACTTCCATAAGATAACCAAGTGATCTGGCTAGTGGATTCGTCCTAAAAAGCTGAGCAACAAGCCAATATTCTCCATAAATCTTGGCAAAGGCTGCAAAGGCTATTACTACTTTAGCTTCCCATGAATAGTATGATAGTGAATCAAAGAGTTCATCTGTTGTTTTACGACAGTCTCCACCACCATAGACCTTGCAAATTAACTGTCACATTTTACCAGATTCTTGATTAACTCATAGTGAATAATATATGTATCAAATTATTATTAAAAGATCAAGTTAGTTTCTCTAAGTTTTGAAAATGCATGTGTACCTCATTTGAGATTTTATTAATAGGGTATGCTAATTCATCATGCAAATCAGTGAAGCTACCATTCACGGCCTCTCTCTCCAATTCTTCCAAACGTGAGTGAATATCAACCCTCTGCCATCAAAATGTAATAAAATTAATTAGTCCCCTTTAATAAGACATAAGTATATAATTTTTTTTTCTTAACTAGTTCAGATCTAAAGAATTCTTAATAGGTTTATTTCCTTTAAATTCCAAGTGAACTCCAATTAAATTATGATTTGTTACTGGAAGAATAAACAAGAAACTGGATAGTCCAACTGGTTAATATCTCCAATTTAATGATTCGAAACAACTATATTTATATACTAATTTATTAAAATAGCACACATCTAAACATACACAATTGATTATAAATCGTGATAAAGACTGAAACTATTTTGTTAATTAAATTGAAGATATTTCTTTATTTTTGTTATATATTGTTATAATTTGATATTGTGTTTATTACTAGAACTATTTTGGCTAATGTTCAGGTAATTTTTTCTATATCTAACATATTGTAAGATTCTGAGTTTTGATAGAATTTTCTAAAGTGTTGTTTAAGCATTTTGTCTTTACTTTTTCAAAAGGTTGAAAATGGGCTAATTAGCTATCTAAACATAACTCCGCCAATGAAGGCGAATATAAAAGAACTTTATAAAAAAGCTAGGGCTAATAGTGAAAAATTGTACTTTAGCAATTTCAAATTTTAACTAATATTAGTATAATTACTTTTCTTAAAAGAGGTTAATTACTATTTTAAACTAGAAATACACTTATGACCTGGAAATAGGAAAAGTTGCATGCAATGGGAGAGGAAGCAAACATACCTGGTCAACACCAGGGATGACAGTGCTAGCACGTAAAATGATTTCCTCAATGATGCTCAATACATATCTGGAGTTATAATCATTCTGCATGTCTTCAGGAGTATGTGAATCTTTGATATGCTTCACATTGATTGAGTCTTCTGGGCTTGAGAACATTTGATGTTGATGTTGATATTGATGTTCTCCTCTATTATTCTGATCATGTTGGCGTCCTTTGTTCGGTGCCATTAATGCTCTCGTTTGGTAATTACTCATTATAGAAGGAGTCGTACCAGTAACCTTTTCTGGGTTCTTGGAAAACCCTAAACCTTTCATGGCTGAGGCTATTTTATCAGTTGCTGACAACTCATTATTTGAGTAGTTAGCCATTTCTTCTGATTGTATTTGGATTGGTTAAGTGCTGTAGAGACTTGTATATATATATTTAGGTTCTTGGATCGAATATAAAAAAGTGTGGATGGTCATGTGGACCTGTGGTGAATCATGTGCCTTGCTTATATTCTGCTGTAAAGTATGTAAAGAGGTTTGGAATTCAATTGAGTCTTCCCGATGATCGTTCAATGGTGGTGCTTACTTCTCTTGTAAGAGATCATGCATGTTCTGTAAGATTTACACTAGATACACGTTCATTTGGCAATTATAGTTTTGTGTCTTACTTTATGAGACTAATTATACTATTATGATTTCAAAGTCACATACAAAGCAATGCATAATTGACCAAAATAATGAACAATGTATTATTCGTTACAATCCAATATCCATATCATAA
Source organism: Nemophila menziesii (assembly GCA_029959085.1). Classification (NCBI taxonomy): domain Eukaryota; kingdom Viridiplantae; phylum Streptophyta; class Magnoliopsida; order Boraginales; family Hydrophyllaceae; genus Nemophila; species Nemophila menziesii. Next base: position 13,291,963 of record JARWIR010000005.1, read on the forward strand.
TATTCAAATACCCACACATTATTAAAATTATATAATACTAAATTAATTTAATCGTCTTGGCTCTAAGGTAACCATTAACCCAAATTTCATGTAAAGTGTGGTTGTCACCTTAGGACAAACAACATGACCTTCAACAACCTTAACAGAATACCTTAACAAAATAGAAGCTGCCACCATTTTCATCTGCATCATAGCAAATTTCTTTCCAGCGCAATACCTTGATCCACCATTGAACACTGGGTACTTATACTGATTCTCACTCACATGAACACCATCTTTAATCCATCTTTCTGGTTTAAAATTTAAACAATCCTCACCCCATATCGATTCCATTCGAGCCATAGAGTAAATCGCGTACATTACACGAGCGCCTCGTTTGATCACAGTTCCATCTGGAAAAACATCATCCTCCAGGACTTCTTTAAAGTCCACAGGCACTGGAGGGTATAGCCTTAAGGTTTCTGACAATGTTGCTTGTAAATACACCATTTCCTGTAATTCTTCTATTGTGAAAACAAATACATCGCCTTTCTTATCCACTTCACGACCTTTAATTATTCGATTAATCTCATCTAGTATTTTGAATTCCACGTCGGGGTTTTTGTCAATTAACCAGAAAAACCACGATAATGCCACGGAGCTTGTGTCACGCCCTGCTATAATGAAACTTATACAAAGATCTTTCATTAATTTATTAGAAAAATCCCTTCTCTCGCGATTCTCATTGTGGATAAGCCTGGATAGGAGATCAGACCTTCCATCTAAGTTAGATTCCATTTTCCTTTCCTTCACTATCTTTTTAGCAAAATCATGAACAATATGCACAGCTTTAAGTAATCTTTTCTCAGAACCGTATCCAACTAATTTCTTTGTCTTCCATATAAAAGGAGGTTGAACAAATCTCAATATAGTCAACTCGGTCGCTTCTTCAAACGCTTGAGCAAACGGAACATCAGGCAAATCCAGTGAAAGACACCCTGGATCAACACCAAATGCAGCCATGCAAATATTATCAAACGCAAAACGAAGAAATACTTCTTGTAAATCAACGTTGTTTCTACAAATCGCAAAATTCTCGAGTAGTTTCAACAGCTTCTGATGCATTAATTCTTGTATACTCAGCATGGAATACTCCATAAATCGTCTTGAATGCATCTCAGAAACCACTGCTCGTCTTTGATTCTTCCATAGCTCACCATCAGCATTGAAGATTCCGTCTCCAAGAAGTTCACGAAACCTTTCTTTGTAATATTCACCTTTCGGGAAATTGTGGAAATTTGTTTTCAACATATATTCTATTTTACAAGGATCGGATGTGACAATACCAAATGATCCCATGCATGCAAACCCTCTATAGTTATAAGTACCACCTGTTTTGATCAACCATTTGGTAGACCAATCGTGGAGATTATCAAAATTGAGGACTAAAGATGGTATGATTCCTAATATTGGCCATAGAATTGGACCCTTATTGTTGGTGAATCTTTCGAGTATAAAGGAAGTGATCAATAGCCCGAGAAATGCAAACCCAATATCAGAAAAACATAAATTAGAATATAACCATTTTGTAGTACTGGTGAAAGCTAATGAGCTATGATGAATGGTCATTTTTTTAATTTATATTTCAAGAAAAAAATTTAAAATGAAACTAGCAAAGTGTGTTACTTATACAATGAGAATCATGCAATCTATATATATAGCATATATGCTTAGGGGTGGATGTGTTATGTGGGGGTTGGGGACTTGGGGTGGGGGCCGAGAAAATTTATAATTTGGTTTTCATTTTGTATATTTATAGTTGGCGGACGTGGAAAAACTCGAACCTGGGACTATGGCTCATCATTCGGATACCATCTTAAATTGTTAACTCAACCAAAAATCTGTATTAAAAGAAAACATTGTATATAAATAAGATTTTACTCTCTTAACATTTTCCCATCAACATTTAAAGAATATAGAGAACGTTCTTCTAAATCAAACCGAGCCTAAAGGAATGTTTGGGTTAATTAAGAGAGATATAATTAAAGAAGGGATGTGACAATATATGCCGCCAACCTAATTCCCTCTGGATTCATTTAATGTGTCTCCAAATTCGCTTTCTAATCTTTAATTTAATGAATTGTCCAGTTTATATTGTCGAGTTATGAGTAGTACGTAATTTATTCATGAAATTGGAAGTTGTATGTGTACGAGAAAAGTGTGCATGCTTGGCATTTTCCGTTACAAGTTAATTAATTAAAATAAATATGAAATGAAGACTACATTTCCTCCTGGTGGTTCACATTGAGAACAGTCTCATCCTTAATTCCTGTGGCCTACGGATTGGAGTAATAATTACAATTTAATTAATAATAATGATTATGCTATATGCAACTTAACAGAGTTGTTAGCCGTGTGTTATAAATATAAAAGAGGAAGTAAGACCGGATATCATTTCAAATCGCTCTCATATTTTTAATATGTAACTCAAGGTGGCTAACGGTCTGTTACGGATCGGTTTTTAACAGACCTAGGTCTTATTGGTCCGATCTGGCTTACCGACTCCACCTTACTGGTTCTATTTCGGTCCGGTTCTAGGAGTGGAGGAGGTGAGAACCGAACCGTTAAGAGAACAAACGGATCCGGTTCTTAGCGGTTCCAATTTGTATTTTTCTTTCTTTATTTGATAGAAAGGCACTGTTTTGATAGAAAGGCACGGCTTCAAGCAATATGAGTTTATTTAGGTTGGGTTTAATTAATCGGTTGGTAAAAGGGTGGGATAGTAATGGACTGATAAGTGGCTAATGGGTTGGGCTACAAATAATTGGGCTAAAAGCCTAAAACAATGAAATGTAAAAACACAATATTAACGGGTCGGTTCCGGTCTGGTCCGGTCTCTTTTATTTTAAAAAAAGTGAAGAACCCGTCTGGTAGCTTGTGGACCGGTCCGATCCGGTTCGTGTCTACGTTGACTTTCGGTTTTGGTTCGGTTCTCACGTTGACCGGTCCAGTTCCCGTAGAATCAGTTGGACTAGACTGTTAGTCACCTTGATACGTTTGATATGTAACTATAAAATGAAACTTGTTATGAAACTTTTCTAATCTGAATATTCAATTTATCTTATTGCTTTAAGGTTATTTATTCTTTTTATATATAATTCTTTTTAAATAATTGTCATACTTTGAAATTAATATTTTTTTTCCTCTTATTGTTTATTTCTTTAATTTCACACCACGTTGAGTAAATCGAACATTAAAAAAATGAGTAATGATATATACCACCTAAATTTATACCACCTAAATATCACTCAATGACGTGGCGTGAATTAGTTGGTTACAAATCTTTAATCAGATTAAGAAAATAAATGCATTAACAATTTGTAACCAACCAATTCACGCCACGTCATTAGGTGACATTTGGGTGGTATAAATTTGGGTGGTATATGTCATTACTCAAAAAAAAAATACATTGAGGGTTAACCATCTTTTTTACTTTTTGATCAATATCTATATTATAAATTATCTATATTATAAATTGTGAGAGGTTTTTATGAATGCTATCAAAAAAAAAAAAAAAATTTACTTCACATTTTTCTTATCAAATCCTTTTTCCATTATTTATAATTTTATGTACACATTTTTATTTTATAATTTTTTTCCGTGAACTTCTTTCTTCGTAAGATCTTTGGTGAACATTACATTTATACTAAATGAAATTACTAGTTAGTATTAACTCACTAATTAGGGTTTTGGTCATTCAATTTAGTGGTACAGGTTCGAACCGAGTCAATGACTCCAAGTTCAAAATGGCTCTCCTATGTAACACAAAAAAACTCATATTTCAATAAATTATGTTCAGAACCAACTAAGTTATTAATTGTTCTTAACTTTTTCTCTCTATAACGTTGTTGGGTCAACCCACATTTTAAGCCTTTTTTTCATTACTTTCCTTTTCGGTAGGGCTTTCCTGCCTTTCCGGAAAATTGTTTCCTTTCTTGGTAATTAACGGTAACCAGGATGGAGGGGAAGGGGTGGCAGCCACCAGACCCTACAACCGAAAAATACATCACGGAAGAAAGCAACAGTCCTGCGCGGCACCTCTTCGTTGCCGGCGACTCCCAACGCTCGAATCAGCACTGCTAGTGGTAAATCAAATAGCGTGAGAAATTTGTCCACAAAACGCTTTAAAATCTTTAGGGAAGCCGGTCAAGAGGAGTCCAACTCTAGGGCAATTGTTCCAGTAGGTGATCAAGGAGTAAGTACACAGCGCTCTTCCAAAAGGGCAATTAGTTTTACTAATAGAGATGATCTCTCCCCAGTGGCTGGGGAGGAACAACTCGGGACAGGAAGCGCCGCTGGGAAGGGGGGCTAGTTTGCCGGTCCTCGATGCAATCACCGCAGGTTCAAGCATGGCTGCTGACTCGGATATGTATGGGCTAACGATCATCCAAAATCCAACATTCGTCACTGATCATATGCGCATAGACGGATTTTTGGCCTTGCGAGATGAACCAACATTAGACGGGGAACAACAATTGCAAATTCATATCGATGACTCCAAGGTTGCGGTTACAGGTAACATCGTTAATACTGATTCTAATACTATGGTTGGTATTATCTATGATGCAGGACATAAATAAGGGGACATAGCAGCACTTCCACAGCTGAACAAGGCACCACTAGCCACAGAAGTTAGCGAGGGAAGAGCCAAGTTGTTTTTGGAAACTGTCTAGGTTGCAACGGGGGAGTCGCCTTCACGAAATTATTAGTTAGACATTAACCAGGTTAGTTCCGATAACAAGGATCCTACATGACAGGGGATACTACAGATAGTTTTGACATGGAGAATGATGTGTTAACGGGGGATACTACCTATCTGCCATTAATTAGAACGGCGGAGCAGAAGCGGCGAGGGTGTAAGATATGGCAAAAGACACTTATCATTCGTTTACTTGGGTATAGTGTTGGGTTTAAATATTTGTTTAACAAGTTAAGCCAAAAATGGTCTCCAAAGGCGCACTTGGGTAGAGCTAGGGTTCGGTTATTTTCTGGCGCAATTTTCTAATTCCAGGGACTATGATAAGGCTTTAAGCGGGGGGTCGTGGATGATTTTAGACAAATATGTAATAGTGCGACCGTGGGATCCTTACTTTATGCCTCAGGAAGCACCGATTATTAAAACAACAATATAGGTAAGGCTGCCATGGTTACCGCGAATGAACTACATAGAAGAGATCCTCACACCAATAGGTAATTTATTGGAAAAATGATTCGAGTGGATTCGTTCACAAAGTCGCGTGCCCGAGGGAAGTTTGCGTGTATAGCAGTGGAAGTCGAGCTTACCAACCCGCTTGTTCTGATAATTCGAATCCAAAATCACCTGCAGAAAGTTAAATACGAGGGATTACATCTTATTTGTCTCACTTGTGGAAAATTCAGGCATGTGAAAGAGGATTGTGGTGTAATGTGTGGAGGGATAACCCGAGGGGATGGTAATAAAAATGTTACAGAAGCTGTTATGGCACCCGTAATTGAGGCGGAAAAAGGTAAGCCAGTTTATGGGGAGTGGAGATCGTGGATCGGGCTAGAGGCCACCCGCGCAATAACATGGGACAACAAAATCAAAGAGCGAGTCAGAAAGGTAAAGCTTGAGGGTCTAAGAAAGGAGGGATGACACCGAATAAGAAAAATAGTGCGCTCCCTACGGATCAAGCGAAGGGGTCAAGATATGAAGTTTTAGCTTCTTTGGACAAGGTATATAGTAGTGGCAGTGGCGATAAGGAGGGAGAAACTAGTTTGACAATGGGTACGGTGATAGAAACGGGGCTTAATCACGGGAATGTGACAGTCGGTAATGGTGAAAGCAATAGGAACATACAACACGTGGTGATTAATTGTCTTTCTAATAAGTTTGAGGGGGGATTTTTCATTTCGAATAATAAAAAATTAGTGGATGGGGAGCTGATGTATCCCTTTTTGTTCTAATTATATGCCCTTAGGAGACATCAAATTAGGTGATTATTTGACTTATTTACTAGACTTTTAAGCTTATTTGGTCATATTACGATTTCTTCCCTTGGATTTGGATTATTTGTGTTTTAGAGCTTTTATGCGTTAATTCGTTTATATTTAGTGTAAAGTTCTTAGGTTTATGATTTTATGGAATATCGAGACAAGGAGAAGAAACGGGAAGTAAAGTATTGGATTAAGCATTGAAGTCAAAGGCGAGAATAATTGATTCGGAGAAGTAATTAGTGGAGAATAAAATCTAGAATGCTGTCACAAATCACTGTTTTCGAGCATCTTAGCAACTGATTAAGCCTTGGAGCATAAAATGAGGTAGCTATAGCTTGAAGTAAGGAAGATTTTCCAAGTTGAACGAAGTGATTCTGAGTCCGGATGCAAAAGTTACAGCCATTTTAGTAACAGCTGGTCACCAGTTACCGGATTTCATTAAATGGATTGGGCTTTTATTCTAATTAACCTAATCCTTATTTTTAATAGCCCAATCCGTTTTTTCCACTATAATAGGCCTTTAACCTCATTTTTTACACACAATTCAAATTAGAGAAGAGACAACGCTTTGCAGAAGTCAGAGAAGCAAAAAGGAGAGAGAAGAGCTGAAGCTGGAGAATTCCTTCTTCCAACAACAGTAATACTCAACCCTTTAATTAGGTTTTTCCATTTCTGTAATTCATTATGAGTCCTTTATCTTTTATTTAAGTTATTTTAAACATTAGTATGAGCTAAATTCTTTAAGTACTTGATGAACGCATTTATGAGTTGAGCCCTATTTATTTAATTCAGTGTTTTCAATTTTGGGATTGTAATGATTTAATTCGAATTGGGTAGTTACTCAATTTCTATTATTTTAAGCTTGTTGACTATTAGTGAAGTAATTAATCAATAATAGGATTTAGTATCTAGGCTATTCCATATAGTGGCGTATGGATCACCTTGACGGGGGGTTTAGGTACGGAAATAGATAATAGATGTAAGATAAAAGTTATTGATCCTGAGGACTTAATTAATCTTATAGCCAATTGGGTAAAAAGTGCTTAATCATTCAAATGTATGATCACCCTGACGGGGTTTGTAATACCCTAGAGTAGCTTCTAAGTCCACCCTGACGGGGGTTAGAAGAGTATTGAATCCCGACTATTGTTAATTACCAATTTGACCCAAACACTAGTTAAATAGATTTAGGTGAAACCCTTGCGTGAGTCAAGTACTACCTCTCATATTTGCGTCCAACCTTTAATTGCGTCTTAGTTCTTAATAAAAAACCAAAACAAATATTTATATCATTTATTTTCCGCATTATATAACAATTATCTACACTTATATCATAACATCTAAAGTCATATCTAATCCGTCCCTGAGATCGAAATCTTGTTTACCGGATATTACTTGGACGACCCGTACATTTGCCTTACGTTTCTTGCCTTTTTAGGTGTGTTTATTTAGAACACACAATGAGACACCAGGAGCAAGTTTTTCCCCTCTCCTAAACTTAAGGACAAAAATAGAATGAAGGTGGGTGATAAATCGAGATTAAAGTGGGTAGACGTTGCATCAGGTGGGGCGAGTGAGGTGCAAAATGGGAGCGTTGTAATAAGGCAAAATGGGGTATTGGCAGAAGATAGTTCAAACAATGTAAGGGGGAACGGGATTGTTGGTAGGGAGGATACAGCTAGATAGGTACCTGACACTACTCTTCAGGTGGTTAGGCACAAAGGCCAATTTGTAATTAGCAATAGTTCAGGGGTGAGTACTGATTTGAATGTTGAGATTGATCTTCGAAGGGAACGTGGGAGTGCAGTAGCTTGACCTACACGGCAAGAGAAAGATCAAAGGTGAGACTTGATGGAACCCTAAGCCCTAAACCCTAAACCTTACATCTCTTTAGCAGTCGAGTCCCGTCGGGGCCTTAGCAGTCGAGTCTCTATCGAGCCTTACTTTTTTCAATCTTCATGTAAGGAAAAAAATCTTTGAGTCGAAAAATATGGGGTTTTGTAAACTTTCATGGTTTTCCAGCTTTCCAATTATTGAATAAAAAGAGATAGAGGGAGACAATGAAATATGATAGTTTATGTAGACCTATGTCCGTCAAAGTTTTATTTGCCTCACTAAGCTAGGAAATAAGCGCTCTAACAAAGCAAAAAAAGGATACCCTAAGCGTCGAAGAACATGTACCTTGTGATTATGGTATGGTATTGTCAGATCCGAACATAGGGCCTAAGCCCAACACGACTTTAATTGATGATGTATTCTGTCGTCATCAAGCGGTGGCCGATTGCTTGCCGGATAAGAAAGAGGTTATAAAATAGCTTGCTCAGGATCTGGTGGTTCCCTCGTGAGCATGTTCCTCTCTGGGTCGGTCCAGTCTAATCGAAGTCAACTAACTCATATGGAATATAGGGGCAACAATGACCGCAGAAGCCAAATCCAGGGTAGATTGGATGTTTCTTATGACAAATAACACTATTTTTGCCTTATTCTACATTCGCCTTAAGTGGTTGAAACCTCTAGTAAAAAAATTATTATTGCAAAATGAATGGCATTCTAGATGCTTTTATTCATGTTTAAAATTTAAAAACAAAAATTATAATAATCACCTATTAATCTACTTTTACGTATCCCATTATTATAATTAATGATTATGATCATTGATCTATATTGGATAACACTATTTTATTAATTTGTTAATTTATCACGTCGTTGCATTAACCTTTTTTTAATAACTCAAATAAAACTTACTATACATGTAATCTAGTAGTTTGAAACCGTTGAAATATAATTTATATATTTGTACTTTATATTTTTTGGATTATCATGATTGTAATAGATAAGAGATTTTACTCTATTTTTTAAAATAAATTAAGAATTATTTGATTGAGTAATGATATATACCACTCAAATTTATACCACCCAATGACGTGGCGTGAATTGGTTGGTTACAAATCTTTAATCAAATCAAGAAAATAAATACATTAACAAATTGTAACCAACCAATTCACGCCACATCATTGGGTGGTATAAATTTGGGTGGTATATATCATTACTCTATTTGATTTTGATAAAATTTAATTGACGAATCTTTTATATAAAATACTCTTAAGAACAATTATAAATTAAATCTACTAACCGTTTTTCTCAATTCTTTATTATGAAGTTGTTTACAAGTTTGTCTTTGAATATTAAACTACCCATATAATTTTTTATTGATCCCTTACAAAGTTGTGTTGTGGCTACCTCAAATCCCTCGCATATTGTGTTAGACACTGTTTCTTCACACGCATCGATCGATGTCCCTCAATGATTGTCCCGAAAATTGGCTCATTGCTTCCCTACCATTTCACCATGGATCTGGTACCATTCACGAGTTGTGAGCATTGAAAAATCGAGAACATCAATGTTTGAGCTTGAACTTGAGCTTTGACCACAATCATTGTTGCGCTTGAGAATATCAATGTTCGGACTCGAAACCATGGCTCAAGCTCCATTCTTCTGTATCCAGCGAGTAGTATTAACAATGAAGAAAGATCAATATTATGTCTTGTATATTTTACAAGGATATCATCCACACCATTTTTAATTTCTTTGGGTATATGTTTTGACTTTCCTAGATGGAAACTTGCAAAGCCACTTTAGAATTTCATGAAGAACGGGACGTGTATTCCAGTTAGTGCGAGCCATAACTGTAATACCTTGGATAACTTTCAAGTTATTAGAGTAAAACAAATTACATGAAATTTGACATTCCTACCGTCTTAATTGTGTTTAGAAACGCCCAAAATTCTCCTTTCATCACAAATTTGACATACATATGCTTAGTTCTCTCATGATTGGGTAAATGCATTATTATGAGACTAGCTTGTTCAATTTGAGTATGTCTGAGTCTTGGGCTAGGTGTTAAATGCAACTGTGTTGGTGCTTGTGTCAAAGACAAGTGGTCATTTTCAAACAATCTTATGATTGACTTGTCCGTTCTAAGATTGATGATCCTTGGGTTCCATCACACTTTATCGAACAATCCTTGCATTTTTCCTTTCCAAATGTTCCATAATGCATAAAGGATGTAGGTCGTATTAACTTATTTGTCAAATCTATTTTTTGAGAAGCTCTGGATAATCTTTATGATCCAGTTATCAATTGTGATTTGTTGGGTTGGGTCGATCTATTTTGCATAGCCGAGGTAGTCCAGACTGCACAACTGAAGAGGCATGTAATAAGAAGGTGTTTAACCGTTTCACATTCCGCGTCGCACCATTCACAATTCTTATCTTTCGCACATTTCATGGTAACCAATATTTTCTTTGTTATGATGGATCTTTACAAATCTTCCAGCCAAAAATTCTGTTTTTCGAAAATACATTTGATTTCCAAATTGTGTTCCAAATTTCTTGGCTACCTGTACCAATACTCGATGAGGATTGTGGGTTTCCTCTGATTTCCTTGTTTGCAAGGGAATGTTACCCTGACTTCATCGAATATATTCCATTTCTTGTATGCGGCCAAATGGATTTATCTTCTTGGTCCAACTCAGTGTTCTAAAAGGCGCTAGGCGGGCGGTCGACCGCCTTCGAGCGCCCAGGGTACTAGGCGGGCGCCTAGGCGGAGCCTAGGCGTTTTCTTGCTAGGCGGTTATGAAATTTATTTAAATATCTTTTTAAATTTATATAATTTTTTGTGTTAAAAAATAATTTTTTGTGTAAGAAAATAATTTTTTAAATTTTTTTGTATTAATTTTTTTTTTTTTTGTATTAAAAAATATATATTTTTTAATTTTTTTAGCTTCAGACCGCCTAGGCGCCGCCTAAACCCGCCTAGGACCGCCTAGAGGCCGCCTGGGCCATTTCTGGAAGTTCAGCTACCTTCAAGCGCCTAGGCGGCCGCCTAGGCCGATTTTTAGAACACTGGTCCAACCGCAATAGCGGTGTATTAAGGATTTGGTGAGCCACTGGTTTCGGAAATGTGTTTCTTACTAATTCTAAATCCTATTTGCCTGATTCATGATTAATTAGTTGTGTCGCTTGCGTAAGGTTGCACTTTTTAGGCTTGTCCAACTTCATTTATCTAATAACCAAGAATGATCCCAAATATTTGTATTTGCCATGTTCCCTATTTGCATAATACAACCTTCCTTAAGAAATTGCAGCCCTTGATAAATGCTTTCCGAACTCCAGGACCATTTCTTTCTCAGCCCCATATCCCAAAAATATGATCTCGTACGGTAAATTCTTTTAAGGATTCCTGCTACTAATGATTTAGGGTTATTAAGGATTCTCAAAGCTTTATTCGCAAGGAGGTTCATATTCATTTTCTGAAAAATCTCTAAAGCTAATTCCTTCGGTCTTTTTTGAGAATGAATTTTTTCCCATGCCACTCAATGAACTCTTCTCCTATGTTGAGCATCCCACCCGAAATTGGCATAATATTTTTGGAAACTCAAATACCGACATAGCATAATTGGGTATCGCTTGAAGGACTGCTTTAATGAGGACTTATTTTTTCCATCTGAGAGGATAGTAGAAATTCAGCTAGTCGTTTTAGACATGAGTCTGTCTTTAATATAATTCAGGTTTTCATTTTTGCTATTTTAAGATCAAATGGGATACCCAAGTATTTCCCAAAGAGTTAGCCTTCTTGATATCAAGTTTTTCTAGAAACTTGATTTGCAATGTTCTCTGGCGTTCCTTTACTAAAATAGATGGAAGATTTTTGGAGGTTAACTTTTAGACCTGAAACTTCACAGTATGTCTTAATTGTATCTGATGTCTCCTCATTTGTGATAGATTAATGTTAGGATGAGACATCATTTTAAGTGATTTAGAAGTCAATAATGTCGATTTTCTTGAGTTTTAGTGCACTTTCCTATTTTGAGTCTTGATTTGTAGAAATAATATTTTTAGAGCATATTGGGTTTAATTGTTTATTTAGTGTGTAGCTTTAAAGATAATTATGGAGCTTAATTAGAGTCCAAGTCAAAGACAACAACTTATGGAAAGAGATTTGCATGGTAATTGGAGATAAGGAAACAAAAGCTAAAAAGATGGAAAAGGAAAAGCTGCCTAAATCTGGGATTCTGCATACACGTACAAAGATAGGCGTTTTTACCTAAGAAATAGGCCGAATCTGATGATTTCCTTCAAAAGGGTCTAGATAATTCTGTTGCGATTCTTTTGGTATCTTATGGAGCTCAATCCGACCAATAACGAATAAGATATGCTCAAAACGGTCCAGCAGTGTTTATCTTTATTTCCATACGAATTTGAGTTGGGTTAGAATTCCATTACCTTAACTCTTCCTCAAGAAAACGAATTAGGTCTTCTAAACACCTATAAATACACCCTTATATCACTTGTAAATCATCCTTGCCTCATAGTAATTAGTTCTTAAGGTTTTATTCTTCCAGTTTATTGTAGAGAGCAAGATGATGTCTTTTGTAGTTTCTTTTAGTTTATTTCCTTCAGGTATGAACTAAACTCCCCATAGCTTGGGTTTTGCATATGTATAATCTATGAATTCTAATTCTTCTATCTAAGTGTCTTTGGGAATTATATGTTTTAATTTGATATTAGCTTCTTACTTAATATTTGCTTATGTGTTTTGATTTAATGTCTTTCCTAAAATTGATCACTTTAGGATTGTTTTAAGAGTAGTTAGATGGTCTCCTTGACAGGGTGTTTAACTATTGAACCACCACATAATGTCTAGTGTCGGTAGCAGTTCTGACAAAACATACTTCTAACTAGATAGTCATTAGGTTTTGTTTTAATCACCGTATCACCCAGATTGCAGTATTTGCTTAGGGCCTTAGTGGCGTTTGATAACCCTATTTGAAATCACTTCTTGGTTGTGACGTAGCCCCCTTAGTCGCTCTCAAGGTCTAAGATTGGGGAATTTAGAATCCTGACTAAGTATACCAAGAGCTAATATTCTCCCTTATTAACTAGATTTATAGATAGGATTAGAAGGATTAGTGCATACTAGCAAAACCTGAGCTATACTTCTCATCTCATATTCTTCGTATTTTATTTTATTGTCTTTATTTTCTTAGTTTTAATTCATAATCTCGAATTTTGTTTCCTTTACTTTTCTGTTCTCTAGTTATTTACTTTTACTTGTTATTTCTACTCACGCGATTAACACACTTAAGTCCCTGAGAACGAACTCTATTTATCATTAAAACTTGCATACGTCCTGTAATACTTGCAGTACTGTGCCTGTATAGGGTGAGAGTGCGTAGTTTCTTGACTTAATTTTATCTTATTTTTATCACACCCTAGGCGGCACCAAGTTTTTGGCGCCGCTGCCGGGGACTTGTGTCTCGTTAGCGTGTGGGTTATCTATTTCGAGTAGTAGTTTTTAATTAGTTTTTACTTTTCAGTTTTAGTTTAGTTTTTTTTTTCCAGATTTACGCTTGTGGTTTGCTTTAGTCTTTTTCAGGTTTCACAGTGTTTAATTCTTGGCCTCCTTTATCGGAGCCTAAGAGGAGCTTCAGACCTTACAACAAACGAGTTCGTGAGGAAAGAGCCTTGAGAAAAGTTATGGCAGCCCAACTAACCCCGCCAGTAGGAGGACAACAATTACCAGGAGGAGGATTGCAACAAGATCCACCACTTGGAGCACCTCTCGGTCAACAAGATCCACCACTCGGTGGACAAGAAGGACAACAATTACCAGCAGGAGGAGGTAATGGGCAGAATAATCTTAATAATCAACAAAACCGAGTTGAACAAGACCTACCTGGCCTTAATGTACCATTCCATGTTCAACCAACTGGTTACCGCCCTCCTGAGATTCCGAATATCAAATTTAGACCCGATCCTGGTATGCTCAGTCAATTTCAAAGTTTCGGACTCTATACTGGTACAACAATACAAGATCTGGTAAAAGCGATTCAGAAGTTCATGCAGATTTGTGATGCCTACATTACTCCTGGCATTACACGCGAGCAACTGTATTGTCATATGTTTTCGTTTTTCTTGACCGGAAGAGCTAGCGATTGGCTAGAGAGACAACCACATGGAACCATTCACTCTTGGAGAGAACTTCAAGTCACGTTCTTTAACCGATTTTATCCTAATAGCATGAGACTCAAAGATCAAGCTGAGCTTGCAATATTTTGCCAAGAAGATGGAGAAACAGTGGGAGAAGCATGGACGAGGTTTCAACAAAAAATAATTAGATGTCCGCTCCATGGTTATACGCCTGCTCTACAACTTGCTATGTTCTATGAAGGTCTTAATGACAAAGGTAGAGAAAAGGTGGATAACATTGGAAAGGGTAATTTTGTGTCCATGAATCACAATGAAGCTTCTGAGGTGTTAGAGAATATTATGGAACAAGAAAGAAGTTGGCCGTCAACGCGAGCTTCTGTTGCAAAAACCCGAGGAACGCTTCGTTTAGATGCAGAAACTGCGAACTCAGCTCAAATACCCTCGTTAGAAAATCAAATCAAGGAGCTGAGAATCGCAATGGAGAAGAATTATGCCGCTGCAAAAGTAGTACAAGAAGCACAAGGTTGTCAACAATGTGGAGTTAACGATTATTCATGGGAAGAGTGCGAATCAAATCCGCAATCTATTTACTTTATATCCAACCGATGGGGCAATCGCAACCATCCGGGTATGCAGTATTCAAATCCACAAGGGGCCGCTAATCCTAGTCATTATCAACCGCGACCCCAGAACAACTCTTACCAACAGAGAGGTCAGTACCAAAACCAATATCAGAATAGACCTGCTCCTCCACAACAACCTGCTCAAGATGCCTATACCGATTCATTAGATCAGAAAGCTTTACCTCAGTATCCACAAGAAGGATTTATGGATAATACACAGATAGTACAAGCTCTAGACCGTTTGAACACGACTATAAACGCTCAAGAAGAAAAAGTCCGAGGACACGATGCCATACTTCAAATGCTGAGCACTCAAGTAACACAGTTAAACAAAGTGTTAACAAGTGTAGTAGAACAAAAAGAAGTAAAGGCAATCGAAGAAGGTGAAGACAATGATGGGTTCGAAGCTTGCAAGGCTATATGCCTTGAGACTGAAGAAGCGAAGGAAGCACCACATGCTGCCATAAGTGCCGTGGAAGTTCCCAGTATTGAAGAAGAACCAACCAAGTCTAGCCCCGTGGAATCTGAATGTTCTGAAGTTTGTGTGGAGGACGATCAAGAGAAAGAAGAATTTATAGAGTTACTGAGGAAGGTGCAAGAGGAGATTCGATCGATGGTAGAATATGCGGCTGAGTTGGCTAAAGAGAAAGAGGAAGAAGCCTCAAAGGAGGAATCAGAATATGAAGTTGCACCTGCTGTGCATAAAGAGAAATAAGAAGAGAAGGTGGAATCGCCACCTATTGTTCAACCAGAGAAGGTGGAATCACCACCTATTGTTCAACCAGTGTCATCACCTATTCCTGATACAAATCCTAAAGATGACACTGTGCTCAAGACATTTGTAGAGGCGTACCAACCTGAAAATATCAACGCCCAAATGCTTGAGATTGCGAAGAGAGGACTTACACCGCAACAAGTTTATACGCAAGTTATTCCTGAGAAGGAGGCGAGTGTAGAGATCCCGAGAGAGAACCTGAGGGTTTCAAGAAGAAGTGAAAGAGAGCTACCTACCAAACTTAAAGATCTGGGAAGCTTCAACCTTCCTATTCAATTACATGGTATGCTCAAGGTGAAAGCGATGTACGATGTAGGTTCTGGTGTGAATCTTATGCCTAAGTTCGTGTTCGAGAGACTTGGACTTCAGAAATCAGAGAAAACTCCAGTGAAGTTGCAGTTTGCTGACAACTCAGTTAAAAGGACATGGGGAACAGTGGAGGACGTCTTAGTCCGTGCAGGTAATATCGCTATCCCTACTGACTTTGTTATTCTTGAGTTTGATGCAGATAAGCAGGTTCCAATCATACTTGGACGGCCCTTCATGGCCACAAGTCAAAGTGTGATCAACTTCCAAGAAGGGACCATCACCCTTCATGCAAAGAATGTATCTGAGACCTTCTATGTCTTGGGTAAGAAACCGAGGAAGTTAGACGCCACCGTTCCTATCATCCACAGCCTTTCACATCACAAAGTCCCTCCTGAGGAGATCCACTTAAAGCCTGTGGATACTGAGCCAAACATTGAGTTTGGGGTTGGCCATGAAGTCCTATGGAAAGCCCACAAACGTGAGAACAGGCCACGAAGTTTCAAAGACTCATGGATGGGACCATTCATTGTCACTAAGGTTGTTTCAGCCAAGGCGATAGAAATTCGCCCCAAAACTGGGGTCAAGCGCAGATTAGTTGACGTTCATAGCCTTACTCGTTGTTGGGGAGGCTATATTCGCAAATCTTGACACAGGTAACGCATCTAACTTTGAAAGACGTAAAACAAAAGTGCTGTACGGGAGACAACCCGTAGTTTTTTAATTTTCATGTCTTTTATGTTTTTAGTTTAAGTTTATTTTAGTTGTTTTTAGTTGATAATGCATGTTTGAGGAAGGTATTAGTGTTTTTGGTGTGTAGGAATTGGAGAAATCGAGTTAGGGAAGAAAACGAAAATTTTTGGAGCGCAAGAATGAACTGCGCGGACTACCCCACGGTGTACCCCCTATACCGCAGGGATGGTCCACGTGGTTAAAACCCGTACCACGGGTTGCACCGCGGGTTTGATCCAGAACCGAGAAAAAATTGACTGCGGACTACCCCCCTGCACCGCACCATGGTCCGCACCTCAAAAACGCGTGCCACGGGTATTTTGACGGAGTTAGCTACAGAAGGCGCGGGGTACCCTCCGGTGTACCGCGCCCTGGTCCGCGAGGAAGAAACACGTGCCACGGGTCCTACCACGGGTGTTATCCAGTGGGTAAAATTTTTCGAGCATCAGATGTCGCGGTGTACCCCGCGGTATACCCCATGGTCCGCAGGGGTAGTCCGCACGAGCCGCCAGAGAGAGAAAATAAAGGGTTTCAAGGCTATATGAAGATCTAAAGCTTATTATTCCGAATTTATTAAACCTTAAACCTCTTTCTTCTCTCCAAAACTCTCATAACTCCATTGAAGCTCATCAAAACTTTCACCAATCACCAAAACACTACCCAATCATCAAGAAAAACACATCAAACCTTCTCTCCACATCATTACAAGAGAGAATCAAATACCCAATCTTCACCAAATCCATCAAATTGAAGAATCAAAGAGCCAAATTTCAACAATTCATCCTACAATTTCTTAAATCCAAGCCAACCCATTACAAATCCACCTTACCCACATAGAGATTCATCATTAATTCATACTTCCTAAGCCAAATCAAGCTTGTTCAACCATTAATTCAAGAGTTTAAATTTCAAGGGTTGCTAAAGCTTTGAGTTGGGGGTTAATTGAAGATGACAAATAGAACAACAATCTTAGCTAACAAGAGGGAGGTGAAGAGTAACAAGGGATTGGATTTAAACAAGAAGAAATCAATTAACAAAGGTGCTAGTTCTAAATCAAAGGGTAAAGATAAAGTGAGAACGAGTGGGATACCTTCGTATGATCATAATGGTAAAAAGCTTTATTATTATGCAAAGAAGAGAACACTACTTCCACAAGGTCCTAAACCCATGGAGAAAGAGGAAGCTTTGAACATCTTACAAGCTTCTGCAGAGAAACAATTAAAAGAACTACCTTTGCTTATAAGAAAGTATTCAAGGAAGAAATTAGAGATGGAGAATATGCGAGATTCTTAGAGCTTGGTGAGAAATTGGGTTGGTCTACGTTCATGGTAAGACGTTCTGAATTATGTCATGAATTAGTTTTGGAATTCTATTTAGGCCTCTTTAGCCGAAATAGTAATTGTGTTCCGATTAGAGGAAAGCTAGTTCCTTTCACAGTTGAGGAGATTAGAAACCACTTCAAGTTTAAGAAATTGAAAGGTTTTTGCAAATTTGAAGAAGCAGTTGCTAAACGGAAGATCTTTGATGAGGAATTACTTTTTGAGCATGTATTAGACAAAGAGAAAGTGAAATCACATAAGGGAGAATTGAAGGCACCTTGGCCTTACAAATATCTTCAAGAGGATGCGCGAATTTGGCACAATTTCCTTGTCCCTAATATCTTCGGAAACACAAGAACTTTGGATGTGACTATGAAGTATGCTCTACTATTGGACTGTATTTTGAGAGGAGAAGAAGTTGATGTGGCACAGTTGATCTATGAGGAGGTGATACGATTTTCGGTCTCTCCTAAATCAGTTTATAATGTTAAATTTCCTACTATGATCACGTGTCTTATGCGAAAAGCGAATGTAGTATTGGGTGAAGAAGAGAAACTCGAATTTAAAGCGAGCTATATTGATAATGCTTGGATCAAAGATATCTTTCGAAGAGCGGGTTCTACGCAAGTCTCGAAAGAAGAAAAAGAGCAAACTTGGCAAGAGAATATGGAGGAGCGTTTAACAAAATTCGAAGCAGCTCAAACTTCTTTAGTCAATGATGTGGCACAAATCAACGCTAATCAAGTGCACATCATGAAACTCCTTGAGCAATTAACGAAAGGTCCAGCAATTCCAACCTTGGATGTCAATGATGCGAGGCAATAGCCTCGAGAGTATGTTCTCTTTCTTCCTTACCATTTCTGTAAATATGTCTATCTGCTAATTTTAATTTATGTTTTTCGAGTCTTTTTTCGAGTCGTGGGGACACGGTTCATTTTTGAGTTGGGGGTGTGGGGATTCGTTGTCTCTCATCTCCATTTTTCTGTTTTTTGGGTGAAATTAAAATTTTTGATACATGGGAATTAGATGTAGAGTGTGTTTAATAGCTTGAAAGCATAAGCTCAGTAGATTGATGATAGTAAGTAATATGTTTATGAGCTATGTATTTGTATGCTTTGAGTATTTGCAGGAAAACACACGTTGATAGTAAAGAAAAGATTAGTGAGCAATGCGATAGAAAGTATGTTCGATCTCAGGAAACCTTGAAAGTGTGTAGGCCGTGAGATCCAAGCTAGTTGAAAAACCATTTGATGAAAGTGCTAAAGGTAAGAAAATAACTAAATTACATAGTGTAGAAAGTGATTAAGGCAGTTCTTTCATATTTGAAGCCTTTGAAGCCTTTTTATACCTTCTCACCTTGTGATTTTTGATTTTATATGCTATATCCTTCTCAGCCCCTTCTAGCCTTTCTAAAGCCTTTTATTGAAACACGTTATAAAAGATAGGCGTTTTTACCTAAGAAATAGGCCGAATCTGATGATTTCCTTCTAAAGGGTCTAGATAATTCTGTTGCGATTCTTTTGGTATCTTATGGAGCTCAATCCGACCAATAACGAAGAAGATATGCTCAAAACGGTCCAGCAGTGTTTATCTTTATTTCCATACGAATTTGAGTTGGGCTAGAAGTCCATTACCTTAACTCTTCCTCAAGAAAACGAATTAGGTCTTCTAAACACCTATAAATACACCCTTATATCACTTGTAAATCATCCTTGCCTCATAGTAATTAGTTCTTAAGGTTTTATTCTTCCAGTTTATTGTAGAGAGCAAGATGATGTCTTTTGTAATTTCTTTTAGTTTATTTCCTTCAGGTATGAACTAAACTCCCCATAGCTTGGGTTTTGCATATGTATAATCTATGAATTCTAATTCTTCTATCTAAGTGTCTTTGGGAATTATATGTTTTAATTTGATATTAGCTTCTTACTTAATATTTGCTTATGTGTTTTGATTTAATGTCTTTCCTAGAATTGATCACTTTAGGATTGTTTTAAGAGTAGTTAGATGGTCTCCTTGACAGGGTGTTTAACTATTGAACCACCACATAATGTCTAGTGTCGATAGCAGTTCTGACAAAACATACTTCTAACTAGATAGTCATTAGGGTTTGTTTTAATCACTGTATCACCAAGATTGCAGTATTTGCTTAGGGCCTTAGTGGCGTTTGATAACCCTATTTGAAATCACTTCTTGGTTGTGACGTAGCCCCCTTAGTCGCTCTCAAGGTCTAAGATTGGGGAATTTAGAATCCTGACTAAGTATACCAAGAGCTAATATTCTCCCTTATTAACTAGATTTATAGTTAGGATTAGAAGGATTAGTGCATACTAGCAAAACCTGAGCTATACTTCTCATCTCATATTCTTCGTATTTTATTTTATTGTCTTTATTTTCTTAGTTTTAATTCATAATCTCGAATTCTGTTTCCTTTACTTCTCTGTTCTCTAGTTATTTACTTTTACTTGTTATTTCTACTCACGCGATTAACACACTTAAGTCCCTGAGAACGAACTCTATTTATCATTAAAACTTGCATACGTCCTGTAATACTTGCAGTACTGTGCCTGTCTAGGGTGAGAGTGCGTAGTTTCTTGACTTAATTTTATGTTATTTTTATCACACCCTAGGCGGCACCAGTATCCTTGAAAGTGTTGATTTACTTTTCATTAATCACAATAAAGGAAAACGTGTCATCAATGAAGAGCATGTGCGTAAGGTTAGGACATGCCCTGGCCAGCGAGATACCTTTAATGTTTCCTTCTCCTCACAGGTTATTACTTATTAATCATCCTGATAAGTCCCTTTGTCGAAAGAGATAAAAGAAAGGGATATAATGGGTCTCTGTGTCTAATATCTTGTTCCGGTTGAAACTTTTCTAGACTTTATTCATTAAATTTGATCTGGAAAGATATTGACGAGATACAATTAAGAATTCACTCATTCTAATTTTTACGGAACCAAGCTTTAAGAGAATTTTGATTAAAAATTCCCAGTTGGCGTGAATTGGTTGGTTATAAATCGTTAATCTATTTATTTCTTGATCTGATTAACGATTTATAACCAATCAATTCACGTTACGTCATTGGGTGATATTTGGGTGGGATGATTTTGGGTGGTATATATCATTACTCTAATATAAGATAGTTGTTTGTACATATTTTTTGTTGCTACTCTAAACGTTCAGGTCTATATAGGTGACTATTTGTAAAAGATACATTTTTTCCGTTTTTTTAATATAACCATTTACACAACTCAAAAAAAAAAAAAAGGAAATGTCGCTCATGAGACTTGATAGAGGAATCTACAAAAAACATCCCCAATAACTACTTCTTAAGGTTATAAGGCCTAGTTACAAAATACTACTTTTTAAGGCCTAATTCAAAATTCTGGTTTGGGATTTTACTTTCCTACCCTTTTTAAATTTTTTTTATTCCTTTTTCATTTTTTTATTAATTTTTTTCTGAATTTTTTCTACTTGATATATTTTTCCGGTACATTCAAGGAGGTACGTACCTATTCGTACATACCTATATGTTTTTTAACATTTTTAAGGTGTGTTTGTTCCAATTCTATTTTTTTCAAATTTGTCCATGTCAAGGTTTTGTCCATGTCAAGAGATAGGGAATACGTTTTTTGTCCGTTTTAATCTGTGTCAAACTTTCGAGAATCAAATCTATTAGGAACTCATTAGCTAGGGTTCACTAATGTCTAGACCATAATGTCTAGACCATAATGTCTAGCCCATAACGTCTAGCCCTAATGTGATGGACACAATAAAATGACAGTATAAAAACAAGTATAAAATGGCCCTAATGAGCTGAATTACTTCAAAATGGCTAGACCAAGGTGGATGGACCAATGTAGCTGGACTAGACACTTACATAAAACAGTTTTTGAGTAGAAAATAGAATGAACAAAACAAAAAAACAGGAAAAAAAAAGAAGGGTTAGTTTTTAGATTCAAGAAAAATAAATAAACAACCCAATTTTTCAAACAAGACAAAAAATAAAATAATAGGGGGGATAGACACCAATGGGCTGGACAGTAGTGTGTCTCAACAAAGCTGGCCCAAAACACATTTTTTCTAAAAAACAAAAAAAAAAGACAAGAGCCCAAATGGGGCTGGACAATACGGGATGGACCCAAGAACAAGGTATAGCCCATTAGGTCTGGACCGTGGTGGGAAAGCTGGGCTGTGTAAAAAAACGAACAAGCTTGTTGACGGCGATGGAGTTCATGGGTGTTGATGGAGCGTGGATCGTGTGCAGCAGCAGCAATGGTGGAGAAGGTCCAGCGAACCAGATCTTAAGGTTCAGAGGCGACTTTCTTGTGCGCAGCAAATGGTGCGAACAAAGTGGCTCATGGTTCACGGCGATGGAGTTCATGGGTGTTGATGTGGATGTCGTGGTTCATGGCGGTGGTGTTGTGCAGATCTCGTCGTTGCTTTGATGGTGGTGGTATCGGAGGGCTTTGATGGGTCGCAGAGAAGAAGCTCGAGATGAAGCCGTTGATGGAAGACGACAGCAGTGAAGGATCTCGATCTCGATCTGCAGCAGAAGGTGGCGCTGGATCTCGATCTGCAGCAGAAGGTGGCGCGCTGGATCTCGATCTGCAGCAGAAGAAGTCGCGCTGGATCTCGATCTGCAGCAGAAGGAGGCGCGCTGGATCTCGATCTGCAGCAGAAGGTTTAGGGTTTAGCGGTGGTTCACGATCTGGTGCTGTTGGTGGTGCAGTTCGGTGCTAGTGGTGGTGCAGTTCGGCGACAATGGGTGGGAGATGCAGCAAGGGTGGAGCGCGGATCGATGGTTGTTGGTGGGAGATGCAGCAATGGTGGAGCGTGGATCAGTGGTGTAGCGGTGTCTCGGAGGTTCACAGGTGTGAAGGTGGCTCAGTTGCTTTGATGGTGGTGGTGTATCGAGATCTGCAGGGTGATGAAGGAGGGCATCGAGGGGGAGGTGAAAGACACAAAGAAAGAGAGAATAGAGAGAGGTAGGGTTTTGAAACAAAAACGTAATATGGTATTTTTGTTTTGCTTTTTTTTTTGTTTCAGAGAGTGTATAGGAGGAGTGATTGAGGGTTGTTCGGGTATTTTACTGGGTTTAGTTGGTATTGGACTACTAGTTACTAGGTGGGCTTTTGTTTGTTAAAAACTAAGTCGTGGGGCTCTAAATCATAATTCCCCCCTCATGAGAAATAGATCCTATTCGACTAAAAAAAAAAAGAGAAATAGATCCTCGAACATTTTCATAATTATAAAATCACCCCACTTTTCTTTTTCCTCAAGCCTTCTCTAATGTTACTAATACTACTACAGCATAGACTTTCAATTTTATAGCTCACATTACAGATCTCTCATCAGCTCATACACTACCTCTTCGATTTTGGTAAGCACCCAATCTATAGTTACATAATATATATGTATGTATATAGATATATATATTTCCGCTGAAGCTTTAGACCTAGGGTTTTTAATAATTATCAATTATATATATTTTATCTCAATTTGCGAAGTGGGTTTAGTTAATTTCTCTGTGATTTTCATTGGGCAGATTTATTGTGATAAAACGTATAAAAAATGTCGAAGGCTGCGATTGATATGCCACCAAAGGGTGGTTTCAGCTTCGATTTGTGCAAAAGGAATGAGATGCTTGTGAACAAGGGTCATCACTCCCCTTCATTCCTCAAGACTGGTACCACCATTGTTGGCTTAGTTTTTCAGGTATTAAATTAGGTTTTCTATTTATTTTTTATTAATCTCTTTTCGTATTTGATATTACAATCACTGCGTTTACATAAATCGATTTAATGGATTTGATAATAAAATTTCAGGATGGTGTTATTTTGGGAGCAGATACACGAGCAACTGAAGGACCTATTGTTGCTGATAAAAATTGTGAGAAAATTCATTACATTGCTCCTAATATCTATTGCTGTGGAGCTGGTACAGCTGCTGATACTGAGGCAGTAACAGGTATTATAATTCTTCTTCTATACTTAAAAAAGCTATTTACAATAAATATCCCTCATGTTTCCGTTATTTATCCTATAGACATGATAAGTTCTCAATTAACCCTTCATCGCTATCATACTGGTCGTGAATCCAGAGTTGTCACAGCTCTTTCCCTTCTCAAGTCTCATCTGTTCAAGTAAGAATTTAAACCTTCAACAACTTTAATATTATTTAAATTATAAATTAATATATAACTTTGAACTGTTTTATTATATTTAGCTATCAAGGTCACGTTTCAGCTGCATTGGTGTTAGGTGGAGTTGATATCCAAGGTCCTCATTTGCATACTGTGAGTTATTTTTCCTTTTAACTTATTTAGTCCTTTATCTTTTACTTTTTTGACAATTTAGTCCCTTGTATTCTAGATTTATCCACATGGTTCCACTGACACTCTACCATTTGCTACAATGGGTTCTGGTTCACTTGCTGCAATGGCTGTTTTTGAATCGAAATATCGTGAAGGCCTAACTGTAAGTTTGTATATCACAATTATGAGAATCGAAACTTTAATTTAATTATTATTCTTTATAATGCAATATTTTACAGAGGGATGAAGGAATTAAACTTGTAGCAGAGGCCATTTGCTCGGGTATATTTAATGATTTGGGAAGTGGAAGTAACGTTGATGTCTGTGTTATAACTAAGGTTTGTTATATTATCTTTTTCAAATTTATTTACGTTTTTCGTAAAATTAAATTAATTGACCATTATTGAATTTTGTTTTGTTCTTCAGGGGAAAAAGGAGTACCTCAGAAACCATATGTTGCCAAATCCTCGCACATATGTGAGCGAGAAGGGTTATCAATTTACCAAAAAGACAGGTATACTCCTCTTTTTTTTTTTAAATTGCGTAAAATTAGACAAATTATTTGAGTTGAGAAGTAACAAGGATTGTTTGTGATTTGCAGAGGTTCTTTTGAAAAAGATTACACCACTACAAGATTTGGTCGAAGTGATTGAAGGAGGAGAAGCCATGGAAGAATGAATATCTTTAAACTATGTTTAAATGTTTTTATATTGCATTATCTCTTCTTTGTAATACAATTCTGTTTCAACTTTATTAAGAATAACATTTGCTTAGCGAATATTACAGTTTGTGAACTAAATTTTATCATGATTTTCTAATTCCAAACATGTTAAATCTTAATTTCCCAAGTAGTGTTTGTACAATGGAGATGATTCGCAGGAAGGGTTTGGTAGTGGTATATTGATTTGCAGGGTCACATTTACTACCACTTAAACACTTACATGTGTTAGTTATAATAACATTATATGAATCCAAATAGTAAGCTTAGATGAGAGGTGCATTTTGGAGTCTGATATGGCTTCCTATTTAGAACTTGCGTCACTGCAAATTGCAAATTATTGAGTTTTGCATGTTTAGTGGAGTATATTTCCATTTCTCGGCTCTAGAGCATGGATCTAGCTTTAATTGTTGATACAAAGATCATGTCCTTTGGATGCATAGTCCTATTGTGGGCTAAAATATTAGTCTATGTTGTAGAGAGTCTAGTCTACTAAACCTGGTGCTGCATTTACCACAAATTACCATGGGGAAAAGAGGCTGATGAACCGTTCAATATAAAAAAGAGGTTGATGAAGAGATAGATTTGAGCAAATTTTTTATTTCTCGTTTAAGTATAGGGCAATTTCTCGAATGTTTTTCAAACTTTTGAAATTTGGTTCTTTAACTTTGTTTTTCATCCCTGTTAGTCGTCCACCAAAATCCTATTGGTTAAGAGTGATGTGACAAGTATTTTAAGTGGATAACATTTTCTTTTTTCTCCTCCAAAATATATGCCAGTAACCCGAATGGTATTCGAACTTTTGAATTTATCCTTTAAAATTCTTGGCAAGTCACTTTTAAGTAATGGAATTTGAATAGAGAACTTACGGGGAATAAAAATAAAGTTGGAGGACCAATTGGGTAACTTAAATAGTTCAAGGATCATTTTGGAAATTGACCTATAATTAAAGGGGGGGGAAAGAATTTTTCTCCAATATTTTACAGACGAAGGAATAAAACTAATAGCCAATGCCATTTGCTCGGGTATATTTAACACTTGGAAAGTGGATGCAATGCTGATGTCTGTGTATTTTATTAATACATCGGAGAGCCACTTTGGATTCAGAGTCATTGACTCGGTTCGAAGCTGTACCGCTTAGAAAGAGAACCCAATGTCATGGTCAGTTAAGCTAACCTCAACGGGTTATAATTAAGGTTTGTTATACTTCGATTAGCCCTTTTTCTTGATTTATTTACAGTTCTAGTCAAAAAATTAATTGATTATCGTTGAATTTTCTTTTACGTGTATAGTTGATAGGCTGCTCAATTCCTTTCTAATATTTTTGCTCTTACGGGGCACAAGGAGTACCTTAGAAACCACCTTTTGCCAAATCCTCGCACATATGTGAGCGAGAAGGGTTATTCATTTACCAAAAAGACAGGTTAACTCTATTTTCCCAAATTATTTCGTTAATTAGACACGTTCTCTAAATCCGGAAGTAACAACAATTGCTCACTCGTGATTTGCAGAGGTTTTGCTGAAAAAGATTACTTCAATACAAGAATTGGTCGAAGTGATTGAAGGAGGAGAAGTCATGGAAGAATGAAAGGAATATCTATAAACTCTGTTCAAACGTTTTTATAATATAATCCCTTCACTATAATACCATTCAGTTTCAACTTTATATGCAACATGAAGTGTAGCATTTGCTCAAAAACAAATACTAACCAAGATTACAATTTGTAAACTAATATTTTCCAAGATTTTCTATATCAATTCTGTTTCAACTTTATATGCAATATCAAGAATAACATTTGCTTGTAAATAAATACTAGCCGATATTACAGTTTGTGAACTAATATTTTTCATGATTTTCTATTCCCATTCACGTTATATCCCGAAACTCCCAAGCAAAGTTTGTACAATGGACATGATTTGCAGAAAGGGTTTATTACTAATAGTAGTGGTAGCTCTTGTACTGTCTATAATTTTGAACCATTGACTAGCAGGGTCACATTTACTATCACTTAAACACTTACATGTGTTGGTAATAATAACATTGTTCGAATCCACGTCTAAGCAAACTTTGCTTCCGTTACTAAGCTTAGATGAAAGGTGCATTTTGGAGTCTGATATGGCTTCCCATTTTGAACTTGCGTCACTGCAAATTATTCCAAGTTCTACAGGCTGGCCCACTTGACTTGCATGTAGACAAAAATATGTTCCTACTATTGTTAGGATGTTTTGTGGAGTATATTTCCATTTCTCCGCTTCAGAGCATGGAGCTAGCTTTAATGGCTGTATCAAAGATCGTGTCCTTTGGACACATAATCCTGTTGCTGGATGAAATATTAGTTTATGTTGTCTAGAGTCTACATATCCTGGTCCTGCATTTATGACAAGGTTAATTACAAGAAATTATTAAAAGATCTAGTAAATGGGCATACCTTGAAAAGGAGTTAAAATAGGAGAGATCCTTTGCAAGAAAGAAGCATTTCTAATAGAACACCAATTCCAATCCTTAACACCATAATACTCATTCATACCAGCAACACCTTCCCTTAAATAGTAACTCCCGGTAAGTGTCCATAACGCCCAATCAAAATCAAGATCAGCTGCTAATCCCATGAAACAATTAAAATACCTATTATCATTAACATTACTACCTCTTTGATCTATTCCAAATTCACTCATAAATAAAGGGTACCCTTGATCCAATAAAAACCCAGCATTCTTCATAATGTTGGATAATACTTTTCCACAAACTTGGTTTGGATTGCCTGAAGCCCAATCGTTACCATTCGTGAAACCATACCAATGGATTTCGAAGAGTAGTTTGCCCGTGAAGGTTAAGTTTACTTGTTTTGTTTTAAGAAATGAAAGATCTTTGTCGTAACTCAGGCCTGAGAGGATCACGAGAAGGTCGGGATTTGCTGCGTGCACTGCTTCGGCTCCTTGTTGCATATACCTAGCTTGTTTTGTCACAAGTTGGAGAAAGATTATGAGATATACATAATTAGTGTCAAATATTTAAAGGGATTCTAAACCTTTAAAATGGTAGACATATACATAATATTATTACCTGTACCAATCATTGACATTTTGCTTAGGGCCTCTAAGTTCATTCCTTAAGCTCATGCCAATAACACTACTAGTGCCATTAAATATTGTAGCTATATTAGTTAACCCCTTAATCCAAAGATCTGGGTCAAAGTATTGGTCACCAAAAAAACCATTTCCATCAAAGTTGCTACAACACCACCCGGGCTTACTTATGTGATTGTCCAATATTATCATCACATTATTCTTACCAAGACTAGCCACCACGGCCTGCACGGGTAAATTCAAAAATATTTTATAAATAAAACAAGTTAATTCTAAATGCTGTTTGAATCGAACATATGTTTGTTTTTCTTCTCTAATAGGAAATTTATCTTATTCTACTATAAAATTTTGATGTAAAATAATATTTTAACTAAATCTATTCTTTTGACGAATAAAATGTACAAGTGAATATCATTATAAGATATAATAATGACTTTGAAGGCAACGTTGTTGAAACTAGTTTTGTCATTGGACTCATTATCTTTTTCAAAGAGAAAAGTATCTCAATTGAAACGAAATGGGTTCAATTATTACCACTTCTTGCATTATCTTCATTAGCTAAATTAGAAAAATGTTGCATAAAATCATTATATCATAATAGACTGGTGCTCAAATGAATTAATTGTATAGGTGGTCATGATATGTCACATAAAAAATCAGGGTAACGACTTTTTATAGATTCCAGTAATAGGAAATTTATTGACGAGTGACAACTAGAAAAGTAAATCAAACAATATAAGTATATCCTTCATGTATAATAAGCCCCGAGTATATTAAGTCTTGTGAGGGGCGTGGACAAGATTTAAATTTATGATCTAATTTTAATATTATATTAAAATCAATTTATAAGATAAAATGTTTGATAGAGGTCTGTCTATATGAATGATGGTGGTGGCCAACCGGTTTGTGATCATATATTTTCGGAAATCAAATAGTCATGTTATCCGTATATTTGACATTTTTTAAGCAATCTTATCCTTTTATATTAGTTTTTATTAAAAAAAATTAATTAAAATAGGAAAATAACATTATGATATTTAAAATAAGAGGTGGAACCTAAAATTATTGTTGAGATTAAAAGTTAAAATATAATTAGTATAGTTTTTTTGTTCAAAATAAATAATAAAATTTGAGAGTATTGGTCTAGAAAAATATTTTTGAATTAAATTTTAGTCTAAAAAGGGTTAGGATTCCTATCGTGAACTAGTTTTTTTTTTTTTAGGTAGGTAGTCCAGGTCAATTTGCACGTACCACGACTAATCACACATGAATAATCAGAACTAGGTTACCATGTTCAGGGAATAGTTTGAACCTTGTACCTCTCATTTTACGCCAATTAGGAAGGAGATTAGAACTCTATACCTAAGAATTGAAAAAATAATAAAGGTATGTCCAGTTAAGCTAACTTAACTGGTTACTCAAGAGATAATTTAAAAAAGAGAAAATATAATTAATCTTTACTATTTTTTTCTCGAGTCTATGAATTTTGATTTTAAAGTTTAAAATAATTAATGCCAAATTTAAAATAAAATAATGGTATATATTATTAAATATTTATATGATTAAAATATTATTAATGAGATGACGCTATTTAATTAGATTGGTAAATTATCAATTTTTTAATTTTTAAATTTAATTTTACCTAATAAATTGACATTATCTAATTATATATATATATATATATATATATATATATATATATAATATTGAAACCAGATGGGATTAGCTCACTGGCTAGGGCCTTGGTCTACCAATCTAGTGGTGCAGGTTCGAACCGAGTCAATGACTCCGAGTCCAAAGTGGCTCTCCTATGTAACAAAAAAAAAAAAAAATATTGAAGAAGGGCCAACGACCCGAAATGTCTTTAATATTAAATATTAAATATTAAAATTCATAGGTGCATCATGCATGTAGTTAATGGCAAATTTAGAATATTAAAAATCTAGATGCATGATAGCAATATCCTTGGCATTTATTATAAGTAGAAGTATAGTAGGCAATGATCCAATACATTTCTGACAAGTAGTGAATAACTAACCACTCCCTTGTCTATTATAATATTATCGTTTTAAAAAACAACTCATTCATTGAATATTTTACTAAGATGATTATAAGTTAGAAGTTTTGAATCAAATTAACTTCAAGAAAGGAGGATTAATAATTAGAAGATTTGATTTAATTGACTTAATTCAAAGCTTTAATTTGGTTTAAGGGTTTAATTTTCTTTCTTTTTTTTATCCAGAAAAGCCATTTTGAATTTGAAGTCATTGATTCGATTCAAACTTGATAAACAAGCCACTAAAATTTAATTTCGTATATATGAAGGTCATTATTCTCTTAGCTAGTTTTTTATTCATATTTTTTCCTTCAAACAAAATATTTAGATAATTAAAGTCGCACTTCCCGGAGACCTTGCTCATGATAGATAATTTGTTTTACCCTAAGAGAAAACCTTATTCTCATCAAACAAGAAGACGTGACAAAACATGTTACTAAAACAACCTCAAAAGTCAAACAATGAAATAAAAGCAATAAATAATCAACAAATTACTGTAATAAAATACCTTGAATGCTTCAATGAGACTTAGATCAACAATGGAGGGATTGTTAGCTTGAAGACCTGCAATAGATTCAGACAATCCAAGTCCTGAAAAAGATTGTCTCACAGTAATAGATGCTAAGGTATCATTTGTCATCAAATAAAGTGGCCAAGTTAATCTAACACAATTAAATCCCATCTCATATATTGACTTTGAGATTTCATCTACTCCTTGTTTACTAAGACCTTCAGCCACCATCACTTCTAGATGTGTCACCCAATTTACGCACGCTAGCTTCACTCGTTGCCCTGACCTGTCCACGATCCACCGTGAATTCGTGGAAAGTGGTTGCGCTGTAGTGGTGGTGCTGAATAATATAATAAGAAACAATAGAGAAAGAATTCTCGGAAACTTGACCATATTGTATAACTTAGTTTGTTTCTGAGACTGAGGATTATAAACTCTTATTTATAAGAATAGGAAGTGGAGGACAAATGACGGGGTATTGTTCATATGATGATGATGATGGGACCATTTTGTATTTCTTTTCTTTACGCTTCTTTTGTCATGAACTAAAACTGCACACAACAAATTCCTGGCTTGTAACGTTAAAGTTAGTCATTATCTATATAATAAGGTATATTATGCTACTTTAGATCAAATATCGTACATGGAATATTAACCTAACATATTTGTGATTGATAAAACTGACAAGGTAAATTAAGTGTATTTTTACGATGTCGTATTAATATAAATTCAGGTAATAATTAAATTAATCATTTCAATCTACCGAAAAAATACAAGATAAACATGTAGTAAAAAAGAATAAGATAGTACTCCAAAAGTAATTTCCGATAATACTTCGATATTTGATTTAACAGAGACTTAGACGGATAAAGGAATTAGAAGAGAAAAGAAAAGATTATAAATATAAATAATAATACCTTCTAACTCTTTAGATTTTTTATATTATAAAAATTTTGAAAAGATATATAATTAAAGAATCAAAAAATACCTTCTAACTCTTTAGATTTTTTTCCTTACTCGTTATAAAACCAAAAAATTATTACATATAATCCAATTTTCGAAGAACCGACTTTGTTTTTGATTAATTTCATTAACTTACTTGGGTACTTGTCTAAACACGAGTCAACCATATTGCCATTCAGCTTAGAGTCATTAGAAAAGATGCGATTAACTTTAATAGTAAAATGTCTTTATTACCTTTATGTTTTATTTATAATTTATTTGATTAGGAATACAAAAGTAATTTAGTTATAAAATAATCTCTTCTTTTCTATTACTTGTAGAATCAAAACACAAAATTCAAAAAAACTTTTATTAATATTATCCTTTTTTTTTTTTGTACTCAATCCAAACAAGTAGAGCTGTAAATGAACCAAGCCGCTCGCGAGCCGCTCGAGCTCGGCTCGGAGTAAAACTCGTTCGAGATCGGCTCGAATATAAACAAGCTCAAGCTCAAACTCCATTTTAAACTCGATAAGTAAACGAGTTTGCTCGAACTCAACTCGTGAGCTCGTTTAAAATTATGAATTATTAATTAATATATTATCTACTTATAAATATATTACTAAATCTTCAATATATCAAATTGGATATTTTTAATTTATTTAGACATGTATTTTTTTCATTAACGTTAGGGTTCATACTTTCATACAACACCCTCAATCAAGTACTAACCGTTCATGAGAGTCTCATTTCAACCATAATTATTCATGATCAACTCATGCTCGACTCTTAAAAAAAAATTGTTCTATAAGTCAAACAAACAAGTTCTAACATTTTTGGAAGCT
Organism: Nemophila menziesii; assembly: GCA_029959085.1. NCBI lineage: Eukaryota > Viridiplantae > Streptophyta > Magnoliopsida > Boraginales > Hydrophyllaceae > Nemophila > Nemophila menziesii. The sequence goes on from JARWIR010000005.1 coordinate 13,324,179, forward strand.
CGGGCTCGCCTCGTTTAAATTTGAGCTCGGCTCCAGAAATTAAACAAACTAGCATGTACATCTAATATTCGGCTCGGCTCAACTCGTTTACAGCCCTGCAAACAAGATTGGATACTCTCCTTTTTCCCTTTAATATACTATCTTTCTCTTTCTTTTATTAAAAAATCTCCTTATATCCCAACAAACCCTTATGGTGGAGTATCCAAGAATATACTGAAAATAATCTATAAGAAGACTTAGATTGCAATATAAAAGATTTATATCAATCAGTTTTAAAACCGTTTAAGAACGATAACATATAATCTGGAAATTGTTGGATAAATGTTTTGATAGTCAGAGAATCGTCTAACAATTATGAAATATGTGCCCAATTGATCGAAAGTTAAAATTATTAGCTTGTATATTAAATTAAATAATAACTTTATCCACGTTATAGTTGATGTTTTGAATCGTGGTATAAAAATGGTTTTTACCGTAGATTAAAGAATTCAATTCAAGTAAAACTAGTTAAAATGTGAACACTTTTTCATAAGGGATCAAATTATTGCTCCAAGAGAATGTCTCTATGGTGCAGGAACTATTTAGCAAAGAAAATGAGTTTTGTTCTAAAAGTTTTCATTCATACTTAAAAAGGTTATTTAATGCTGGTTTGGAAGTGTTTTTTTGGAGAAGCACTTAAAAGTTCTTTTAGCATTTTAAAAGTTTTTTTAACTTTGAAAAGCACTTTTTTGAGAAGCACCAAATAGGCGCTTCTTAAAAAAAGCACTTAAAATAATTTTAGATTTCAAAATTATTTTTAATAATTTTTTTAAATTTTGAATTTTATTCTAAAAGCGATTTTTTGCTCCAAAATAAGCACTTCCAAACGGACCCTTAACAAAGTTTTAACCAACTCTCGGAAAAGTAGTTTCATTTAATATTAGTTTCGCTAATTGGGAAGGGGGGGGGGGGGGGCATGGCCCTACCTAAGCCTAAACTATTGCCACATGGCGAGTTTTTGACTAACCAATCCGCAACTACGTTTTTTTCCTTCGAAATACAAGAAAAAAGTGGAGTGCAACTTTCAATTACTAAATAAAGACTACGAATAATACTATTAATTCTTAAACTAGCTATTGGGAAACTAGAAGCGAGAGGGTCCATGATCTTCTTGCAATCGTTCTTTATGATGCATCTTGTGCTCTTGAATTCACGAGCCCACATACATGCATTAAAGATCCCTAGTACTTTGGTTTCCATAGAATTTTCTGCTCCTAATACCAATGAGTTGTATTTTATAACTTTCTCATTCCAATTCATGTTAATGATTTGAAAGGTTCTAACATCAAGAGCCCAATATTATTTTTAGGAATTGGTACACCAAAAAGGAGTAATATCAACCTGGTTTACTATGTTATGAAAGATTATGGAGAATGAAAGATTCTTCAGTTGTGGAGATATCTAACAATTGATAAATGATATTTATCTTTTTTTTTTTTTTGGTTTATTTTTATATCATTCTTGTAAAGTTTTAAAATACCAATTAGAAGATCGATAGTTGGTTTAGTGGTTAGATTACTCCGCAAAAACCAAGAGGTCCTAGTATCGAATTTTATTAGAGTAAAAAAGAATCCGAGTCTAAAGTGGCTCATATATGTATTAAAAAAAAATTCCAATTAGAGTATTTGTTTTCCTAATTTTTTTTTCTTTTTATATTTGATGCCAAATGATAAGTAAAAAGTAATACAAAACTAAAAAAAAATGATAAATATCATTACTTATAACAATAGTACCCCATTCATTAAAATATTTTAATCAATCGAAATATCTTTCTAATAATGTGAATTTGCTTTTTGAATCTCCATACATGCTTTAAGTTCTTTAACTTTTTTTTTGTCGGTAGTTTTATAATCCTTAAGGGACCTTCCGTTATTATCTGGGATATATTTTGATAGTTATTTATACTTTAAGTATCTAAATTTTATATTTATAACTAAGTATAATTAATTTTCAAAAAAGTTCATGATCTCTTTTGACATTCTGACATGTTATTCTGCTTTCTTTCATACTATTACTAGGAAAATAAGAAAGAAAAAAACAAAAACAAAAAACTTTGATCCAATTCAAAATGAATCGTAGACAGAATCGTAAGATACCATCTTTGATCTCCAAATTGAGATCAAAGGGCATTGTAATGCAATCTATGAAACTAGTGGTCCGAGACTTTAATAGTATATTATTTAGGGTAAAGCCTCCCTAAAGCTCTTTAACTTTCTTCAAAGTGCGCGATCCGCCTCTGATCTTCATTTTTCGCCTTTCTGGCCTTCCATCTCAAAACTTTTTGACGCCGTTAGCTTTTTTTTTGTTTTTCTGTCAATTGACCGTTAGTCAACGACACATGGCGCCATCTCAGCGCCACCTCAACTTCAACTAAGCATTATGTCACCACTACCTGATTGGGGGTTTCTTATGTGGCAAGGGTCATTTTTGTATTTTTACATCATTTCTACCCATTTACCTCCAACCACCTTATTCTATTCCAAATAAAACGTTCAAAGATACAATCGAAACACACGCAGTAGTGCGTGTTCTTGGTGTTCTTCATACATTTGGGTAAAATATTACAGACCGTTAAATTCAAGCCCTTTGTGTTCTTCTCATATTTAGGTAAAAAATTGCAGAAATTCCTTCAATTCCTTCTTCTTCTTCTTCTTTCTTCTTGAATATCTAATTGGGATAAATCTACATGTCTCTGTTTCGTGCAATTATAGAAAAATCTCACCTTTTCTAAATACGTTTAAGAATTCTTAATTATTTTATCTAATTCTTGATTTGCAGAAATTTCCAATTTCGCAATTACTAAAAGAAAACGAAACTGATAATAAGGAGGGAAAAAAGAAGAAGAAGAACTGCGAAGTTACAAGGAAAAAAATTTCGGTCCAATTAATTGAATTCGGAAGATGATAGAAAATGGTTACCTCTCTCTCTCTCTCTCTCTCTCTCTCTCTCTCTGCGACTAGGATAATAGCACCCAAAAAACAGCTTTCATAGCTACAGGTATGTATAAGCTTTCAAGAATTTTATTGATATTTCACTTACTGACTTACATGTTGACACATATATGTGGGTATATGAAATCATCTTTTTTTCCAAATCACGATACTACCCTTTTTTTTTAATCTTTACCATCATTACCTTTCTCAAAGATTTTGCTCAATATTAGATGTAGCGATAAAAAGTTGTCAATCCAATAATAGTATTTACACATGAATCATGGTACATTTTATCGCTTTGAGTACTTAGTTGTTGCTTCTTAGGACTGTAAAGAATCTAGAAGGCAAAATAAATAACCAAAAAAAACAAAAAAGGAAATATATTTTGAAATAATGTGTGAATTAGACAAATGAATCGATGCAGTAATAGCTCAAAAAGTTGAAAAAAAAGCTGCTAGAGTAACATCTTAGGCGAACAGACCATTAATAACAAGTGTATCAGCAGTTTTCCCTATCAATAAGTTCAGGGGCGGAGCTAAGATTTTTGGGGTGGGTGTTAAAGGATCTTCTACATAATATAGGGACCTCTAATGCAATTAACTTAGGTAACAAAATAACAACGGTGCATAGAAGTAAATTTACATTAACGAGAAGATTCAGAATACTTAAAGGGACCATAAGGTATTAATCTTCTGTAAATTAGCTTAACATATCTTCATTGCTTAATTTACTGATTTTTGAATTGCAGTTAAACGAGAGAAAATGCGGAGGTTCCTTACAACAACATGGTTGCGCTTATGTAGTTTGATCAAAATCATTTCCTCATGTGCCTTCATTTGTTTTTGGAGCTGGAGTAGCTTCGATGATCGGAGTTTCAATATCTTTCGTGGCTAAAAATCGTGCTCGAGCTTTGATGGATAATAGGGAGCGTCAATTGGTATTCAAGTTGAAGTAGTCAATTGGATTTTTTTGAGGATAAATTTATTTGAAATGTTTAACATGATATGCAAGTAGTCCTAAAAGTATATTAGTTGTGATTTGTGCATATCTAGGTAAAGTTCTTGTGTAAGGGCACTTCTCAAGATTTAATTGACAATTACTTGTATTACTTTCATTTTCACTTGCTGATTTTGAGGATTTTCTTGATCATGATTAAATTTAAGGATTTGTTTTATACATGTGGGTAAAAATAAAGGATTTCAGGACTTGATATATGTCAGTCGGTATGTTAATGAATACTTATAACTTATAATGCCATTGATCATATCATGATCCACCTCATAGAGTTGATTAAAGAACATGAAATTCTATGTTTGATGATAATCTTTCAAGATATTGTTCTTTTAACTTTTAACGTGTATAGTGCGCAAACGAACGAGATCTTTATTACTTTAAGATGAGCAAATTCTGGAGAAAGAAATTTAAAATTTGAAATGTATCTAGTATTTGACAATTTTGCTAATACAGGGACCAATTGGCAAGGTTTTTTCTCCGAGTTAGATTGCATTGTAGGTCCCTATAGTATGCAAGAATTACACTATATTCTTAAATTATACAACAAATGTGTTATAGGTCCCAATATTATAATATTATGGCCTAGAAATTATATCTTCCAATTCGAGAATTATATCAGAATGATCCTTAACCCCTTGAGCTCCAGCTCCATCATCACTATAGATCATATCATCTTGCATTAGCTTCTCCTATAATATAAAATTCTCCATTTCCCTCTTTAGTAAGATTATTTGATGATACTGAAGAGAATAATGTTCCTATCTTCAATGCCATCGAAATTACAGTATAAACCTCACCCCTCGCCTTCCTTCATAAATCAACAAGCTAATACTCCCGTGCAATCAGTCTTGGCACAAGCATATTCCATATTAGATTTGAATTATGGTTTAATATCGAAATCAGTCTTGCACTTTGGTGAACTCAATCTCATTCGGGAAGTGAGAGAGGACAAATGGTTGAGAATAGTAGAGTACTTACAGCTCGTAACAGACTCCTTCTGTCCCTTTCCCGAGCATTTTTAATTGCCTATAAATTTAAATTTAACAAATTAGTTTTTGATACAAAGTTTTGGAGAGAAAAGAAAAGTTATTATCAACATACCTCCTCAAGGTTCTTCTTCTCTGCCTCTACCTCTAAAATATCTCTGTAAATCATTTATAAGCATTTGAGCATAAGAAAATAACAAAAACCTGCCAACAATTTGCACATACTTTATGCTCCTTAACACAAGCTGCATAATCAATCACCCAATATTTAAAACCAAAAAGAAAAAGAAAAAGAAAGCTACGAACTAACCAACAAATAAGTCCGAATAGCTGCTCCAATCTTCCATTTTTATCAAACTGAAGCTCCACAAAGTTCACAAAACGACACTAAACTGGAAAATAATCATCAAAACCCGAACAAGGAAATACCGTAACGAAGGAATCAGAAGAAATCGAAACAATAGAAAATTCATTTTTTTTACCTTAATTTGAGTTCTTCTCCAAGCCGGTGTTGATGATGGTAGAGAAAGGTCCCGAGTGGTGGCGTTTTCCTTGTGTAGAGATCGGCTTGGTGTGGGAAGGTGAGTGTGAAGAGATATGTTTTGATTTTACCTTAATTCGGGTTCTTCAATTGTTGATGGCGTTTGGAAGCTGGTTGATGATGGTGGAGAAAGAAGTGGCGGCGGTCTCCTTTTGTGCAGAGAGCGGCTTGGGCGTGAGGGCGGTTGGAATGAGTCAATTGATAGAAAAACCAAAAAAGGGCCAACGGCGTCAAAAAGTATTGAGATGGAGGGCCAGAAAGGCGAAAAGTGAAGATCAGGGGCGGATCGCGCACTTTGGAGAAAGTTAAGGGGTTTCAGGGAGGCTTTACCCTATTATTTATAGTAAAAATTGTATTACCAAAGTCAGAATACTTTGGAGATACCGACTAAAACTACTACAATAAAAATACTTACAATATGTTTATCTCCAAAGTCAAAATTCTATCTGATTAATTTAAGGGTATTTGTTTACATTTAATAATCTCTTAATCTGGTTTATTAAGACACTGGATTAATAATACTATTTGTTTTTCTTGATCAATTCAGATCTGAATACCTTTTAACTAGTCTGCTTCATTAAGATTTTAAACCAAGTCTGATTCATTCAGATACTATCTCTTAACAGAATAAATCTATTCAGCTGTTATTCAGCATTTAATACTTATCACTTAAAAAAATTAAACAACACCTTAGACCTATTAGTTTATAATTTATCATATAAAGTGGTGACCAACATCTTTTGCCACTAGCATAGTATCGTGGTCAACTAGGTTGCAAAACAAGCACTTAGAATGCTTTGTGTAGTAATTGGGTGTCTTCACCCTTTCTTCAATTGGCCAATATCCTTGTTTTGGCTAACTTCTCTTTGCTTCAAAAGTAGACTAACTGGCCTTATAGGTGAACTTTGTACCTTTTATCGCTTATGTGTTTTTCAATACATGCCTTTTTTTCATTGTTAAATAAACCAAGAAATTAAATTTTGTTTTCATACATGTTCGGCCAGCTTTCGCACACCACGACTAATCACATGGGAAATATACACGTCTCCTCATGCATATTTCCACTTAATTAGAAATAGGTTACCCATGTTCATGGAGGAGATTCGAACCTTGTACCTCTTGCTTTACCCCCTTTAAAAGTTGAAGTCAAGGCTCTGGCCAGTTGAGTTAACCCAACTGGTTTTATATATATATATATATATATATATATATATATATATATATATATATATACATATATATATATACATATATTTATGCGTGAATCATAAATTAAAATTCTGGTTAGAGGTATCTGGGTTGTAAAAACACTAAACATATCCTCAAAAAAAGACAAACCTTAAATAAAAACAAAAAATAATTAATAAGTAAACAGTAAACACCTCAAAAAGCGACATTGAGCACCGAGACCGGTGTAGACACCAAACGTAATTTAATAACTTATTTCAATTTTACATTGAGTGTGGTTTTAACAATGAACATATCATTTTTAACACTGAGCAGTCATTGACACCAAGCTCAATTTGACACTTAGTCTATCATATTTTACACTGAGCACTCATTTTGACACTGAGCAAATTTAGTTTTAGCGTGATTATAACCGTGTGCACAACTTTAATACTGACTATATTAATTCTTACGTTGAGCGAATTCATTTTTTACACTGAGCATACTCGTATAACACTGAGCATAACGAAAGCATGGAATCACAGCCTTTAAGTACTTTATTTATATATTTTATAGACCCGTCATTTGAAAAGCATTATCCACTGTGACAGTAAAGACTTTCTTAATACCCCACTTCTTCAAACAAAAATGTTCCATTTCCCAATTGTGAGTCCCTTATGATTCGATATAGGACAAAAGTTTAAAATCTTCTTTCGTAATTGCTAATTATTTTCGATCCAATGGGCCGTGAGACATATATAATTTATATTTTGGTCCGACAACCATGTATCAGTGGTTAGAGAGACTATTTGATCTTTAGAGAGTTTATTCAAATTAACGGCCTCCTTTTTATATATTGCTAAACAATATCTAGCCGCTGTCCAACGAGATGGAACTTTGAACAATGGATTTAACTCCCAACATTATCCCTATAACCTTCATCGTCAACTATGCTAAATGGCCTATTATCCTTTATGCATATCTTAGCAAGTGAATTTCTATATTTTTCATGATTAAAAGAGTGATAAGTAAGCTCATTATCAATATTTGATTTAAAACCCAACGCTGATTGCTTGTTTTTATCCTTATTTTCCTTACCCTCAAGTCTTACATATATATTTCAAGTGGTTACCAAGCCCACCAGTTAGAGTACTATCACATTTTATAACTGTCTTACAATATTTTCATTTTGACGACTTTGCACCCTTAACATACAGAAAATGCTCCCACACCCAAGATCGAGTAGCATTACCTTGACATACGTCTTCCTCCGAGATATTCTTACTTTGTTGTTTAGATACATTGTTTTCTCCCGTGGCAATGGCATTAGCATGTGACTCGCTTTCAATGAAAATGCCACTATCGTTATCCCTCTACATATCAAGATTTATCACATCCCCATATGTAAATATAAAATAAAAGTAAAATTAAAAAATCCACTCAGTGCAATAAGTTTTCCCAACTCTTTTCTTGGTAGGTGGGTGATCCAGGCCAGCTTGCGCGTACCACAACAAATCTCACAGAGATATACACGTTTCCCCATGTATATTCTCATGTACCTCCCCTTTAAGTGCTGAAAAAATAGCAAGGTTTCGGCCAGTTGAGCTAACCCAACTGGTTTAGATTTTCCAACTTATAATATTGTTGTTATTAAATTATTATAAAACACACCATCAAAGTAAATCTCAACATAACACTGCCCAAAACTAAAGAAATTATATATTATCCAACCATTTTAAACAACATTTAACATCTAATTAATATATATTATATTAGCAAAATGAGGCTCAACATACGATCAAAAAGTAAATGGTATCAATAACTTACTATTATAGAAAATAAGTGGAATAACCTATTTTCGTGTTTTTTTACAAATGTCTGAAGTAGACGACCAACAATTATTTGTACTGAGTAATTAGTAATGATCTAGTTTCACGACTCTATCCAAACTTGAAGTGTATCAAACTAACATATTATCTTACGTCACTTTTTTTTCCCCAAATATATACAACAAAATATATTATTTCTGGAATAAGTGGCTTAAGAATCATCATGGAATTCCTTTTATTTAGGTTGATACTTTCAGGAGACTATATATATTTTTGAGGATTTATTTTAGGATTTTAAATAAAAAATTAAACTTTTACCTGATGGTTCTTGAAATTTATCTTTCTATTGATACCTCGTGGTGTAACAATATTAGGTTTTATGGTGGTGGACTTGGTGGTTATGGAAGAGCATGGTTAATTACGGTTTTTTGATTTTTCACAAACTTTATATTGAACCGAACAGTTTTTTCGATTCGATTTTTCCGATTTTTGAAATCGGTCCGATTTTTTGGTTTTGTATTGCTCAATCCTAGTTTAACAATTAAATTGGTTTTATCCGCAGTCATGATTAATGGGCGGCTAAGGAAAAGCGTATATGAGCCACGCATGGGCACATATGGAAAGATAGGAATGCGCATATATTTAATTATACACAAATTGACCCTCTAAGTACTGTGAGGAAAGCAGAGATATGTTGGGCTGAATATCTTGCAATTTTGGGCAAAAATGATAGTTCCACCTTAGGGAGGGACTTGATAGCAAAATTGAAGGATAAAAACAATGTGGGAAAAAATTTCATACAAAAAACCCCTAATGATGTGATTTATAAACTGAAGGGTAAAAAACATCCAAACTTGGATAATAATGTAACCTCGGAACCGAAGAAACAAGCCCAAAACAATATGAATAAACAAGTTAGTAAATGGACTCCACCTTCTATTAATTCTATTAAAATTAACTGTGATGCTTCCTATACTAAGAACAGGTCTATAATTTCATGTGTTACCAGGGATTATAAAGGACGAGTACTAAAATATGAAGCTTGGAGAATTAATGCTGACAGTGTCCTAGAAGCTGAAAGTTTGGGTATCCTCAAGGCGTGTTTATGGGCTAAGGAGCTCAAAATTTTTCATTGCATTGTGGAAAGCGACTGCCTTTTAGTTATAGGACCACTAGTTAGCAATTTTGCTTTTATTTCTCCATGTATTCAAAATGTAATTAAAAGTATCTACTATGTTTCTGAATTTTGTAATCCATCTTTCTCTTTTGTTAGAAGAGATAGAAATATGATAGCGGATTGGGGTTGCAAGAATTTACCTATTGGTGAGTCTCATGACTTTTGCGCAAGCCCATTCCCTACTATTTTAACACATTTGTTAGGCCTTGATTCGTCCCCAACGGGGATAGGCTAACACAATTTGTAATGATTTTGGATTTTAATATAAGTGTTTGAAAAAAAAAAAGAAAAAAAAAAGCCACGCATGCTTCGATCAAAAAAAAAAAAAAACCCGCATGACCAGCTATTCTGGATTGGAATAGAAAAAGTTTTGTTACTTTCAGGTTAAGCGATAATGTTGTGTTGTTATTGGAAGACTTGCAAGCAAATAAACACTATCTATGGTGCTTGCTTTTCAACATTTTTATCTAAACCATATAATTGATGTATATAAAAAAAATATAACTAAAATTATATCATAATTTACGGTGTTAAATGAAAGCTTGAAGAAATACACAATCAGAATCGGTGATCTTTGATGATCACCCTTAAAGGTCACTCTGATTATCTTTAAAGTATTATTACGCGAAATAGAAGTAAATGTGCGACTGTTAGAGTTGTATTTAGGACTGTAAATGAGTCGAACCGAGCAAAATACTAGAAGTACAAGCTTGTTTGTTTAATTTATTGAGTCGAGCCGAGCCGTACTCAAATTTTAACGAGTCGAGCTCGAGCTTCCAATGATCCAAATAAAAAATGTTAGAACTTGTTTGTTAAACTTATAGAACAATCTTTTTTAGAGTCGAGCACGAGTTTTTCATGAGCAATTTTTTTTTTATGGTTGAAATGGGACTTTCATGAACGGTTAGTATTTGATGGAGTGTGTGAGATTAAAATATGAAACATAAAATTAATGAAAAAATAAATGTCTAAAGAAATAAATAATATCCAATTTGATATTGAATATTTAATAATATATTTATAAGTAGATAATATATTAATTTATAATTTTTATAATCACGAGCCGAGCTCGAGCAGGCTCGTTACTTATCGAGTTTAAAATGAAACTTGAACTTGAGCTTGTTTATATTAGAACCGATCTCGAACGAGTTTTTTTCCGAGCCGAGCTTAAACTGCTCGCGAGCGGCTTGGTTCATTTACATCCCTAGTCGTACTTGACGCTTAATAAATGTGTGTTTTTTTATGTAATTTTGTTTTATCTGCTTTAAACCTTTGATATATGAAAAAAAATATTTGAAGAATGCGTTAGATATAATTACTCTTAACATATTTGAAAGACCATAAAAGATAAATCAACACTCAAATCTAATATTTATGCAAAAGAATTGGAGTGATCGTTATATTTTGTGTTTCTAAAATTCTTAAAAAACAAGTATTTCTCATATTTAAAATAGAACTTCTTTTTATAAAAAACTTCTCAATAAAATAGAGTTTTACAGGTTAGAAATTAAAGAAGACGGAGGTCGGTTAAAAATAAAAAAGATGATAAAAAAATATAATATATTTACTATTCATTTAAAAATAAGTTAAACTAATTTAAGGATTGCATATTTAATTTTATTCTATTGTAATAGATATTCCATTTTCTACTAAACATTAAAATGTAATCTGTCTAACTATTAAGTCATATTAATTTCTTAAGCTAATATGCATATGTATTATTTCTTGACAGACTTGTAATTTAAGATTTCTTGTAAATAACTTATTTCTTTCTTCTATTTATGGTAATAAATGACATTTTAACCTCATACTTCTTGAATAAAAGCAGACAAAATAGATTTGAATTTCTCAGAATTGTGAAATTATAACCCTCTAATTTCCATCATCTCTAAACATTTGCATAGTATTATAAGCCTCGTAATTAATGATGTATCTAACTCCAATAATTATTGCAAATATTTTCGATTTCTAACTCCAACTCCAACTCCAATACTCATTCTTGAGAATGATTTTTTTTTTGTGATGCATAATGTGTTTTTTCAAAGGTGAATTATCAAAAAAGTGAAGAAGAGAGGTTAGATTTGCTTAGAACTTAAAATTTTAATGTGATGGTAGATTTTAGAATTGTACAAGTTATGCTAGAATTGTTTCTTTTGTGGGTTTTTTCAAAAAATAGTCAATTTCTCTTTTATAATTTTTCTATGAGCTTTTTCAATATTTTAATAGAAAATTCTTTCATCTTATATTGGATTATTCTATCCCAATTATATTCATACACATACTCTATGTTTTAAACTTCCAAAAAGTAACTAACTAATTAATCTAATAATATGTGTTTTGTTATAATAATCGAGTGCTACGATTTAAATATTGTACCATCCAAAAGTAGAGCATTGCTATATATCATCCCTATTTGCTTCACCCTTATTTCACCTCTTATGTGTCAGCTTATGTGGCACTAAATAAAAGAGAGAGAAAATAAATAAATGGGAGAGAAAAACAATGTGATTGGTGCTTAAAACATCCACATAGGAGTTGATATAGAGATGAAGAAAAAAAAAGTGGTATTACCCAATTTTAATATATCTAATCCAAAAAAGAAAAAGGTCCAATACTATGGGATCCATCTAACCCAATAAGAAAAACAATACCCCCAACCCAACAAAAAAAAGAAAAAATTAAATAAGCCAATCTGTTTCTCTCTCTTGGTTTTCTTCACAATTTAGACTTCGTAGACCTCCCCCGATCCTCCTACACAAGACAATTCCCAAAATCCTAGGTTTTTAGTTCCTCAATATCCCAAATGCAATCAAAATTCACGTTTTATTACTGAACTTATATAAATTGTTAACAATTTTTATCATAGTAATATAAGTAATGGCGAGCGGCGGTGAAGACGGTAGCGACGCCGTATTAAGCGATGTGGAGGGAGACGATCCCGAGCCAATCGAAACAAAAAATCCGTTACCGGAAAATATCTCCGGTGACAAGTACAGGGAACTCCTTGCCGAGCTCGATCGCGAGAAACAGTTACGCCAAGCTACAGAAAAATCGAAATCCGAGCTTCAATCCTCCTTCACCCGGCTCAAAGCATTTGCTCAGGAAGCAATCAAAAAGCGTGAAGAAGCCACACGTGAAAAAAACGACGCCGTAAAGCAGACTGAAAGTATCTCAGCTGAATTAGAGGATTTAAAGAAGTCTAAGGATTCATCACGATCAGAAATCGAGACCGCAGCGTCAATGTTAGTTAGCGGAATCGAGAAAATCTCGGGAAAAGTAAGTAAATTTAAGGATTTCACATCGTCCTCAGGTGTAGCTTTACCGAGGTCTCAGAAGTATACAGGATTACCTGCAGTGGCATATGGAGTAATTAAACGAACGAATGAGATAGCTGAGGAGCTTGTAAAGCAGGTTGAATTAGCTTTAAAGGCACGTGACCAGGCACGTGAGCAAGTAGAGCAAAGGAATTACGAAATCGCCATTGAGGTGTCACAGCTCGAGGCCACAATCAGTAATTTAACAGAGGAGAGTGAGAAGAAATCTTCATTTATCAAGTCTTTAGAAGAGAAAGGGAAGAAAATATTAGAATCGGAACGAGAAATGGAGAGTGAAGTTTCAAAACTGAGGGATTTAGTTAGTGAATACGAGAGTAAAACGAGTGGTTTGGAATCGAAAATGGAATCACAAAGGTTATTAATGGTGGATCAACTAGCTTTAGTAGCGAAAATACACGAACAAATTTATAATGTGATTAAAATAGTTGATCCAAGTAAATCATCAGAGTTATCAGAGTCATTGTTTCTTGCACAAGAAATGGATCCGGAAGAGAATATCAAGGCTTCATTAGCAGGAATGGAGTCTATATATGAATTAAGTAAACTCATCGTGGAGAAAACAAAGTCTTTAATGTACGAGAAGAGTCATGAAATAAAAGGATTACACGAAACAGTCTCACAGTTAATGAAGGAAAAAGAACAAATCGGTTCATTGTTAAGAAGTGCTATGTCAAGAAGAATGTCAGTAGATTTATCATCCAAAACTAATGAACTGTTTAAAGTTGCGGAAAATGGATTAAGAGAAGCTGGAATTGATTACAATTTTAGTAATCATATTTCAAAGGGTAAAACTCGAGATTCAGGAGATGTAGATACAGAAGATGATGAAGTTTATGCATTGGTAATTCTGTTAAATTTTTTAATTTTAGTGACTTTTTTATTTATTAATTTTGTGTTTGTTCTTTCAGGCGGGTGCACTTGAGAATATTATTAAGCAATCTCAGCTTGAAATCATTGAGCTAAAGCATACCGTGGATGAATTAAGGTATCTTAGTACATTATATGGATCTTTGTATAATCATAGGCCTGTGCTAACTTTTGGTGATTATATTGTACAATTTAAGGGCAGAGTCAAGTTTACTTAAAGAACATGTGGAAGCTCAAGCTAAGGAGCTTGATCAGTGGAAACAGCGTGTGGAGGAGCTTGAAGAAAAGGAAAGAACTGCAAATGAAAATGTAAATTAATCATTTAATTAAATAAAGATAATTTTGTATGAGAATTTTAATGGTTTGTATAATGTACAGGTTGAAGGACTTATGTTAGATATAGCAGCTGCTGAAGAAGAAATTACACGATGGAAAGTGGCTGCACAAGAAGAAGCTGCTGCAGGGAAAGCTATCGAACAAGAGTTTACTGCACAGGTAATATTAAATAATTTTATTATTTCTTGAAATGTTATTAAATATAAATGGTACTTTTATAGTTGGCTAGTGTAAATCGAGAACTTGAAGAGGCAAAGCAAGGAGTGATTGAGTCTGAGAAAAAACTAAAATACAAAGAAGAAACAGCAGAAGCTGCTATGGCAGCTAGAGATGCAGCTGAGAAATCGTTAAGATTAGCAGATTTAAGAGCAACTAGACTAAGAGATAAAGTTGAAGAGCTTACTCATCAACTTGAACATCTTGATATTAAAGAAACTTCAAACACAGGCTTAACAAGACATAGATATGTATGTTGGCCATGGCAATGGTTAGGTTTGGATTTTGTAGGGTCACACCGCCCTGAACCTCAACAAGATACTGCTAATGAAATGGAGCTGTCTGAACCACTTTTATGATTTTTTTTTTTTTTTTTGGATTGTTATTTATACTTTGTTCCTCCGTGTAATTATTATTGCCTTATAGGTCCCTCTTTATTCTGAGTCAAAAAATCATTTTTTATAATTAGTGTATATCATCATAAGTGGTTTTTTGAATGAGTTGTGTATTATCTGGACATTTATGTTGATTTGCTAATGGAAAAGATATCTTTCCCGACATTTTATCAACAGGAGAGTGTGCAACGAGAGTGTGCAACGAGAGTGTGACGTTGCACAGGTAAACTAAGAAAAGTTAGATCTTCGGCCACCATTGGATCCCTGGTTTTTGTTACTGGAGATGCTGGTAGTTTGGATCATAGTAGAAATGCAATTCTTAATATAGTAACCATATGAGTTATCTTTTTTATATTAATAGAAATTATTTGTATTAAAAAGTAAACAAAAATTATACAAATTGTGAAAGAGGTTTTGTTTAAAAAGAATCATTAAAAAAAAATACAAATAAAAAATAAAAAATGGACATGTATTGAAAGTTTGATTAAAAGACTTGATATCAAAGTTTAATAGGAATCATGCAATTTAATATTTAAATTTTTCACTTCAAACAAAAAATAAATCATCTCTTTTATATTGCCATCTCAATTTTAATGTAATTAAAAGATAGATTTATTCTAAACTTAGAGTAATACAAAAATATACTAAATTTATATTATATAATACAATTTTATGTTATTTTTTAATTATATATATTTTTTATATCGATATATATATATATATATTAATTGTATAAGAAAATAGGGTTAATGCCCATGGGTAAGATTTTCATCCAATATTGGATGGTTTGATTTTCATATTATAGCCCTTGATTATTATTACAAAATACATGTCACTAGATTAATAAGTTAGTTATTTTTGCAAGTTTAAAACATGGATAAATGTATTAAGATAATTGGTTTAGGATCATCTAATATTGGATCAACTTTGCAAATCAAAATCAAATGGTGGATTGGGATTCCGAGGAGCTAAGAATTTCAATTAAGCATTGTTGGCGAAATTAGGGTGGAAAATTCTCAAGAATCACAACGTAGCGTGGATAGAAATCATGAAGAGCAAATACTTCAGAGAAGGAATTTTCCAGAAAGTTAAAAAAGCTACTGACTCGAATATTTGTGGAGCTGTGTTAGCTGGAATTGATGTCCTTAGAGGTGGCGTACTTGAGGTGGAAGGTGGAGGAGAATTGAGTTATAAATGGAAACATGAAACTTCCGGGAATTTTTCTGTTAAATCGGCTTTTGCGAAAATTGCGGAGGAAGTCCCTGGTTTGCCTTTCCATTGGGACCGAATATGGAAAGCTAAATGTTCACAGAGATTGCGTGTCTTATTGTGGAGAATGGCTCGAGATAGACTACCTACTGCGATCAACTTGTTTCGTCGGAATATTATTGAAAGTAGTGAGTGTAGGATATGCGGAGCTGTAACCGA
This sequence comes from Nemophila menziesii, assembly GCA_029959085.1. Lineage (NCBI taxonomy): Eukaryota > Viridiplantae > Streptophyta > Magnoliopsida > Boraginales > Hydrophyllaceae > Nemophila > Nemophila menziesii. The sequence continues at coordinate 13,340,442 of JARWIR010000005.1, forward strand.
GGACCTACCTCATGTGTTCCTGAAGTGTAAGCTTGCTAAAGTTGTCTGGAATGAGTTGGGGCTGTGGCGAAATAATTCTTATAATTTAAATAGTTCAATGATGCAGCCATTGGGTTTATCTCCATCAGAAACGAATTTAGTAGACCAAGAGAGGAGTGGAGCAGGTCCACGTCAGCAAGCAAGGCCTGAAACAGGCGAGAGCTGCAATTATTTGTCCAATGAATTAATTAATTCACACCGTGTAGCTATGAACACAAGGATAGCTCCAAAGTTTGAAAATCAACAGCATGTGGGCACAGCTACTGACATAATCATGAAACAATGGATTGAAATTAATTTAGGCTCAAAGGATACGTATGGCAGCTTAGAATGGCCATTGGTATTTATTGCAGCTGTTAATACTATCTGGACTAGACGCAACGAAGCGGTATTTGAAAACTCAGGCACAACTCTTAATTTAGTTGGGTTAAAACAGGAAATACTAAGGATGGCGAGCGGATTTGTATCCACGTGGGGAAAGGAATGTGAAGGAGGCATTATCAAAGGGGCGAGGAGTGAACTTATTAAATGGGTGAAACCCATAAATAAACTTAAATTGAATATTGATGGAAGCTATGATCCTGTGAGAAAAATAGCGGGTATTGGAGGACTCTTGCGTGACGAGGAGGGTACGTTTGTTGCCGGATTTGTGGGGCCATGTATTGTTGAATCTCCGGCCCTCTCAGAAACCTTAGCGTTACATTATGGATTGAAGTGGGCATTGAATCGAGGTATCACTGAATTATATGTTGAAACTGACTCAAGAGAACTTCACGCGCTAGTGAAGAGCGGTGGTAGTTCTACGAGTTGGAATTGCCATATAGGACGTGAATGTAGAAAGATTTTAATTGATCACCCAGGATTTGAGGTACAGTGTATTTATCGGGAAGCAAACTCATGTGCAGATAAGTTGGCGAAAAGAGGAGCAGAGATGAACGGGGAGCCTCGTCTTTTGATAGACCCTCCAGATTATTTATGGCGTTATATTACTAGTGATAGGAGTGGTTGTAAGGTACATAGACTAGTTATAGACCCTCGGTGAGGGATTAGTTGATATTAGTCAACTTCAGCTTTGTTTAAAGCCTCTGATGTATGAAAAAAGGTCAAATTATTTTTCTATACCTCGTATTTATATTATATATAATTATCTTACTAACCTAATTTTTTAATAACCTTCAATTATTTTTCTATTCCTTTTCTACCCTCCTATATATAGTTATATTTATTAGCCAGTAACTAATGCTAACCATAACTCTCACAACATACAAATATCAACATACAGATATTAAACACTTCTCTATCAAAACACATGACTCTCGTATGCCGATTCTGAAACACCTTTGATTCTCTGCAAACACTGCTTTCTTGTGTTGATTCTCTTCAAATTCTTCAAACACATCAAAGTTTAATCACAGTTCTCTGAAGATTTTTTGCTATCCTCTCAAACAAATGTAGATTCGATTTTCGGCTTTCTTTTCTGTTTTTGATTTATTTTTATTATTTAACTTTTATCCAATTATGTATTGTTGTTAACTCTTCGTTGTAAATTGTTTTTCCAGTTCGATTTTCCATACATTGATGTTTTTGATAGCCAATTAATTCTATTCTATCAAATACATGCCCTTGCTTCTATTTTTTCTTTCAATGTTTATGATCTTTTTTTAATGTTTATGATCTTTTTGATTCTATTATGTTTGTATTTTCAATTACATCTTTTATCCTGTTGATTTCATGTTTTATTTTATTTTATTTGAATTTATTCACATTTAATCAAATGTTCACGTGTTTTGCATATAGCTTTGTGTTCTACAACACACGATCAAGTAATTATTAAAAAGTCAGTAACAAAATAGGCTAAAGAATGAGGATCTAATATATTATTCCATCGTCTAAAACAATCACAAAGAATCGATTGGTTAAGAGTAAGAAACTTGAACTGATACCAAGACAAGGTGGGTAAGACGGAAAAGAATCAGTATGAATCCACCTTCCTAAGATCTTGAGCTTTAGTTATTGTTAAGCCATATGAAACTAATATCTTCACAAGTCTCTTAAATCATCTTTAAAGCTTTCTTCACCACTCTTCAGTGTAAGCATATCTTCATTTCACATACCATCTCACTTTAACCCAATAAGAAAGAAAAAAAACTAATTGTAATAAGAAAATGAGTTACAAAATATATAAAAAAAAGAGAAAATAAAACCAGAGCTTCTCATTCTCATACCTATATGCCAACACCATGCTCTAAGATTATACATTCCACACTTTCCTACCTGATTTTATCCCGCACTAATCTGAATATTCCATGTACAAGAAATGTACAGCATATTATTATACATAAAACGGACAAAAAAAATTAAAAGTTCCCAAAGTCTATTTAACCTGATTTTCTTCCTCGGGTTCAAATTTCATCTGCAAATGCAAATTTCCCAAGTTTCGCATGACTTGTTTAACATAAAACTTCGCGAAAATCACACTATTGATAATATATTCTGTTTAAGAAAATGAATTGTTAGCATAAAAAACATATACCAAGTAAAATAAAAAGAAGTAATTAAAAAACAAACCATTTCAAGTGTTCATGGAGGTAAATCACTAACAAGAGTCTCAGCTAAATCTCGATCAAGAGTAAAACCCTTCTCCATCATCTGGTCCCACACACCACAAGCTAAAGAAAGCTTTTTTTCACGTATTAAACCTCCAATTATTAACTTAAAAGTAACTTCATCAGGAAATAACCCTCGTTTTTGCATCTCTTCATATAAAATCATCGCTTCACTAACTTTAAAAGCCTTACAATACCCACTTATTAACGCATTATACGAAATTACATCAGGTATAATCCCCTGTTTCAACATATCATCAAAGATCCTATAAGCCAAACCTAATCTACTAGTTTTACACAAATGATCAATAATTGTGGTATACAATACACGATCAGGTATTAAACCTTGTTTCGTCATTTCATCAAGAAGCTTTTTAGCTATACTCGAAGTATTTTCTCTTAAAAAAGCTTCGATAAGTATTGTAAATGTTACAACATCAGGTATTATACCCTTTCGATTCATTTCTTCGAACAGTTTATAAGCTTTATTTATACGATTATCTTTACAAAATGCTCGTATAATTGTATTATACGATACAACATCGATTACTTGTTTTGCTTCCATTTTAGTAATCATTAACGTATAAGCTTTATCTAATCTTCTTGCTTTACAAAGACCTTTTAAAAGCTGATTATAGCTATAAATATCTGGTTTCATACCAGTTTTCTCCATTTTCTCCATTAATTTCTCAGCTTCGTCAAACATAAGCTCGTTACAACAATAATTTAACAATACATTATATGTAACTAAATCTGGTTCACATCCATTTCTTCTCATAAATGTTTTAATTGCTTGTGCTTTATCAATTCTTCCGATTTTACAGAAACCATGTATAAGTGTGTTATATATTTCAACTGTGAATTTTACCTTATCCTTTAAAACACCTACTGTAAGTTCATAAGCTAAATCAACCTTTTGATTATCGCATAAACCTAAAATAAGTGCTCTACAAGCTTTAGTATCTGGAATACAACCTTTTTTAATCATTGTATGCCACGTTTCAACAGCTTTATCTAATTGATTAACTCTACATAATCCACTAATTATAATTGTATAACTGACCACATTAGGTTCTCTTCCTTTATCTTCCATTATTCTCAAAACTTCTAAAGCCATATGAACTAATCTTTCACTACATAAAAGATCCATATAAATATTGTAAGCCCAAATATCTGCAACTACTCCTAACCTATCCATATCATAGAAAAGGCGATGAATGAGCTCTAGATTCTTGATTAAACACAACCCCGAAATGAATCTTGAAAATGTGAAAGGGTTTAAAGAGAAACCTTTTGATTGCATAGAATTATAGTATTGTTCAGCTAAATGAAAACGTGAATGATGAATTAATACACCGATGAAACGGTTGTAATCCACGCTGAATACTCTGCATTCTGGTGATTCAGTCATTTCGTCGAACACTTGAATTGCTTTATCAATTAGTCCACTCTTAACGTAGCTTGATATGCGTGCACGGTATATTAACCGATGATGCTTACCAAGCGTTTTATACATTTGATTATTAGCAATGTGGGTTTGCTCAGATACGAATGCATAGCATCGGGTTTTTTTTTTTCGATGTTGTAAAGGTAGTGAAGCTTTCTGCCTAAATGCAAAGTTGGGATTTTTATGTTGGATTAATGAATACAAATCAATACACCAGCTAGTATATAAATTAATCGTATATGTATATATGTATGTATATGTATATTATGTGTGTAAAAGAGAGACGAGAATCTGGTTGCAGAAATGGAGACGGCGAGGAAGAGAGATGAAGAGTGATGGGCTTTTCCAGAGCCCAGATTTGAGTGCGCACTATCTCCAATTGTTCATCAAAGGTGATACTCCTACTTACTAAATAATATAAGCATGATGGAATTATTGGACTTTCCCCTACGGCCCAAACTAAAATGTAATAAATTTATAATTTTTTATTATTTCTCAAAAATCTCTAATTTTCTTATTGATTCATTTAAATGACAGAGTAATGAGATATACCACCCAAATTCATACCACCCAAATGTCACCCAACGACGTGGCGTGAATTGGTTGGTTACAAATCGATAATGTATTTATTTTCTTGATTTGATTAAAGATTTGTAACCAACCAAATCACGTCACGTCATTGGGTGACACTTGGGTGGTATGAATTTGGATGGTATATATCATTACTCCTGTAAAAACTAGAAATTGTTATCAGACAAATTTTGAAGATCTCTCTTTAAAACCCAACTATTATATCGGGATAATTCCGTTTTAGGCTAAATACACATATTTTTTCTAAGATTAGGCCATGTAATATTTTAATTTTTAGTATAAGACTCATTTAACATATTTCTTCTAAAATTTAGGCTACTACTAATTTCTTTCTCTAAATTACCCTTTTTTTATTTTAATTTATTATAATTAATAAATAAAATATTTATTTTATCATCACCATAATTACTGTACAGTCAACTCCGGCAGTCAACGACGGTCAACTCCTGTGGTCAATGGTCAACTCCGGCGAGATTTAAAAAAAAAATCGGGACGACCACCAGTCAACTCGGGCATTGATCGGCGGTCAACGTAGGTCAACTCCGGCGTTACCGGTGGTCAACTTCGGTCAACTCCAGCGGTTTTTTTTTTACTTTTTTACAATTATCGGATAAAAATATATCACTGTGATTTTTTTCGAATTATTCTGATTTTTTATTTTTTTATTTTTCCAGCTCCGACGGATTTTGTCGAATAGCTGTACCGGAACTGCAACTACAAAAGTGTAGTTGCGCAAACAAAAGTGTAGTTGCGCAACTACAAAAGTGTAGTCTACAAAAGTGTAGTTGCGCAACTACAAATGTGTAGTTGTGCAACTACGACGCTGACCGCCAGAGTTGACGGTGCCCACCTAGAAAATTAAAAAAAAAACTCGTCGGAGTTGACCGGTGCCCACCCAGAAAAAAAAAACTCGCCAGAATTGACTGTCTATTAAAAATGTATAACTTAAATAAAATTATTTTATTGTATTATCTTTTATATTAAGGTAAAATGGTCGCAAGGCCTAAAATTGGAATTATGATTTGCTTGGTCTAAACTTAAAAACCTAATGCAATTTTAAGCCTAAAAATATAATCACTATTATATTTCTTTTTTTTGCATACATAAGAGGCTTTAAAGCCGTTCAAAAACAATTATTACATGATGGACAGAAAGTCCTTATTCAGAAACTAAAACAGTTCTCGCTGTTACTCGCTCTTTTCTATCTCTCATTATCAGTTTCTTTAAGTACTCTGGAGGCTCATTAAAGTCTATAGGTTGTGCGTTCATGGATGCTCCAACTTTTGCTAATTTATCGGCGCGAAAGTTCGCTTCTCTAAATATGTGACTAACTTCAAAACAAGGATAATCCTTCAATAAAGCGCAGCATTCTTTAGTGATTGAACCCATTTGACTACCTAAGTTTCCACCGCCCTTCACTAGCGCGTGAAACTTCCCCGAGTCTATCTCATAGTGAGTTGAGCTCCCACCGCCCTTCACTAGCGCGTGGAGCTCCTCCGAATCAGTTTCAATACTCAACGTAGTATAACCCTTATTGATAGCCCATTTCAGCCCAAAGTACATAGCAAATAGTTCCGAAAAGAAAGAGGAGTCAGCTATACAAGTACCTACAAAACCTGCTATGCATGAACCAAATCTATCCCTCAAGATACCACCAATTCCGGCGGTCTTACTTTCTGGAAAAAAGCTACCATCGATATTCAATTTAAGACCCATGGGCGGCTTAACCCATTTAACCAGTATATTTTTTGCCATCTGTATTATACCTCCATCAAAACTCTTCCCCCATGCTAAAACGAAATTTTTTGCAAGGGTGATTATTTCTCTCTTAAGTTCCAAATTGTGAGGAATATTGCTCGTTTCATTAAATAATAATTGGTTTCGCTTTACCCATATAGTCCAGAGAGCATCTACGAATACTAAAGGCCAGTCCAGACCCCAGATTCGCGCTTTAGAATTAAGGTGGGCCTCCATCCATTCTTTCACAGAGACTGATGTTGCAAGAATTGTTCCTGGCTCGGTTCGTATAGCATTTGTATGAGTTCCACCATGATTCCAGGCTTGAACACGAATTGCTGCAGAAAAACTCATTGCTCGCGATTGTTCCCAATTCTGATTCCATGACAGCAACGTCCCTCGATCAGCTTCCAGTAGATGTTCGGTTTCCATATGCTGCGAATCCACTTCAGCAAATGGCGGAACAGCAGGTCCTGTCCTCCGCGCAGCAGCAGTCCCCAGATTCCACGCGGCAGCTGTTCCATTTCTCCACGCAGCAGCAGGTTCACGCGAGGCTCCACTAGCAGACACCGGTCCCTGATCATCCTCCCACGAGCCAGCTACAGCAGCCACAAACCTGGAACCTGCATGAAGACCAAATAAATTCCAAACTCTACAAGCAACTTTACATTTTAAAAGTCAATTATAAAACTTTTTTTTCTATTCATTATACTTTCAAATTACCCACTATAATTTACATAGATCATAAAAAAACCTAAGCCCTAATGTTTTTTTCTTTCTTCATCTATTCTTTCACGCCTCCATTTTTAGGTCCACAGGAATGGAGCATGGAGCATCAAAGTATCAAAGCTCTTCCTCCTTAACAGAAATTCCAGCAATGTGTAATATTAGAAACTAGCAAAAGGTGCTTGTGAAAAGTAAGTATCATTTATTTTATTTCTCTTTTCTTCTATACAATTGTGGAGTTATGGCACATGATACGAAATCATGCGTCTAAACATATCTTTTCAATTCACCATCCCCCTTGCATCATTGTAATCTAAACATATCTTGCAAGTTTCGTTTGAATGTTTCCCATCTATTCACATTTCAATATAAATTGTGAAGTTAAAATATGTGAAACATATATGAATCTATATTTATAGACACACACTTTCCAAAAATGTTTTTTGTCAGCTGTGCCAACTTAAATAACTAAAGGTTGTCTAATAAATTTTTTATAAATTCTGGACAACTTGGGTTTTTAATCTTTCATAGCAAAATACTCATAACTTTTTCAATCTAACTTGGACCATTTTTTCTCACGCGATCTAAACTTCTAGAGCTATCTTGTGTATAAGTATCATGATCCGAATTTTCACCAATTATTTTTTGTGAATTTCAAAATTGATGGACACCAGGGCCGGTCCTGGTAATTTGGTGGCCCTGGGCGAAATTTAAAATTGGGCCCTAAGACGACTAATTTAGAAAAAGTTTTAAGGTGCAAAATTTTTAAAAAAAAATCGACACTTCTAATTTATTTAATACATATTTCCATAATAAATTTTTGATTTGAGCAAAATGACTACACATAAATTAATCTTTTCATTTATTACGTGAATAACATTCAAATATAAAAAAATCTTAGTATATGACATATTCATAGTGCACCTCGGGGGCAATGTTGATCGTAACTTTCATACCATTTATTTTTATTAGAGTCCGATCCAGGATTTTCAAGACACCGCCCCAGAAAAAAATTAGGCTAATATCTAGATCATATGGGTTTGAGGAGGGCGAAACTCTATGTTTTGTATGTTTTTTGCTAAAAAGTTCAGGTAAAATTTGTATTGCGTCCCAAGACTGGGGTGCCAGGCGCCAACACCCCCTAGATCTGCCACTGCTCCTAATCCAATCAAGATTTGACCCTTATAATAGTAAAATAAAAATAAAACTTAAACTAATAATAAAAATCACAATATGATAACCTTATCTCGGTGAACAATGAAAATATAAGCTTAAAATGATATGAATTGCGTATGTTTAGGCAGATTCTAATGCAGTTAGCATATATAATGAAATATAAAATATTTTAACTATTATCAAAATAAAACTTATATAACGGATGCATAAATGTAATATTTTTTAATTAATAATTCTTATTCTATTGAGATCTTTTTGATTCATACTTATTGTAATTAATATAATTAAACAATAAAAATATTTTATTTCTTGAAATGGCAAAAAGAATAAGAGCAGCTAGATTTTTAAATGGCAAATAAAAATTTAAATTTTGAGTAAAATTATTTTTTTATATATTTAGATTAAAATATATATAAAAAATGATTCAAAAATATTATATAATTTTTTTGTAAAATCATACACAAAAATATTAGATTAAAATGTAATTTTTTAAACAAAACATAAAACTAAAAAAAATTGTAAAATAAATAGATTAAATTGTTATTTTTTAATTGTAAACAAATAAATAACTAATTCATTTAAAAATTTAAATTAATATTGCTCTTTTAAAATAGTAATAGCTTGTTAGGGGATTCGAAACTAGGTCACACACAATGAAAAATGACAACTTACCAATGTGGCTGGTACCAAACTTTGCTTTAAACCATAATTTATTCGTATATATAGCAACGACGTACATATACATATATATAAACAGGGCCGGTCCTGGTAATTTGGTGGCCCTGGGCGAAATTTAAAATTGGGCCCTAAGACGACTAATTTAGAAAAAGTTTTAAGGTGCAAAATTTTTAAAAAAAAATCGACACTTCTAATTTATTTAATACATATTTCCATAATAAATTTTTGATTTGAGCAAAATGACTACACATAAATTAATCTTTTCATATATTACGTGAATAACATTCAAATATAAAAAAATCTTAGTATATGACATATTCATAGTGCACCTCGGGGGCAATGTTGATCGTAACTTTCATACCATTTATTTTTATTAGAGTCCGATCCAGGATTTTCAAGGCACCGTCCCAGAAAAAAATTAGGCTAATATCTAGATCATATGGGTTTGAGGAGGGCGAAACTCTATTTTTTGTATGTTTTTTGCTAAAAAGTTCAGGTAAAATTTGTATTGCGTCCCAAGACTGGGGTGCCAGGCGCCAACACCCCCTAGATCTGCCACTGCTCCTAATCCAATCAAGATTTGACCCTTATAATAGTAAAATAAAAATAAAACTTAAACTAATAATAAAAATCACAATATGATAACCTTATCTCGGTGAACAATGAAAATATAAGCTTAAAATGATATGAATTGCGTATGTTTAGGCAGATTCTAATGCAGTTAGCATATATAATGAAATATAAAATATTTTAACTATTATCAAAATAAAACTTATATAACGGATGCATAAATGTAATATTTTTTAATTAATAATTCTTATTCTATTGAGATCTTTTTGATTCATACTTATTGTAATTAATATAATTAAACAATAAAAATATTTTATTTCTTGAAATGGCAAAAAGAATAAGAGCAGCTAGATTTTTAAATGGCAAATAAAAATTTAAATTTTGAGTAAAATTATTTTTTTATATATTTAGATTAAAATATATATAAAAAATGATTCAAAAATATTATATAATTTTTTTGTAAAATCATACACAAAAATATTAGATTAAAATGTAATTTTTTAAACAAAACATAAAACTAAAAAAAATTGTAAAATAAATAGATTAAATTGTTATTTTTTAATTGTAAACAAATAAATAACTAATTCATTTAAAAATTTAAATTAATATTGCTCTTTTAAAATAGTAATAGCTTGTTAGGGGATTCGAAACTAGGTCACACACAATGAAAAATGACAACTTACCAATGTGGCTGGTACCAAACTTTGCTTTAAACCATAATTTATTCGTATATATAGCAACGCCGTACATATACATATATATAAATATAGCAAATTTGGGCCCCCTTTTTAGCTCGGGCCCTGGGCGGTCGCCCGGTCCGCCCATACCCTGGGCCGGGCCTGTATAAAAATATAGCAAATTTGGGCCCCCTTTTTAGCTCGGGCCCTGGGCGGTCGCCCGGTCCGCCCATACCCTGGGCCGGGCCTGATGGACACGTTCTGCCAATAATTTTTTTGTTGTGTTTCTCAAGAAACTTTTGTCTCCTTTTGCGACTTAACTTGGGAATTTGCTTGAATTTTTTACTTCATAACTTCCTCTCGGGATCTCGTATCATCCATGTTCCTAAAAAATACACACTTAGCACACAAATCATCTCAAATTGCTCTCTAAACACATTTATATCCAAAATTAGCTAACAACTCAAAACATGTCAAATAAAGAGATAAAGTTCACATTAAATTTACAAAATTCACCTAAATAATATCTCGTAAATCTTGAGATTTATCACAAAAGGAGAGATTATCACTGAATCGTAAAAATTTCCAATTTTCAAATTTTTGTTAGCTCTGTTTTTTACCAACATCCTTTTCCAACTAATTTCTTATTAATCATATTATAATAATTGTTCCTTTAGTCCAATGTTTTTGAGATCATAAATTAAACATAGAATTATATGGGACGGGATGGATTATTTTCTATTAATTATTTTAGAATTTTAACTCATTGTCCCACGATGAAGGAAATATGAGGATGCTAAGTTTTTATCAGAATGAAAATTGTATAAGTTTATCGTTTGTGTGAGATGAGAAGATATAAACGTTTTGATGAATAAGATTTATTATAGATAGGCTCGGCACGGGGTGTATGCGAGAGATACGACCGCTTAGGGCTCCCAATTTTTTGACTTTTTCTGAGACTCACAATCATCTAAATGTATTATGTGTGTGTATATATCCCCGATTTAAATAGTTAAACAAAAGTAGTATTGTTAGTTTGGTGGTAATGTGACATATTTTCTTTCATGAGGTCTATTGTTTCAAACATGCTATTATTAATAATATTTTTTATGGGTGAATTACCTAGGGTCTTGGAGACTTATATAAGGAAAAAATAGATTCTTATCTCTCTTCCATTACCATTTTTTCTCTCCTCCTTTATCATTTTTTTTCTTTCTTCCATTGTCATTTTTCTCTCTCCTCCTCTTTAATTATCAATAGTACTTTCCAGCTCCGACCACAACCACCGACCGCCTTACTGAGTCGCTGGAAAAAGTACTGAGTATCGGAAAAAGTGTCGGGTTCAGAAAAAATGTCGAGTATCAAAAATAGTTACTGAGTTGCTGGAAAAAGTGCTGAGTATCGGAAAAAGTAACTAAGTATTTGAATTTTTCATTGACTATCATGCATTTTACTGAGTTTCGGGTAAAAATACTGAGTATGCTCAATAACTTTACTGGGTATGCTCAATAATTTTACTGAGTATCGTGAATAATCAATTGAGTTTTTAATTCTTTTTTACTAAGTATTAGAACAAAACTGTTGAGTATCCAATAGAAAACTGCTAATTAGCAATAAAGGAAATATAATCTTATTTACTTATAAAGTTTAAAAATTACACTAAAATAAATTACAACGTGATTACTAAATTCAAACAAAAGAGGAAAAAAAACACAAGTAGCAGCAACTTGCTGAGTACACTACAAAGGAAAAAAAGTCTTCTTCGCCTGCACAAGAAAACCACAAACCAGTAAAAAAAATCTTTGTCTGGCACGCTCCATTCATAATTTTGCCTCCATTTCTTCATATCTTCATTTCCCTACAACATGACTGCTGCCTTTCCGGAGCTCAAGCTTTTGAAAAGACAGCGCAAGATCGGAGGCCAGTAAACTTCGGTGGTGAGATGTAAACTCCGAACAGAGAGCTGTGAAATAGCAGCTTCGAACTAAGGTGACTTTCACCGGCCTTCTTCTCCATCGGCTATCTTTTCCGGCGATACTCAAGATCCATAACGGAGAAGAAGCAGTTTGCTTTGTCGATGAAGCTGCTAACCTCGACGAGAAGATGAGCACATCTCTTTTTCGATTTGTTAGAGCTCCGTTCATCTCTTCAAATCTCGTTCATCATTAGCCTGCTGCTTCCGTTGAAGGAGTACAACAGAGCTTTGAGAGATTATATGGAGTATCTATGAAGATTCGAATGAAACAAAGCTCAGTAGCTCGCCTAAGCTTCGCGAATGGAGAACGTGGTCTCACCTGAGATGAAGGTGGAACTTCAAACGGAGAACATAGCCGCGTTCGTCTTCTTCAGCGGCTTTAGCATTTCTTGTGCTGCTTCGCCAAAGGTCCAGAGATCTGAAATCTATTCACGGGCTCGTTGGACCTTCTAACCTCATCGAAAAGATGAGCAGCAAAGATCTGAGAAGATGAGCTGCCGGGAGTAGATCTCTTGATGGCTGCTACCGGTGGTTTTTCAGCCATGTAAAAAGTTTAAGTGGGATAAGAAAAAGAGAGAAGAGATATGAATGATTAGGGTTTTAAAATATTTCTGATAAATTAGTATATTAGGAAATAAAAAACAAAAAAGGGTAAAAAGTAATTGGGAATCTAAGTCTATAGTGTTAAATCTTGATTGGCCTTTAGTAAAAAGAGGAGATGGCAAATAATCTCTATTTCATTTTTGTAGAGAGCTCTATTTTCTGAGTTCGTTACGCCTCCTAAATATTAGTGGATTAGTCTGTTAAAAAGTATTTTTATTCCTAATATATTTGGGATGGACTAATATCAGACTGAGTAGATGAAATAGGTATTACCATATAAAAGAATTCGATTTTCTATGAAATAAAAATTTCCACTTAATTTAAAGTTTACGAAGCATATGAATAAAATTTATATTTACTCATTACCAATTGCATTCCTAAATCAATGTCTACCTATATAATTCAGTGTCATTTATCTTTCTAAATTTCAACAAGTAATTTTGATTTACTCTTCCATATTATAATTTAATTATAATTTTACCTTCAACAACTCTAAGTTAACATCCCAACATTTATAATTGTATAGTTTTTGCAAAAAACGACATTTTTAATTAATACGGTCGAAATTCCACATTTCTAATTTGACAACTCACTTCTAACTTTTGGCGGAATTCTGAAGGAAAAACAAGATTTATTGGATGCCTTGAGAGAAACTGATAGGAGGACTAGGATTTAAAGACTTTAAAACAATGAATACTTCACTTATGGCAGCACAAGTATGGAGAATTATGGACAACCAATCTTCTCTGGCAACAAGACTTCTTAAAGGTAATTTATTTTTATAATAATAACTTTATGGATGTTAAATTGCGACAAAGTAGAACTTGGAGTTAGGACAGTATCTTAGAGGGTAGGGATTTATAAAAAAATATGTTATTTATCAAATAGGCAAGAAAAAGTTAATATATAGAAAGATAAGTGGATTTATACGGATTGCGAACTAAAGAAACCCTTTAACTGTGAACTTGTCTATGTAAATCATCTTCCCAAGGAACACCAGTCAAATTAGGTTCTTGAGCTACTAGATAACCTTTTTCTGAAACCTATTATCTCATGTATTACTAGAATTTAAATACTTGATACGGATAATTGCGATAGATTGATTTGTTCACACTCCTATGATGGTAATTATACCATGAAGACAGGTTATAAGATACTTACAATTACATTTCATGGAAAACCATTTGGAATTCTAACATTCCTAAGAAAAAAAAATTACTTGTAAAGCTTGTAACAATGTTATACCTACAAAGAGTAATTTATCTGTTCCGATACTTATTACTGCTATTGGTGTTACCAAAGTACGGAAACAACTGAACATCTTCTTTTGAATTGTAATGTAAGCAAAGCTATATGGGTGGGTTCATTATTACAGTTAAAAATAAAAAACAATCTTAAGAAAGATTTCAGAGAATATATATTGGATATAGTGAGACCCTATTCAGAAGAAGGATGGGAAAGTAAAAAAGTAATGGATTACATTATGATTTGTTTATGGAATATTTGGAAAGCAAAAACGAAAACTTTACACGTAAATTGATGTATAGATAGTGATAGCCTTATCTATGTTACAAATAAACTCATGAATGGAATCTATGGTATAGATTGGAAGAAAGTCAATAACATTATAAATATTATACAAGGAAAGAATACAATAGAGGAAACTAATATGCTGGATACATGAACAAACATATCTTTTTCATGTGATTATCTTTCAGTTAGAAATTTGAACCAACAAGGATCAGGATCTTACAAATACATAAAGTCAATAAATACATTGAGAAGATCAAGACAACAGTATATTGTGAACCAACCGTACAAGACGAAACTCAGGTGATTCTAAAAGCTGAAATAAGCAAGGAATTTCCTGAGCAGAGTAAAACAATTCTCTATGATAACCTTGAAGCGATTCAAGGTATTAGCCATGTGTCAGTCGCGAGTTGGAATATTCAACCGATCATTAAAAGGACGAAACAAATAGTCGTTGAAGCGGACCCAATTTCCTTTAAGGGTTATCCTAAGGAGGCGCAACGGACAAATATATAAACTCATAAAAAAGGATAGACACAGAGCCACCGAAATTTGTAAGACTAATAACAACAACAATAGGTTAATGTAAGACTTTAAAAGGATCGAAATTGACTAATTTTTTTGTTATTGTTTTCTTGGGACCAGAATTTGTTTTGTTTTTTTAGCTTTCTTTGTTGCTCTAGGCACCTTTTCTTGTTAAAAAAAAAAATATGCAAAGCTCCGCCACTCGAGCTCAATGAGCAGCCGAGCATCGGCAGCCGCGGTGACGTCCCCACTTAAACGCGCAGGCGGTGGAAATGACGAATTCTTCTCCCCATCTTCTAACATCCCCTCCGCCGATGATCACGATCGGCATTCACGAGATCATCACCCCAGTCACCTCCACCGTTTCTTCCGCAGCTTGGCTTATCATTCTATCAATTAATATGTTGAGTTACACTTCTCGCATATAATTATACAAATTTTATTTTTGATTTACCTCTCCTGCAAATTGCTATATATATATATTGCAATCATTAATATTGATTCTATTTCGTTTTTGAAAATTGATATGGATAATGTCTTTTTTTTCTGTTTTGCTTCAATTCTAGAATGCTCCATACTTGTGCCAGAAAGACGGCATTGTTTATCACTGTCCAAGGTAAGTTCTTAAAGGCTCAAACTTGTGGCTTCACCTTCTTTTCAATTTTTTTTACAATTCACAGCCATTAGTATGATTAATGTTTCAATTACATTAGGTAAAGGAAGCACCTTCACTTTGGCAAAATCAAATTTCAGCCAACAACTTCATGAAAAGGCTTGAAAGAATATTATAAGGTATGCTATGAATATGCGAATATTACGAAAATTTGTTCTAGGGTGTTAATCATGTACAATTACGCTACATCCTTGTATTTCGTAAATATATTAATAATTTAGATTGATCGTAGAGGAGATAATTATATAATTTGATAATTGTCTCCTAAAAAGATTTAAGTTTATCTCTACGTTTTCTAAATTTAACTATTTTATAGGTTTAATATAATAATATTGTTTAACATGATATTTGGCGGGTTATTCGTATTAAATGATATATATAAATATATTTATATGTATCCTTTTAGGATTCAAATTTACTTGTTATTATTTTTCA
The DNA here is from genome assembly GCA_029959085.1 of Nemophila menziesii. NCBI lineage: Eukaryota > Viridiplantae > Streptophyta > Magnoliopsida > Boraginales > Hydrophyllaceae > Nemophila > Nemophila menziesii. The sequence continues at coordinate 13,356,430 of JARWIR010000005.1, forward strand.
GATAATAATACGTTAAGTCCGCTATATATTATTCTTGGTTCAATCATATTCAATCTCTTTTCTCTCTTTTCCACCTGCAACAATGGAACCTTTATCATGCGTGATTGATGGTGTTTCAGTCCCTCACGGAGAATTCATACCTGGTATGAGATTTCGTCCCTCGGATAGAGTACTTATTCAAGAGTACCTCAAGAAGAAAATCAATAACGAAAAGCTCTCTCATGACATAATCAAGAGAGTCCCCGTTTATAGCTTTAGTCCTCGTCAATTATCTGGTTTATACCACTCTTTCCTCTTCTTATATTTCATTATATCATGATAAAAACTTTCTTAATCTTGTTTTTAATTTTGACAGAGCAACATAAACCATTGGGTGTTGATGAACCCAAGCAATGGTATTTTCTAACTTCAAGAGATAGAAAGTATAGGAACGGGGAAAGGCCAAATCGAAGTGCCGGAGATGGATTTTGGAAGGCCAGCGGAACATCCAAGCCTGTTATGTATAAAGGGAATAATATCGGTAGTAAAAATAGATTGGCTTACTATCAAGGTAATCATTCAAATGCGAAAAAGACTAATTGGATCATGCATGAGTATACATGTACGGATAATGGAACTTCAAGGAAAAGGAGAAGATTAAATGACCATGACATGACGGTAATTAATTAAATTACTAAATATCAATCTTTCAACTAATTTTTTACCACTCCAAAATCGTTATAATTTATTGTTTTTGCAGTTAGATGATTGGGTATTGTGCCGAATTTATGACAGGTCTAAAGATCCGAAACCTGAGCCCTCATTCCAGCCCGCACCCGAGCCCTCGTTCCAGCCCGCACCCCAATACGCACCCGAGCCCGCATTCCAGCCCGCACCCCAATATGCACCCGAGCCCTCATTCCAATACGCACCCCAATACACACCCGAGCCCTCATTCCAATACGCACCCCAATACGCACCCGAGCCCTCATTCCAATACGCACCCCAATACGCACCCGAGCCCTCATTCCAATACGCACCCCAATACGCACCCGAGCCCTCATTCCAATACACACCCCAATACGCACCCGAGCCCTCATTCCAGCCCGCACCCCAATACGCACCCGAGCCCTCATTCCACCCCGCACCCCAATACGCACCCGAGCCCTCATTCCAGCCCGCACCCGCACTTGAATTCAAGCCAATTCCCGGAGAAGGGTATAACAATTCTCAGGAATATGAACAGCTTTTAGATATTGATGAGTTTCTGAATGATCAGATTAACAACTATACTTACGATAGGGTTTAGGTGCGGCTAGTATTGATTATGGTTACCAAATTATAGAGTCTCAAAGTCCACCAAAATGACCCATCTCTAATTTTTGTAACGATTATTGGTATTTGAACTATCAATTTATTATTCATATTTATGCTCTTTTAGTATTTTAGAACCTCCATGGATCTTTCAATTGCTTTTGGGTAAATGCTACTTAAGTTTTTTCATGTTTGCTATTCAGTTAAATACAATTGTTATATATGATACACCTACTCTAAGATTTCATCTCTTTCCGTTAAGTCAATTCTTTAGCTGTCTTGAGGCTTGGATAAGATGTGCAAATCTGCATTAGAAAATTAAGAGATTAGAAATAATTCTTGTTTTTGAATATACGGCATAGATTTAAGGCTAAGTCCATCAGCTCTCAATTTCTTTAACTACAATTGGGAGTCAAACACTCATCTTTCCCAAATATTAACTCTCAAAAACCGTTTTACTCCAACAGTTTCCCAGTAAAATTTTCGATTGTAATGTCTTGGAATACCATTTTTTTTGTAATGTCTTGGAATACCATTTTTTTTTTAAATACATGAGAGAGTCACTTCGGACTCGAAGTCATTTTGACTCCAATGAGATTCGATCCCAGGACCTCCTGGTCTCTGCGGAGTAACTTAACCACTAGGCCAACTATCGATCTCCATTTTTGTTTTTCATGAATAAAGTTTTATAACGTTAAAACTCTTTATATCTAGCTAAATTATTATTTTTTAAATTCTTAAGTTTTTTATTTATATATCTATTTTCTAATTATAATTAAAAAAATTGAAAAATTTAATATATTAACATTGAAAATATAATTTGTTATTTTTATTACTAGGTATAGCCCGTGCCTTAAGGCACTTCAAAACATAAAAATTGAGACAAATTAAGGTTAAGGTTAAGGTTAAGGTTAGGTTTAAGGTTAAGTTTAAGATTAAGTTAAGGTTAAGGTTAAGGTTAAGATTAAGGTTAAGATTAAAGTTAAGGTTAAGGTTAAGGTTAAGTTTAATGTTAGGTTAAGGTTAAGAATAAGGTTAAGGATATGGTTAAGGTTAATAGTTAAGGGGTTGAGGTTAAGTTAAGGGGTAAGGTTAGAATTACATTTAATGTTAATGTTAAGGTTAAAGTTAAGGTAAAGGTTATTTTAATTTTAAGGTTAATGATAAGGTTAAGGTTAAGGTTAAGGCTTTGTCTAAGGCTACGACTAAGGATACAGTGAAGGCTAAGGCTATGGTTAAATATCAAGTCAAGGTTAAGGTTAAGTTTAAGGTTGAGGTTGAGGTTGAGGTTAAGGTAAGAGTTAAGGTTAATGTTTAAGTTTATAGGTTAAGGGTTAATGTCATGCTTTTGGTCAAGGGTAAGGTAAGGTTAAGGTTAAGGTTAATTTTAAGGTTGAGACATTTGGGAAGTTTTGTAAGGAATGGTTTTATATTAGAAATTTAAGGTAAATGTTAGTATTCCGATATATAATATTAATTTTAAAAAAAATGTTTGATTAGTTCATATTATATGAACGATCTTATAATAAAAATAAATAAGAAAATATGCAATTAAGTTGTGATGCTCATTTGGTCATATTTTAATATTGATAAAAATTTAAAAGTTAGGTGTATCTTATTTTATATAGATAACGTATTTTGGTTAAGGTAAATTTGAAATTTAAATAAGTATTAATTTTTTTCTTATGATTCAAATATAAAATGCAAAACTTTGTCTTTTTATAGCAAAAATTGTTTTTCTAATTTATATATGGTAGATATTATATAACATATATAGCTACGTTGAGTATAGAATGACACATATTTTATTAAAAATAGAATGCTTAAACGTGTCTTTCATAAGTAATCATCTTTCAATTTGATTTATCTGTATGTTTGCTACATATATGAGTTTATATTTAGATATATTTATTATTAAAACGACACTATTTTTTGGATACTATAAAATCCGAGATTGAAGGAAATAAATTTGTTACTTACTTGAGTAAAATATGAGGTAAAACGTAACTATATATATGTTTTTATTTTATATTAATTAATTATGAGAAAAATATGGAAATTATGAGAAGAATAAGGGGTTTTTAAGTATTAAGGTTAGGGTTAAGGTTTAAGATTTAAGCTTTAAGGTTCATGGTCCAAGTTAAGATTAATTTTATAATTAAGGTTAAAGTTAAGTTTTAACTTTAAGGTTAAGATAAAGGTTAAAAAAGTAAAGATGAAGGTGAAAGTTAAATTTAAGGTTTAATGTTTAAGGTTAAGGTATAGGTTAAGGTTTGAGGTTCAAGGTTTAAGGTTTAAGGTTAAGGTTAATTTTAATTTTTAAGCTTTAAGTTTAAAGTTAAGGTTGAGGTTAAGGTGAAGATGAAGATTAGGTTTATGGTTTAAAGTTTAAGGTTTAGGTTTAAGGTGTAATATCTAAGGTTATGGTTAAGTTTAAGGTCAAAGTTGAGGTTAATATTATTTTTAAGGTTAAGGGTAAGGGTGAGGGTAAGGTTAACGTTAACTATAAGGTTAAGTTTAAGTTTAAGTTTAAGTTTAAGTGTAAGTTGAAGTTTATGTTTAAGTTTAAGTTTAAGTTTAAGTTTAAGTTTAAGGTTAAGGTTAAGGTTAATGTTAGGTTAGGTTTAAGGATATGGTTAAGGTTATTAGTTAAAAAGTTGAGGTTGAGGTTAAGGTTAAGGTTAAGGGGTTAAGGGGTTAAGGGGTTAAGGGGTTAAGGGTTAAGTTTAAGGTTAATGTTAAGTTTATGGTTATGGTTAAGGCTAAGGCTAAGACTAAGGCTACAACTGAGGCTAGGGATAAATTTAATGCTAAGGATAAGGTTAAGGCTAAGGTTAAGGCTAAAGCTAAGGCTAAGTATAAGGCTAAGGCTAAGGCTACGACTAAGACTAAGGCTAAGGCCAAGGCTAAGGCTACGGCTAAGACTAAGGCTAAGGATAAGGCTACAACTAAGGCTAAGGCTAAGGGTAAGGCCAAGGCTAAGGCTAAGACTAAGACTAAGGCTAACGCTAAGGTTAAGGCTAGGTCGAGGGCTAGGGCTAGGGTTAAGGAGAAGGTTAAGGTCAAGTTTAAGGTTAATGTTAAGGTTAAATTTAAGGTAGATGTTGATGTTAAGTGAGGTTGAGTTTGAAGTTAAGGTTAAAGTTAAGGTTAAATTTAAGTTAGAGGTTGATGTTAAGTTTAATTCAAAGGTTGAGGTTGACTTTGAGGCTAAGGTTAAAGTTAAGGTTTAGGTTATGGTTCAGAATTTAGGTTAAGGTTAGAGGTTTGCGGTCAGCGTGGATCAAATACGGAACTTTTAGATGTCTAATTGAGTGGGATAAGGGACAATCAAGTTTTTATTAAAAAAAATTAATGCAATTAATGTGAAGAAATTAATCAAGGGACCAAATACGATCATGCTCGTCTTTTTTGTAGAGGGTCCAACCCGTTTAAAAAAGTACTTTATTATATAGATATAGAGATATAACGAATAATGAACGTTAATGGTCATTTATCAGATTATTTTAATTATTAATTATCCTTTAAGTGTTTATTAATTTTAATTTTTATATGATAGACACACATAATTTTTATACTATCATTAACTATTAACCTTAACTATATCCTTAACCTTAACCTAACATTAAACTTAACCTTAACCTTAAATTTAATCTTAACCTTAACCTTGACCTTAACTTAACCTTAAACCTAACCTTAACCTTAACTTGTCTCAATTTTTATGTTTTGAAATGCCTTAAGGCACGGGATATACCTAGTATATATATATATATATATATATATATATATATATATATATATATATATATATATATATATATATATATATATTATCTTATGAATTCCATCTTAACATTTTAATATTCTATAATTTTTATTGGATGCATCAATATATTTCATGTGTTGAAAAGTTTGTTTTTATATAGTTGAAGTGAGATCTTTCAAAATTATACATGTTTTGACAAAAAAAAAATTATTTAAATATTGTAATGTAAAGTGATTTTTTTATTTATTTTTATATTATACATAGTTGAACTTTCCTTATAATAAATTTTGAAAAAATTCTTAAAGTTTTTAGTACTTTGTAAATTTTAATAAAAAGCAATAAATTTTATTTATATGAAAATTAATTTGAATTCTTATAATTTTATTTATATTGAAGCCAAACGGATTTTTTATTATTTAATATTTTCATGCGTATGTGTATATAATAAATGAAAGAATGAGAAGAACGGGGGAATTATGAGACGAATGGGGGAATTATGAGAGGAATGAGGAAGTTTGAGGATAAATAGGAAGAGTTAGGTTTCATTCTGCTTTATTATATAGACTAGGTATTACCCGTGCCTTAAGGCACTTCGATGATTAAAAAAATTTACGCAATAATAAGAAAGGTCGATGATTGAATTGAGCTAAAAAATTTACATATAAAACAGAAAATATTGACGATTCTCAAATCCTTAAGTGATATATGAAGAACATGAAAATTCTCTTTAACCACCGTATTTTACCTTTGATCCTACATTTTTTCAGATTTTATTTAAGAATCTTTTTAAAAAATCCACGAATATACGTGATATTTTACAAAATGTATATAATTTTCTATTTTAAATAACATAAAATATGTCTAGAATTACAGTAAAATTATAAATTAAGAAGAAAAACCAAGCAAATCAAAAGAGGACTTTTTTTATGTTTTCTCTAATGAGTTTCCACCCAATTCCACATTTAAAAAAAAAGAATAACAACCACAAAATTTCCCATAGAGTTACGATGAATTAAAAAAAAAAGTGAAACATAAGCCATCCCTAACTTAATGAAACATTATGAATTTTTTATTGTGGAATGACCAACTGAAAATATATCACTTATTCACTATGACCAACTGAAAAACCTAGCATTATTTTCAATTATGAATTCTCCATCTTATTTAGCACTTAACTGCTCCTCGGTTCACCTCATTCTTAATACAATACGATGAAACCGCAACCCATTTTGGCTCCACTTGAACATCTGTTATCATCATAATGAAACCTGATTCTTCAAGTAGTGCTACATGAAACACATTATTCAATTTATTTTGGACCACTAATCCCTGTAGATTTTCCAATTTGAAAACGGAGACAGTTAAAACGGTTTATCACATTTCAACAATAAGAATATGAATACGGGGACCAACGATGCAATATATTTGGTCATTTCCCATAATACGTGTACCAATGAAGCATTTCACCCAAAATTAGAAAGAAATTATAAACACTGATCAATCAAACCCAAATCTTACGTGTCACCTTCTTGTACAAAAAGCTCGGCAACTTGAACTACACCTCAAATTGCACGCCAGTGTATTGTTTTACTTGTATGATCCGCTGCATTTGCATCTCCTCCTTTCTGCAAACTATCACCATAATATTAACATTCAGCTGATACAGTTTAGTGCAAATTCCAATTTTTATCTAGCTTTTTATAGTTGAGATGAACAATTCTTCCGCGTGTATAGTTGAATCAAAACTTTTGAGACATATATAATACAATTTTTTTAATTAAAAGCATTTTCCTCCCAAAGGCAATATTAAAGATTTACATGACATTCATATCATACACTTTGGCCTTTGTGGGATAAACTGTAGATATATGAAGTGATTTTATGAATTAATCACAATAACACTTCATATATCCTTGTGTACAAAAACATATGAAGTGATTACAAAAAAGTAAAAGATCTCCGGCTGTCCTTACTTCATATATCCCTGGTTACAAAAAACATATGAAATTATTACAAAAAACTGAAAAGATCTCCAACTATCATATTCATCATAATTTTCACCTATAACCATTAAGAGATTCTTTTTTTAACATCACTCAAAAATAAACATTTCTGATACAACGTTAAAAAGTAACTACCTAAGTTTAAAATAATACCTACTTCGCAGATTTACCAATTTTTTCCAACTCGTCAAGCTGTTAAAAACAAACAACAAAAACTATCATCCATGATCCATCACAATACAAAAGAAAAATATAGACCTTACAGACTTGAATGGATTAGGAGAATCTTCACGTAATTCAAGAATATAAGTAGCTCTCTTCATTTTAATACCCTTAAATCCTTTCAACTCTTCCATGTTGATTTCGTGTTTAATTAGTGAGGAAAAAGTCGAAAGCAAAAGAATAAATAATGTACTAATACTCACTTGCTAGTAGAAGTGAGGAACTTGAGATATTCCTGATAATAAGAGTTCTCCATGCCCGAGCTTTGCTGGCAAAATGATAATGGATTAAGGGTTCAGGTTAAGGTTCAGTTTAAGGTTAAGTTTAATGGTGAGGTTACGGTTAAGGTTAAAGTTAAAGTTAATGTTAGTTTACGGTTTAAAAGTTAAAGTTTTAAGGTAAAGTTTAAGGTTAAATGTTAAGGTTAAGGTTAAGTTTAAGGTTTAAAGTTAAAGTTTTAAGGTAAAGTTTAAGGTTAAGGTCATGGTTAAAGTTAAGGTTAAGGTTTAAGGTTTAAGGCTCAAGGTTAAGGTTAAGTATTAACGTCAAGGTTAAGGTTATATTTAAGGTTAAGGTTAAAGTTAAGATAAAGGTGAAGGTAAAGGTAAAAGTTAAGGTTTTAGGTTTAAGGTTTAGGGTTTAAGGGTTAAGGTTAAAGGTTTAAGGGTTAAGTTTATAGTTAAGGTTAAGTTGAAGATGAAGATTAAGGTTTAAGGTTTAATGTTTAAGATGTGAGGTTTAAGGATAAATGTTTAGGCGTTAAGATTAAATTTAAGATTACAATGAAAATGAAGATTAGGGTTTAAGGTTTAAGGTGTAAGACTTAAGGTTAAAGTTAAGGTTAAGGTTTAAGATTTAAGGTTTAAGGTTTAAGGTTCAAGGTCATGGTTAAAGTTAAGGTTAAGGTTTAAGGTTTAAGGCTCAAGGTTAAGGTTAAGTATTAACGCCAAGGTTAAGTTTATGGTTAAGGTTAAAGTTAAGACAAAGGTGAAGGTAAAGGTTAAAGTTAAGGTTTTAGGATTAAGTTTAAGGGTTTAGGGGTTAAGGTTAAAGGTTTAAGGGTTAAGTTTAAAGTTAAGGTTAAGGTGAAGATGAAGATTAAGGTTTAAGGTTTAATGTTTAAAATGTAAGGTTTATGGATAAATGTTTAGGCGTTAAGATTAACTTTAAGGTTCCAATGAAGATGAAGATTAGGATTTAAGGTTTAAGGTTTAAGGTGTAAGATTTAAGGTTAAAGTTAAGGTTAAGGTTTAAGATTTAAGGTTCAAGGTTCAAGGTTAAGGTTAAGTTTCAACATCAAGGTTAAGGTTATGCTTAAGGTTAAGTTTAAAGTTAAGATAAAGGTGAAGGTAAAGGTAAAAGTTAAGGTTTTAGGTTTAAGGTTTAAGGTTTACGGTTTAAGGGTTAAGGTTAAAGGTTTAAGGGTTGAGGGTTAAGTTTAAAGTCAAGGTTAAGGTGAAGATGAAGATTAAGGTTTAAGGTTTAATGTCTAAGATGTAAGGTTTAAGGATATATGTTTAGGCGTTAAGATTAAATTAAAGGTTAAGATGAAGATGAAGATGAAGATTAGGGTTTAAGGTTTAAGGTTTAAGGTGTAAAGTTAAAGTTAAGGTTAAGATTAAGATTAACGTTTAGGTTAAGATTAAGGTTAAGGTTAAATTGGTCTGTGCACCTCTCTTATTACTTTTTTGTTTAAGGTCAAGGTTAGGGTTAAGGTTAAAGAAATAATAGTTAAGAAGTTGAGGTCATGGTTAATAGATTGAGGGTTAAGGTTCATTTTAATCATATCCAACATTTGGTCCCTTAATCCTAAAAAATATATTATCAATTCAAATCATGAATCAATATAGTAAGTAAATTATACAGGGAAGGCCCAGGGCCGGTCCTGAGGGTAGGTTGAAGAGGCGACCGCTTCGGGCCTCCAATTTTTTGATGTTTTTAGGGGACTTCAATTTATAATATTTTTGCATAAATGGGTCTCATTTTGTAAATTAGACCCCTCGAGGGAAACATTGCTCAATCTTTCCTATTTATCTTTTTATTTTTTTAATGACTATCTCTGTATTTTAATTATAATTTAAACTAATGCATGTAAAGGAAATATACCATTTACGTTAAAAAGTTTACCAAAAGGTGATAAGGCTTTATTTATATGTGGTAATTAAGATATTCTACTAATTAAGTTTAATGTCACAAAAAAAATTAATTGAAAAATTATTCTTATTATTCTAGGAGATAAAAAAGATATCACGGTCCCATTGTCATTATCATAATGTTAATGTTTCAAATGAGATTAAAAATAAAGAAAATAAAAGAAATAAAAATTTATTTAAATATTGTAATGTAAAGTGATTTTTTTTTTAATTTTATATTATATCTAGTTAAACTTTTTTTATAATAAATTTTGAAAAAAATCTTAAATTTTTTAGTACTTTATAAATTTTTATAAAAAGGAATAAATTTTATTTATATGAAATTTAATTCAAATTTTTATAATTTTATTTATATCAAGGTTAAAAGGATTATATATTATTTGATATTTCCATGCGTATGTACATATAATAAATAAAAGAATGAGAATAATAAGGGAATTATGAGATGAATGGGGGGATTATGAGCCAAATGGGGGGATTATGAGACTAACGGGGGAGTTTGAGGATAAATAGGGTAAATTAGTTTTGGTTCTGCTTTATTATATAGACTAGGTATAGCCCGTGCCTGAAGGCACTCCAAAAAATAATATTCCAGTTACTTGCTCATTTACTGTTGATACATATGAAATGTTTAAAAATTAGAATGGTTTTTGGTATTGAATATGTAAAAACTGAAATTATAGATAGTGTGTTATACAGAAATTATAAAAAAATTATTATAAAATTCAAATGAACATAAATATGTGTATAATTTATCAAACAACTAATAAAGAAGTTGAAATACGAAAAAAATTAAAAAGAAACAGAATCGAAAATACATATATGATCGTTCGTCTTGTGTGCTTACTTATAATAAACATTATATTAAAATTTCAGGATATACAATATTAGTTGTTGTTTGTTCACCATCGGGAAGAAGTACACTTATGCGATCATAACTCGTACATCTTGATAATGCAACATACAATTGCCCCATACTAAATACTGGTGTTCGCAAATCAATCCCAACGAATTTCACAGATTGATCTTGTGATTTATTGATGGTCATGGCATAGGCTAAACGCACAGGAAATTGTCTCCTTGTCATCACAAAGGGTATTTCCGAGTCAGAAGGCGTCAATGATATTCTTGGAATGAATACCAAATTACCGGATTTATCTCCATTCAAAATGCGGGCTTCAATAACACATGTTGAACATCTGACAACCATTAACCACGTGCCGTTACACAATCCATCCATCGGGGAAATATTTTTTAACAACATGATAGGAGCACCCAATTTCAATTCTAATTTGAACGGAGGTAACCCACTTGGATTCAGTGAGTTTAAATACTCATTTGGATATCGAGATGTTATAGATTTATCTACTTGATCCTCTTCAACCATCTTATCAGCTGCTAGATACGTCTTCTGTATTCCAAGAAAAATCTTAAGCGCAAGATTGTTGATCTCACTAACATCATCATTTCTCGCGGACAGTATAGTGCGTTCATTGAGGTATGTGTTAGTTACAGTTTCAAGGTCATGCAAGTTAGGATATATGGTTGATATCAAATTGTTCAAATTTGTGCACTTGCACATTGTTGTTGGGATCTCCATTTAGAGCCAATCTAGAATGATTAACAAACACTTAAATTTATGAGTATAATAAAATTTATAACAAAATTTAGAGCCATTCAAATTACCTTTAGTAGGAAGTCGGCAAAATCAGAGTTCCCGCTAATTGAGTCGTTGAGACGCATATAAACATCTAATGTAAGCACGTGAATTTTTCTCCAGAGTATAGAACGTCTTAATGAGGCTCCGACTATTTGTTCGCGTACACCTTTTGGTACAACTGGTATAATTTGTCGGAAATCACCTCCGAGAACAACAGTGATGCCCCCGAATGACTTCTCTTTTTTTTATATCTTGTAACGTTCGATTAACAGCCTCAACACAATTTCGATGTTGCATCGGAACTTCATCCCAAATTATGAGACTTGTTTTTCATATCAACTCAGCCAGGAGGGATTGTTTAGAAATATGACAAATAGAATCTTCCACAATATTCAGTGGTATCGAGAATGTGGAATCTGCAGTTCGACCTCCAATCAATAACAAAGATGCGATTCCTGACGAAGCTACATTAATCACAAAATAATATAAACTCCGACATTTTGTTGATATCGTATTGTATAAAAAGGATTTTCCAGTTCCAGCACCTCCATTCAAGAAGAAAGTTACACCTTTACTATTAAACACGGAATCAACAATCTTATCGTATGCGCGCCTTTGTGCACTGTTAAGTCGATCAACGTTTATATCTGCATCCCTATCTTTCTCTTCCCTTTGAATTTGTAAATGTTCTCTTATCAATCGATTTTCCACAACCAAGTTCCAATTCATGAGTTGTGGATTTTGTTTCAAAATTGGAGCACGGTTTATTGCGCGAGTTGTGTACATAGTCATTTCGATTCTTTTATTTTTCTAGCCAAACCTGTATAATAATATCAATTATGTATTAGTTACAATATAATGACATTAGTGTTGTGTGTTTACTTATAATATACATTATTTCGAAACTTCAGGGTATACAATATTAGGCGTTGTTTGTTCAACATCAAGAAAAAATACACGTATTCGATCATAAAGTGAAATTATAGGCTTACTTGAGGTCTGCGAACTTTTGCATTCGATTGGACTCGGGATGCACTCATTTTTGAGACCTTGTTTTTTTTATTCGATACGCTCGTCATTTGATAGTACAATGATATGCAAATATGAGGATTTACTAACATTTAGTAAATAAAACGATAAATCTATATTACATGTTATACAAATGAAACAATTAATCTAGTAATACATATACTGAAATACGACACACGTAAGTATAATTTTAATAAGTTCAACTAATTTATTTCAATACATAAAAAAGTAGTTCTCCAATACAATATAATTATTATCGAATCAAGAACAGATTATTACAAATGACTCCCTAAAAACGATAATTCATGAAAAAGTAGCAAATCGATACCATAAATTTATTGTCGAATCTAGACTAATTTATTAAAATCGACTCCCAAAAATCTATTACATTGATAAATAACGACTATTCGAATATAAGGTACCCTGCTCTATGTTAGCAAGGGTTAAATCTGCTAGCATCGTAAACTCAATATCATCAAGTAAAACTTTCAAATCTTCTAGTTTATCCATATTTTTTAGTAAAGGTAGAATATTTGCTATTGGCCAATCTTGAGGAAGCGTGGCAACTATGACATATAGCAAGGGGGCAGATCTAAAGGAACGTTTGTACTAATCCTAAAGGAATAATAACTTTCTTCCTTTCGTTTAATGTGATCAAGCAAGGATTTAGTTGAATTCATTGGTTCGTCAGTGAATTCAGTCCATAAAAGGGTTATATTATCGATTTCACCATATTCATCGTATGAATTTGTTATTGTCTTAGTTAGCATTTCGAGTTTGTCCATTGTATTTTTTGTTTTAGCCTGCAAAAAATAACTATGAATAGAAAAAATTATATGTAAATATTTGTATGCTATATTTTTTTAGAAGTGAGTATTCGAAATGGAAAATATTATCTACAAACTACTCAAATAGTAATACGATTACTAATTAAAATATTCAGATTCTTTTTTTAGTTTATTAACAAAAAATAAATAGGATTTTACGATTTTATAGTAAAAATATAGATATACTAAATGCCACAAATAGTAATTATTAATTTTAGTAGTATTTTAATTTTTTAATTATTTAATTATCAATTATTTTTACATTTTTATATCAAAATATAAATATAGAAAATATTTTATTGTTTACTAAATTATTTGTATTTTTTTCTTACAACTTTTTTCTTAAACCCACGTAAACTCCATTTGTTTTATATTTTTTTAATTTTTTTTTTATTAAATCCAACAGAAATGTATAACGTATTCTTGTACAAATGTAAAAATTTTAAATATATTTTTTTAAATGTAAAATTTAAGAATATATTTTTGTTCTATGATGCTACGTTTTGATTGGGGATTTATGGGTAAAAGTTTTTTTTTAAAACGATTATAGGATATGTAAAATGAAAATAAAGGAGAAGAATGAGGAAATTATGAGATGAATGAGGGAATTATAATAAAAATGTAAAAAATTTAAATATATTTTTTAAAATGTAAAATTTTAGAATATATTTTTGTTCTATGATGCTACGTTTTGATTGGGGATTTATGGGTAAAAGTTTTTTTTTAAATGATTATAGGATATGTAATATGAAAATAAAGGAGAAGAATGAGGAAATTATGAGATGAATGAGGGAATTATGAGACATATGGGGGAATTATGAGATGAATGGGGAAGTTTGAGGATAAATAGAGAAAGTTAGGTTTCATTCTGCTTTATTATATAGATTTTTGAATAATTATAGCTTTAAATAATTAATTTTCAACTAAAAAATTGATTTACTACAAACTTTTACAAATTAAATATATTTATTTTTCTCAAATTATTTCATAACTTTTTATTATATAATTAAAAGATTAAATATATCTATATTTTTATTAATGTAGCAATTATGTAGCTAACTTTTTTACTAGTCACATCTAGCTTGAAATGTGGAAGAATTGGGTACCCAATAATAGGGTACCCAATTATTGAGAGCCTATTGGAGTACAAAATATTGATATTCAATCCCCAATTCTAGCTTTTAGCTAGAATTGAGCACCCATTGGACTTAGCTTAAGGCTAAGTCCAACAGCTCCCGATTATTTAGCTAGAATCGGGAGTCAAATAGCTAATTTTTCTCAAATAATAACTCCCTATCACAATTTTACTCCAACAGTTTCCCAATTAAATCTTCCCAATTTTATAATTTCATATTTAAATTTTATTTTAATAGTTTTTCTATTTTAAATTTTTTATAAATTTGTTTATCTAGATATTTTGCAAAAATACCCGAATTTATTTTAATATTCAAATTTTAAATATAATTATTATTTTTAAGTATTTATAATATTTTAAAGTATATTACTTATTTCCTTTAAATTTTAAAATGTATCACTTCCTTTTTAAAAAACGAAAGAAGAATATTATACATAATAGTTGATATTTAAAATATTTGAAAAAAACTATAAAATAATTTGAAAACAAAAAAACTATACATGAAAGAATTAAAAAAAAAAAAAAAGAATGTAACTATACATCTCTCGTGAGATGTAAATTAATAAAAAAGAATTAAAAGAAAAAAGAAAAAGGAATGTCGTTATTCTATATCCATCGCCAGATGTGGCTACAATTTTGTTTTGAATTGGGTATTACAAATGGGGTTCTCAATTATACAGAAGCTATTGGAGTGGAGAAATGGGATATTCAACTCCCTATTATAGTTATTTGCCACAATAGGGAGTCCATTAGACCCAGCCTAAGGAAGCAGTACGCAAAAGTGAGATTTAGTGGACAATCAAACTCTTTACCAGTTTTTAGTGGACAACTCCATCTTTATATTCATATAGGAGAGTGTATTAATGAAAGATTGATTGCAGGAGATACACACAATTAATCAATTAAAACAAGGAAGCCACTAATGAAAAAACGAGATGTAGAGAAGTTTGACAACACTATATATCAGGTATCGAGGAGTTTTGTGTTTCTCAGAACTTTTAGATATTTGTCTCATTCTAGAACTAATGCTTTATATTACTATCTATATAATATTAATATAAATTCATTTTTTATTGTGTTATAGGACTTAATTCGCAAATGTGACCGTTTCACTATTTGGTGATTGTTAGTTGAGTGAAAGGGATAAGAGAGATTGAAGTTGGCCTAGTGGTTAGGTTACTCCGCAGAGACCAAGAGGTATTGGGATCGAATCTCATTGGAGTCATTTACTCCGAGTCCAAAGTGGCTCTCTCATGTATTAAAAAAAAGGGATAGGGAGATTGGATGCTTTTTAAATTGATGGCAGCGGGAATTATTATTAAAAGCCCCACAACATATAACTTAATAAATTAAATTCCAACCCTAAATTCTCCATTACAACCTAACTACTATAGGGCAAAAAACCCAAAACACCTTTCCCCACAGTGAATAACAAACAATCAAAACAAAAACACCATATAGATATTCCACCGACCCCATATGCTCACCTTCCCTCTTCTCTATGTACACTCTCTCTTTCTACCCTCTCTCTCTCTCCCCTCAACGCACCATCCTACTCACCTCCCCACCATTGTCCCTCTTACCATCCCCCCATCTTCACACCACAAATCCCACCAACAATCGCAGACCTTCTCCACCACCAATCCCACCCCTTCGCCGCCCTCACCGCCACCATCACCAGGTCTCACCTTTTCACACCAGAAATGGCGCCGCCTTGGACCAGGAAACCGCGCTCACCAACTTCGTTCCATAGATCTGGAGAAGACGACCTGCACAGAAGCCGCCGCTCACCACCGCGAACTGCACAGAAGCCGGCATGAAAAGAAGAAGATGGCCATCTCCGTTCCATAGATCTGAAGAAGAAGACCACCACAACCTGCCGCTGCGACGCACTAGAAAACCACCGCTGTGATGCACAAGAAGATCGTCGTTGTGACAGAACCCTTCAGATCTAAACCACCATCACTTTCCCATTCCCATAATCAACTCCGGCGCTGCAGATCTACACCACCTTCTCCTCCAGCGCTCCAGATCAACACCACAATCACCTTCCCCGTTTTAGATCTGCTCAACATTACCTTCCCCGTTTCAGATCTGCTCTACACCAGCATATCCTCCAGCGCCGCCAATATCACCTTCTCCGTTTCAGATTTGCTCACCATCACCTTCGCCACCAACGTTGCCACCAACCTTCACCATCAACCTTCGCTATGACGGAGCCTTTCAGATATGAACACTTTTTTTTATTCGACTTTGGGTCCCGTCATTGTTGAGTCCAACCCCTGATGGGTCTAGCCCTTGTTGGGTCCAACCATTTGTATTCCATTGTTTTTCAATATCCGATTTGGGCCTAGCCCATTTTTAATAAGTAGTTAATAGATTTAGTGATTGATTCATAAGCAATAAGTAGTTAGGGTCCAGTCATTAGGTTCAGCCCATAATGTTCCATTGTTGGTCAACGTTCATTTTTTTAATTGTTAAACTGTTTTTAATTGTTATTTGTTTGGGTCCAGCCCATTAAGGCTTTACATTGTTTTTATACCTCAGTTTCTTTTAACAACAAAACCTTTTATTTATTAACCCGAGATAATGGGTCCAACCCTTAGGGTCCAACCCATTGGGTTCAGCCCTTGTGGTCTAGCCATTATTTGCTTGAGATAATGGATCTATAGTAACAATTACAGTTTTAATTGAAATAGTAATAAATACAGTAGCATTTTTTGTTTTATTTTTTTAAAATTAAACCCTAATCTGGTTTGTTAATTTTGCAGGTAAAAATTAAACCCTAAAGTGAAAATTTTAAAATCTTGAGGAATCTGTATAAAAAAGTTAATGTATAAAAAAAATATTCAACACTTCACATGGGTACAAACCCCATGGTATAGCCCCTATGGTATAACATTGGACACATTCGACACATTGGACATGAACATATACATAAAATGAGACTCTTGTACAACCCCTCGGGTACTTGGACAATCACATGGACAAAATCCAGTTAGTACATGGACAACTATAATTGCAACTATATAAAAAATCATTTCACCCACCCTAAAATATAAAAACTAAATATAGGTCCGTACCCACGGGTACGAATCCACCCGCTTAATGAAAAGAACAAAAGAAATAAAAAACGAATTACTGAAAAGAAAAAAAATGAAAAGGGTAAAGTTGGAAAAATCCAACCAAAAAGTGAAACTAGGCCTTATTTAGAAATATTATCTAACTAGGCTTTAAAAACTAAGTTGGGTGGGATTTGGGCTCTAATTTGTAGATTCCTCTTGATGGCGTGTGTTTAGAGAATGGAAAGTGTAACAGAAACATAGGGGTTGATTTAGTTTAATTTTTTGAGAATGAGATACATAATATCTTCATCAATAGGCAAATATGTTTGCCTATTGATAGATAGATCAATTATCAGATGTGATATCTTTGCCCGTTATTTTGAACTTGTAGCTGACCTATAACTTCTTCAACATATAAATATCTCAAACCTTTTCCACCAAAAAATATATATAAATCACTCAAACCTTAAAAGATGTTTATGAACTATAGAGGGAAATCACCAAAACTGAAAGTTGCTCACACATACCACTATGGTGTCGATGGCACCTCACCTAGACAAGAACGACTACACAGATACATTGCCAACTAATACTAAAATAGGGGATGGAGATAAATGCGATTTTTGGCATCGTCCATAACTAGTGATGCAATGAGATTAAATAAAAGATTATACATATTAGCAAAGGAGATAAGGAGAAACTAAAGCATTATGTGGATAAAAAGGGTCACTTACATGCCAAAATTCATCAACTCATGTGATTGAAGATAGCTTGGAGAAATAGCGTTACCTAAGTCAAGGAATTTTCTGAACTAGGGGTCTTGGTTAAAGATTATGTGGACCCGAGAGACAAAGATATGCCGACAGTAATTTGAGCGAGTGATCAAATTTAGAAGGGGATACGACTATGTAGGAATATTATGGTTGTACGATTCCTAGGACATGAGGTAGGTTTTACTCATCTACGTGCTTAATTACGTCATATATGGAATCCCATTGGGTCATTGGAAGCAGATGATGGTTAAAATGAATACTTTATGGTGAAATTCATTAAAAGAAAGTATTTCAATTTTGCAAAAAATGTTGGACCACGGATGATCCTTAACCATTACCTTGTGGTGAGAGAATGTACCTCTATTTTCAATACTTAGACCTATTCAATTATCACTGGTAGTACCTGGTTACGAGTTTCAAATGTAGGAATGCATAACTATACGACTAATATTATGAGGAATTGGGATAAGATTAGGTGCACTATTTGAATTTATCACCTCACAAAAGCGAGAGCACATTAAAATTATACGATATTAACGTTGGAGTTATACCTGAAAAAACCGCTATCACCGATGTTTTGGATAGGTAACGATATTTGTAAGATTGAGTATGAGGAACTTTATCTTATTTACTTCGAATGCGACAAGTTTGACTATCAAAAAGAAGGTTTCCCGCTAAACGCACCCAAACAACCTTCTGGATGAATGGAGGCACCTCTAAATATCACAAGTAACGTTCTGGGAAACAAATGATCTAGCGAGGTAATTGAGCAACTAAGTTATAGGGAGTGGAAGAATGTGCACACTAGAAACCAAGGTAATGGAAGAGTTCATTATGCGTTAGGACCAAATTTTCAAAAAAAAAATCGCCTGGATCATGATTTGAAGCCCTTAGGATGGATGATAAGGTTTATAACATATAGGAACTTGAGCTACAAAATGAGTCGGGGAATGACCGGGGTTCACTTCTGGATAGTAAACATCAAAATGGAAAAGACACAACAAATAATATGAACTTACCAAGGGATTCCGGGAGTCATTGGGTTATCACAAAATCGCCACCCCAAACATTAAACAACATAATAAGTTGAGCTCGGTAATTGAAGTCAGTGAGTTTTAAAACAGGATTAGAGCTGTATTTTTCATTTATATTTAAAACATTGTTAAAGTCTCCCATAATTAACCATGGTTTAGTAATTGTTTTGCTCTGGTTAGTTATTTCATCCAACACTTTGACCATGTCCTCAAAATTATTAGGCGCATGTATACATACAAGATAATAAGAAAACAAAAGTTCATTAATACGTAAAAATAAAAACGAGGGGCAACAAAACGACACGATAAAATGCACGAAAGAGTGCCAGAGACCCACAAAACCCCCCGAAATGAAAGGAAGATCCGGTGGGGTCAAAATAAACGACTTGTCAAAATAAAAACTACGAATAATATCCTGTGAATCCACCTCCCCAGTTTCACTGAATACAGCAACGTAGGGCTTAAATGAGCTAACACAAACTTAAACCTATACACTGTCAGGGGCGCTCTAATACCTTGGCAGTTTTAAAATAAAAGGCTCATATCGAATCGACAGACATCATGGAGGGGTGGCCACTACCCTTTTGAACCAGTGGTGGGACTTATTTGCACTCACCACCTTTTCCATCATCTTTCTCCATTTATTCGTCATGAACTTTCCTACTTCAAACTCTTTTACTAGTATCATCACTTATCTCCAAAACCCCATCCTCTTCTTCGGGATCTTCATGTAATTCAAATTCAACATCACTAAACTTCCCATATCTATCGCCTTCACCCACTTCATTCTTCTCAGCAAACATAAAGCCTTCAAGACTCTCGTCAGTAACATTTAGAGGCGAATCAATGCTTAAACCTTTGCCTTCTCCTACCACCATAGGTTTCTTGAAATTATCCAATTCCTTGAAATTATTTTTTGTTCCTTTGTTACTGCAGACACTATCAATGTAGTCTTTCCTTCTTTTATTTTTTTCTTTTCCATTGCATTCTTACCATTCATAATACCATCATTCTCTTGTAGCGCAATTTATTTGCCTTTGTTGTTGGAAGCAGATGCGCCCTTTGTTGTTTTATCCATTAGACTCTCCAGATCAGTTTCTTTCTCTTGTATATTCTCTTCTATATTCCCTTCTTCGCTATAGTCAAATAGGTGCATATATTTTCTCCCCTATGGCTTACCAGTGTTGCCTTTATTACCTGCTTTGGTCCCTTCAATTTCAACTCCAATTTGAATTCTCTTATCGTTAGTTTGCGCAGGCTCTTTGCAAAAAATAAACCTCTGAGAAGTGTTTCCCGGTCACTCTTCAAACCTTTGGTCCCTCCCATGTTGGATCCTTCTATTTCTGAGCTCACTAGCAAATTCCATGCCACACATGTCCCTGTCTTGGCTTCTCTTCTGCGTATCCATTTCATTTCTCTAATTACCGTTATCAGACTCCTTATTTCCTTCTTTGAATCAACTGAAATGTTTTCCTAAACCTACAAGTCCTCCAATGACTCTTTAACGTACTCCGTACATGGGTTTTGTTGGTGGAAATTTGGAAATGTTGTCCACATTTCCAGATGGACTTACGCCTTAGATTCAGATCTTCATTATTCCTCATCACCTGAGCTGTGCATTCACCATATTCATGCCTTATGCATCCACAATTAAAGCAAGTGACCCTGCGTTCTCATACTGAAAAACAATCCATGCAACTCCATCTTCCTACCAAACATAGGTTCCTGGGGATAGTGGTTCGTTGACACCAAATTCGATTCGAAAGCGCAAGATTTATATATCTTCGGAAACCACTGCGGGAAAACCTATTGCTTCAATCTCAATAAAACAGGTTTCAAGTGCAAGAATTGTGCTAAGATTATTCTGTACGAAGGCTAATCCCTTAGCCTGAATCTAGATAGAAGAGAAATCCAACGAAACATTGTGATATTATAGCAGCTGGGGCCACTGAGTAAAACTAACATGCATCTTGAGGAACTCTCCTAACTAAAGCTCTCGTAATCTGACATACTCTTTCTCATACAAGATGTCGAGTTTGAAGACATTTCCCTTGATCAATCAATCTAAACACCCATTGGACTCCCCAACGGTTTGCAATATGCTTCCTAAAACCCACCATAAATACTTTTACTCCTCGAAAGACTCGAAGGATATTAGTCGTTTCATCTCTCAAATCATCCACAACTCGTGTTTTAGTACCTCTACCGAGAACCCCAATATTTCTAATGTTATACTCATTAAAAAGAATGAGAGGAAGATCATGTCTGTCCCTAGTTGTCATGGGAGGGAAAGACCACTGAGACAAAAGTGGAATGAAGAGAAAATGAAAGGACTTGAGTTTAAGCGTTTGACAAAAAAAAATGACAACACAAAAAACAACAGAAAATGAAGCGAGAAAGAGAGATCTGAAGGGACTTTGATACCGGAATTGGAATCCAATATCAATTATCTATTTTATTTTTTTACCAATAATTAAGATTTATTATAAGTAGAGACCCTTCCATATTACAGCTAAATCACAATTTTAACCTCAACAACTCTAAGTCAACATCACAACATTAATAATTTTATATTTTTCTAAAAAACGACATTAAATTAGTACGATCGAAATTCCACATTTGTAATTTGACCACTCAATTCAGCAAACAATTATAGTACTTTAGAACAAGATCTGAAGTCACAGTGTAATGGACTGTCAAGCACACTCGCTCCACTAGATTCCACCCCCTTTCGTTCACACACACACGCATACACACACACACCAGTTTGTAGCTAAAGCCAAGCTGGCAAACAGTCCTAAACGAACGATGGCGGAGCTCCGCCACTCGAGCTCAATGAGCAGCCGAGCATCGGCAGCGGCGGTGACGTCCCCACTTAAACGCACAGGCGGCGGAAATGACGAATTCTTCTCCCCATCCTCTCCATCTTCTAACATCCCGGCCGCCTCCGCCTCCGCCGATGACGACGACGATCACGATCGGCATTCACGAGATCATCACCCCAGTCACCTCCATCGCTTCTTCCGCAGCTTTCAGTACCATTATTTAGGGGGAGATGATTCCTCTAGGGGTTATCTTAGCATTTTCTCCAACAAGATCTCTCTTTTATTGCTCCTTATTATCCTACTCGTCGCGCTTTTCTCTATTTTCACTGTTGTCAATCGATTCGTAAGCCCTTGTTCTATCAAAAATTAATTTACAATTCAATATTAAAAAATTCATATACGTATAGCTATAATGATCAATTAATATACCAATTTATATAATTTTTTTTTGATTTACCTCTTCTATAAATTGCTATATATATGATAATTATTAATATTGATTCTATTTTGTTTTTGAAAATTGATATGTATAATACCTTTCCTTTTTCTGTTTTGCTTCAATCCTAGAATGCTCCATACTTGTGCCAGAAAGACGGCATTGTTCTTCACTGTCCAAGGGTAAGTTCTTAAAGGTTTAACCTTGTAGCTTCACTTTATTTTGATTCACTTCCATTAGTATAATTAATGTTTTAATTCCATTAGGTAAAGGAGGCACCTTCACTTTGGGAAAATCCAATTTCAGCCACAACTTCATGGAAAGCTTGTGCTGAAAGACACGAAGGGGTATTCTCAGGTAATGCTATGAATATGCTAAGTTATATGGTGTTAATCATGTATAATTACTAAATTGTGTATATTTATAACATTATTACTCTCTTTTGCAGATATTCCGCCTGAAAATGAAACAAATGGATATATATTTATACACGCAGAAGGTGGATTAAATCAGCAAAGAATAGCTGTAAGTATCTCTTTCTTACATCCTAGTATATCATGTAATCTTATATATAACTCGTAAAAATGTAATGCACAGATATGCAATGCTGTAGCTGTAGCCAAAATAATAAATGCTACTCTTATTCTTCCTGTGCTAAAGCAGGATCAGATATGGAAAGACCAAACGTGAGTTATCATTTTTTTTTTAATTTAATTAATATTTTCTTGAGCTTTTAACCTTTTACAATACTTATTTTCCTCCACTAAATGTAGGAAATTCGAAGACATATTTGATGTAGATCATTTTATTGACTATTTAAAAGATGATGTACGAATTGTTCGTGATATACCTGATTGGTTTACAGACAAAACAGAACTTTTCTCAAGTATAAGGTTTTATACTGTCTAAATCCGCTTGTTAATTCATTAGTGTGTTACTTTTATGTTCGATTTTAAGAAATCTGTTTATGTGTATAAAAGGCGAACTGTAAAGAACATACCAAAATACGCGCCAGCTCAGTTTTACATAGACAATGTTTTACCTCGTGTCAAGGAAAAGAAAATAATGGCCTTGAAACCTTTTGTTGATCGGCTCGGGTAAGTTTAATCAACTTTTTAATTATTTTTTACAAATAATTTACGATTTTTTATTTATTTAGGTACGATAATGTTCCTTCGGAAATCAACAAGCTAAGATGTAGAGTAAATTATCACGCGCTAAAATTTCTTCCCGAAATTGAACAAATGGCTGATACACTCGTTTCAAGAATGAGAAACCGTACTGGCGGATCAAATCCCTTCATGTCAGTATATAAACGTGTTTACAGGGGTATTTTCGTAATCTTAACGTTTTTTATTTTTTTAAAATCAGGGCTCTTCATTTAAGATTCGAGAAAGGAATGGTGGGACTTTCGTTTTGCGATTTTGTGGGTACACGAATGGAGAAAGCAATTATGGCTTTATATAGATTAAAAGAATGGCCTCGTCGATATAAGGTACGTGTTTTCGAATATATAAATTACGTACACGTCCTTAATATTTGTTATATTTACAGGACGGGTCACATTTATGGCCCTTGGCTTTACAAAAACGTAAAGAAGGAAGATGCCCTTTAGAACCTAGTGAAGTAGCTGTAATGTTACGAGCAATGGGTTATCCTAAAGAAACTCAAATTTACGTTGCTTCTGGACAAGTTTACGGTGGTCAAAATCGTATGGCCCCACTTAGAAACATGTTTCCTAATCATGTAAGTTAATTTTATAATTAAAAAAATTAAAAAATTAGCCGTTAATGTGTTATTTTTGAAAAGGTGACGAAGGAGGAATTAGCGACAAAAGAAGAGTTAGATGGGTTTAAGAAGCATGTTACAAGCTTAGCAGCACTTGATTTCTTGGTTTGTTTGAAATCAGATGTGTTTGTAATGACACATGGAGGGAATTTTGCGAAATTAATTATAGGATTTCGTAGGTATATGGGACATCATCAAAAATCGATAAAACCGGATAAAGGACTTTTGTCTAAATCATTAGGGGATCCTTATTTAGGATGGGCTACTTTTGTTGAAGATGTAGTGGTTACACATCAGACAAGGACAGGTTTACCTGAAGAGACGTTTCCTAATTATGATCTTTGGGAAAATCCTTTGACTCCTTGCATGTGTAGAGCTTAATTGAAGATAGAATATTTTTTTTGGTAGATTTGTTTTGAGGACTAAGGGGGAAAAAAGTGGATGTGAAGATTTTAATGGAAATGCGCACAAGCATTATAAAGGCTTAAAGTAATAGAGGATGTAGAATATATGAGGTGCAAGTACAGGATTTGGTGGTGAAGTGAAAACTACTTACATTGTAATGATGATGATATTTTTATTGTTACTCGGAAACATATTACTACAGTTTTGTATCTTGAGTTATTAAACTTTTAATCTTTTAATGATATTTGTATATTGTTGGTGTAATTCAAATGTTTGTTTCTCTTTTTCTGTAAACAAATTTACGTTTTCTGGTTTTATCATGAGGTGCAGTAAGGGGATCATTGCCAGCTTCAGAATGCAAGATAAAAGATTATAGTAGCTTTTGAAGCTTAAATAGAAGCTAACTTCTAAATAGGAAATGGACTTTTTTTTATAAAAGAAGCCTTAAAAAGTTTGAGTTGCTGATCACACGAATTTTTGGCTCAGGGGTGGCCTGGAATAAGAGTAGAACAAGGGGTGACTGTTTAGGACCTAAAAGAATAAGACAACAAATTAGTTGTTCAATAAGGTCCAAAACAAAATATTGAAAATTCATACTGATTTGCCCCTTGCTATCAATCATCGCGCACCAATATTACGTAACTCGTTTTAAAAACGGACCAAAAATCATGGTTCACACCAACTATTTAGCGTTAAGATTAAAGACCAGGGACGATTAACTAATGAGTACTTAGTGCAAGGTTATTTAGGCAGTAAAAAAATTAATAATTTAAACAGTGTGCATTCTATTTAAAAATGCATATAACCTCTTCGAAACATATGCAACCTATTAAACAATAGGTGCAATCTATTTATATATAAACTTTCATTTTTCATTAGTAAAGGAAGAAAGCAATAAAATACCAAAACTTGCATTATCTATAACATCATCAACGAAGTTGTACATGAAAGCCATAGTACTCTTTCATAGACACATCCACAACCTTTTCTGAACGCATCCACAATCACTACCAAGCGCATCACAACTCTACCGGTGTCAAGCTTGAGGTCCACCACAAAAATATCAAATCACCACCAGCTCTGTGAGAAAAGCTAACTTTAAACTTTAGATTGGAGCTCACCATCACCATCAACTTGAGCTCAACCACCGAAATGTCAAATCACTACTACGTCCATGAGATCCATCATGTTGGATTGTGGCTTGAAGTCCAAACCTAATAGTTTAATTAAACTTGGAGATCAAGAAAGATATTACTTGACTTGAGGTTCAAGTAATAATATATTATGAAATTATTAAACCAAGAAAGGCATTACTTGACTTGAGGTTCAAGTAATAATATATTAGGAAATTATTAGACTTGTTTCCTAAGTAACATTTCTTATATATATTGGGCTCCATAGTTCATAGTTCTTTGTATTATATTCCACCCCCGCAAGGGGTTGGATATATACCGGGGTTGTGTGATCATCAACCAAAAGAGGTGTGAGACCAACTAAGTGAGTGTGAGTGATACACTTGTGAGAAAACATAAGAGTGATTCTTGTAGACATAGAAGAGATTTGTTCTTCTTGTTCAAGGTTTTCTATATTATAGTGAAACGGTGTGAACCTCGGTGGATGTAGGCAATTCGCTGAACCACGTAAAATCTTGTGTCTCTTTTATTATTCTGTCATTCTCTTATCTCCGTGTTTTTTTTTCTTCCCAACAACTGGTGTCAGAGTTAAGGTTCGAGGAGAGTAATGGAAGAAGAAAAATATATGAGGGAGGATTCATATGACAAGAGCTCATGAAAGATGAAGATCAAAGTTGCTAAGTGCAGTCGATGTAGAAGATGAAGATTTCTTTCAAGGGAGGATTCTATCATTTTGAAGATCAAGAAGAGGTTCTCATATGTTGCTATGAAGATTGCTATAGAGCAATGGGTATCGCATGAGTAAACTTGGAAGAGGTTCAAGTTGCTATGAAGGGATTCTTGGCACTTCTCGCCAATGGAGGAATTGTTGGGTTGTGGCCTGAAGTCCAAGCCTAATAGTTCAATGAAACTTGGAGACCAAGAACGATATTACTTGACTTGAGGTTCAAGTAATAATATATTATGAAATTATTAAACCAAGAAAGGTATTACTTGACTTGAGGTTCAAGTAATAATATTAGAAAATTATTAGACTTGTTTCCTAAGTAATATTTCCTATATATATGGGGCTCCATAGTTCATAGTTCTTTGTATTATATTTCACTCCCACAAGGGGTTGGGGTTGGATATATACCGGGGTTGTGTGATCATCAACCAAGAGAGGTGTGAGACCAACAAAGTGAGTGTGAGTGATACACTTGTCAGAAAATATAAGAGTGATTCTTGTAGACATAGAAGAAATTTGTTCTTCTTGTTCAAAATTTTCTATATTATAGTGAAACGGTGTGAACTTCAGTGAATGTAGGCAATTCGCTGAACCACGTAAATCTTGTGTCTCTTTTATTATTATGTCATTCTCCTATCTCCGTGTTTTTTTTCTTCCTCAACACATCACCAGAATGTCAAACCACCTCCATCTTCGTGAGTTCTACCATTAATTGAGTTTCATATCGTAGTTATCCACCATCATGATTGATTTTTATTTTTAAACAAGCAAATCAATTAGTAGAGATAAAAAAAAGTCCAAATCAATGAAATATATTCAAGACATCTGGAGAAAAAAAATTGTTATATATTAAAAAAGTTATTTATAAATTGTGAACTTTTTGGTTAATATCCTTTTGAAAATATATACTATTTAATTTCTCACCATAGTCAATGACCAAATTTAGAAATTCATCTTCACAATAGTGTTTATTTGGAAAATTCTCCCGATTATTCTATACATTTTTATATGAGTTTCTTTTCACATATAAAAAGTTATTAGTATCCTTAAGTTATTTAAGGTAGAACTATGCTTTTAAATTTAAAAAAAAAATAAAGGGATCTTCATTGATCAATTTTTAAACAAAAAATTAATTTTTAATTTTTCCTTTATTTTTTAATATATTTTTTGGAAATGTATTCTAAATTTTTTATGTGTGCTTTTAAACCTTAATTAATTTTATTTTTACATGATATAATTGATAAAATTGAGCTACTTTCAGACAATATTCATTAATTATTTCAAATATTATATATATATATATATATATATATATATATATATATATATATATATATATATATATATATATATATATATATATATATATATATATATATATATATATATATATATATATTCTGAGAAATAGAGAAATATGAACCTGGGATATAAAAAAGAGATAATATCAAATTAAGTACAAAAACACAACATTCCATCTCTATAGGGTCCAGAAATTTTTCCACCCCCATGGAAGTCCATTTTTTTAGTATTCCATCTCTACCCCTTTAGTTTCCACGTTTAGATTTAAACAATATCATTTAATTTTGTAACAGATTCCTAATTTTTAGTTAATCAAATAATATCCCTTACTAATAGCTATTAATTATGAGATAATTACACCTAGGGTCTTGACCACACCCCCTCTTCAAGATGGGGACCCGGCCTAGAGCCTCTTCTTACTAAAGACCTCAGGAAGTTTTTAACACATGAAGCCTAAAACCCCAATTACTAAACTACCCTCTTTTGTTTTTTTTATTCCTATATATACTAAATTAGAGAATTTTACATTTTCATTCACGTATTATCTCTCTTCTCTCATATCTCTCTCCTCCACTACCTCTCTCATACCCCACCTCCCTCCCAAACCACCACCACCACCATAACACAACCACCACCGTAAATGCAAAAAACCACCACCCCTACCTCTATCTCCTCCCATACTCTATCCATGGATGAAATCACACCACAAAGAAGATTCGAAGCTCAAGATCCGAGCACCACCACCACTCGACGGAGTTCCACCACCACGGACAGGTTGAGATCCGAGCACAACTGGACACCTCAGCTACCTTGAAGCTTCTCCACCTCCGCCGCGACCTCCGTTCGGTTGCTGTTTTGCCGGAGGAGAACCATTGCTGCTGCCGCTGCACTGGATCTCGATCGAAAAATGCAGGAAGGAGCTTCGCCGGACTGGTTAGCCTGGATCTCGATCTAAAACTGCAGGAGGGAGCTTCGCCGGACTGCTGCTTCGCCGGACTGATGGTGGCTCGAGCTTCGTTTGCTGCAGTGGTCGTGCTTTGCCGGGGTGCTGCAGTTGTCGTGCTTCGCCGGAGGTTTTGTTGCAGGGTTCGTTCGTCAAGATCCAGGCCGGAGAAGAAGTGGGTTGTTGCAGGGTCTGTTTGGAGCGAGGTGGTGGTGTTACGGTGGTGGTGGTGTGTATGGTGGTGGTGTTTTGGTCGTTTCACGCGTGAAGGCTAAGGATAGTTTTTTTTTTGTTTAGTTTAAAATGGTTGCCCAAATTTAGATCTGGTCAAACCAAATAGATTTCTATTTTTTTTTTACCTTGTAATAGAATGTGTATATGTGTTTTTTTTTTTTTTAAATAATACTCAATTTTTTTTTTTAAGCATTTCAGATTATACTCTTTGTTTGTTTTAATAGTACCCCAAATTTTAAGAGTACTCCGAGAATTTCTTAGAGTACTCCGAGAATATTCTTAGAGTACTCTGAGTTTTTCTTAGAGTACGCTACATTTTTATACGGTACTCTGCATTTTTCTGGCAGCCGGAGGTAGGTGGTCGGATTTTAAGAATATTCATTAAAATATACAGAGTACTTTATGTTTTTCTCAGAGTACTCTACGTTTTTCTCAGAGTACTCTATGTTTTTTCCGGTGACCGGTGACTGGTGGTCGGAGGTCGGTGGCGGAGGTCGGTGGTCGGAGGTCGGTGGTCGGAGGTCGGAGGTCGGTGGTAGGTGGTTGGAGGTTGGAGGTAGGTGGGTAGTGGTAGGTAGAGGAGAGAGAAACAGTGACATCACATTTGTTTGTCTTTTAGTGGTAGTAAGGGTAGGAAAGACTATTGTCAAAATTGAGGTCCCTAAGAAGAATGCCATTTAAGAAACTACTCTATAGAGAAGACAATTTGTCTCCAAGACCCTATATATAATTCACCCATTAATTATAGGAAGATTGTTATTATATTCCACGAGTCAACATTCACCTTCTTCCATTCATATTACTTTCTGTTTTGATCTTTATGTAAAAAGGGATTCCCTTTAATCACATATTACAATCTAGTATTATTTTTCATCTAATAATATCTGCGTATTCCGTTTAATTTGTTAATATTTTTTAGCATTTGTTGTTTTTGATATAGTTTGAACACACACACCGATATCTTAAACTGGCACACCACCAGAATTAAACATATAACCCACCGCCAAAATTCTTATGTTATCATATTGTCAACAACCCACCATCAGAAATACCCAACTAACCCACCATATGACCTGTTAGCCTAATTTTAACCAACCCACTGATTTAGCCTTATAACCCATCATTTTTACATACGCAACCCATTAAGTAAGAATAACCCATTCATGTCAACACATCCAACCCATCGACTTTATTCATCCAACACATCAATTTCCAAACACAACCCACCGAAAATCGCATATACACACCTTCATAAAACCTTTGCTGGGCACCTTCTTCTTCTCTTGATGAACCTTCTTCTTCCCCTTCCCATCATCATTTTCGCGTCTTTTCTTCCCAGTATTCAATGGCACACCTTCTACAAAATCGTCGTCACTGTTTTCAAGCGATTTTCCTTTATATTTAGCACTATTATCACCTTCAGCGTCCGTTTTCCTAACCAGTTTCACTTTCTTCGTTTTCTGATTTCCATCGTCGACGGTGGGCTGCTGGGGCACCTTTGTTCTCGCCATTTTTTTTCCCGGTGGTATATCGAAGTGATGGTTAGGGTTTAGTGGTGTGAAGATTAGAAAGAAGGTGGGTTATTGGAAATTTCAATTTTGTTTCTGCTTCGTTTTTTATTTTTTTGATTAATGTTGACTGATACGTTTGCATGAAATCAGCGTATTTTGTTATGGAAACTGAATGGTCAGTCAATGGGTAATGGGGGCAAATCAGTCTTTAGTAGTGGGTTGGACCTGATGGGCAATGGTCCAACCTCTAAGGACTCTATGAATAAATTATCCTATAAAAAATTAAATTAGATCTTAACGAAAACATTTTTGAAAAAACGACCCTTATCGTTGTGATGGGGCTTTCCAAGATTTTTGGGATAAAAATTTCAAAAAATTATAATATTATATTAGTTATGTATAAGATTTTAATAATTGTGAATTTGTAATAAATTCAACTATTATTTCAAATAAAAATTATGTGTCATATAAATGAATAATTTAATAATATCATATTATTTTGTAAATAAAAATAAAGATATATTTACAGAATTATCGATAAATTTAAATTAAAGCATCTTAACCCTAACTTTCTAAATTCATCATTAATATCCCTTTTTACATATTAATTCATAGTTTAACTGAACAAAATATTTTCATTATTCTTGTAATTTTGTGTTAATTAATCTATAAATTATTTCTACTAATAAAAAGACTATGATTTAAAATAATTGATACTAATGAAAATTGAGACTGCCTTCTATAGTTACTTGATTTTGATCTCGTACGATGCACGTGAACACAAAATTAAATTAAGTTGTAGGAATGTTTATTTCATTTTGATTCTCCTTCATTCCTATTTTTAATTGTCTCTTTTGCTAGTTTTTTTTTCCAAAATACATGTCACTTTACATTTTCAATGTAATATTAATTATAATTTTACCTATTTTATCCTTATCTTTTGATACTCACATAAGCTTGTAGGAACTTTTCTAGAAGTAATTTATAGGGTTAAACAAGTCATATTTTTAAGTTAGTTGTGGAATTTATCAACTTTAGGGTGATTGACCTATGTAGAACTTTATGGCCTAAAGAGACCATGTGTTTAGATTCTTCTTTAAAAATGCCACTACCTAATCTTATAGGTGACCAAATACTAAAATATATTTAAATAAAACAAAAACCACATAAATACAAAACAAGTGGCTGTAATCATGGATCACCAACTAAATGACTCACTAGATGAGTCGACATTGTTCAGATCCCATCACCACCACCTTTGGCGCTGTTTCTCGGGGCGTACTTAGATATTTTACTGAATATTGAGGTTTCACTGAGTATCGGAATAATTCTCCGAGTATCAAAATAATTACTGAGTATACTCAGCAAAATCTCTGAAGTATTATTTTAAAATCACCATGTTTTATTTGAAGCAAATGAGTATTATTTGTATTCATTGAGTAATTTTTTAAAACATTGAGTATTAAAACACAAAGACCGAGTATTAACACAAAATCACTAAGTACTAGCGTAAAATCACCGACTGTAACACTGAGTATTACACAAAATCACTGCGTATTATGCAAATTACTAAGTATTAACATAAAAGCAATGAGTATTACACAAAGCACTTAGTATTTGCAAAATCACCGAGTATTAAAATAAAATCATTGAGTATTACACAAAATAACTGAGTATTACACAAAATCACTGAGCATCAACGCAAAATCCCTAAGTATTTCATGAAAATAACTAGCCAACGGACAAAGCTTCCTCCTCCTCAAACCATCAGATCTTGTCTGAGCTTCAAACTAGCTCAACGAAAAGCTTCTTCTCTATTATGAACCATTTCGAAACTTCATGAGCAAAGATGCAGCTCGTCAAAAAAATCCAAACAATTTTTTGAGATCCCCTCCTCAGTCTCGCCTTTAAAGGTTATCTTCTTAGGCGGAGCTTCTCTTATTGAGCAGATCATGAACCACGAACCCCAAAGTTTTATTTGCTCTCCACCTCACTGGAAAACTCACAAAGAAGATGACGCTAGGAAAGGAGAAAGGCTGCTGGTAAGGGTGAGCATGGTTCTGTTCGTTATAATTTTGGTCAAACTGGAACCTAACTGAATGGTTTGGTTCTTATAGTTTGAAAACGAAACCGGATAATTGCATTTGGTTACACATTCGGTTTTTGGTTCCAGATTTGTCAGTTTCGGTTTGGTTTTTGGTTCGCTTCAGATTCAGATGTTTTGCCCAATAATCTTTGTCAGCCCATTTCTTGAAACACAATGTCCAATGACGTCTAATATTCTAATATAATTGGGCTACTATTACATTTCTAGAGTGGACTATTTATATATCAATTAAATAAAAACCTATACTTTAACAATTTTTATCTTAATTTACAATACTGAATAAATTCATAAAATTAAAACTATTACCCTCGAATTCATACAACTATGGTTAAGAAAATCAATTCAGTAATAGATACTTACTAATATAATTACAAGTGATATAAAAAAATATGTTCACTAATAAAACCGTCGACTAATAAAACATAAATTCTGGCTAAAAGTTTCTCCCACATAATTCTTATAATAAATTTTCCGCATTACTTATTTTTTCCTTCGTCGGTTCGGTTTTTGCGTAGTACACCAAACCGAACCAAAAAATTTTGAATTTTGAAAAATTGAGAACCCAACCATTTGGTTTTTTGTTTTTCGATTTTTTTGGTTCGGTTTTTCCAGTTTTTTGGTTCGGTTTGGTTTTCTGTTTTTTATTTGCTCAGTCCAAACTGCTGGGTTATAGGTCACGAATCACCATGATTGAAGTCGTTTGTAGATCACAAGAGAGGGTGAGAAATGTTGTTGGGTTTGGGTGGGGAAAAGGACAATCAGTAGAGTTTTTAGGATTACTGATTTTATGCCTCTATTCCGAAGCCTCCCTCTCCCTTCTGTAAAATATAAAACCCTAAGCCCTCTTTATTCACGGCCGCCATTACTGATTTTCTGATCGGTGATGGCGGCCACCTCACCTTTCCCTTCTTTATTTCTTTTTCTTTTTCCTTGTATTTTTCCTTTGTGTTATCCTAAATATCCTTCCCTAATCACCTCTCAGTCTTCCCAAATTTACAAACACCTATTTGAAGAATTGGGTTACCATTTTTCTCAGATCGGCTTCAGATCCGTGTTAATCTTTTCTTGGTGGTCTTCTTATTTTTTCCAAAGTTGCTAGTTCCTGAACAATCAATCCAGAATAGCAACTGTTTCCTCCCTGTCACTGTGTTCCAAAAACTATCCTTTGTTTGTGTCGATGAAGTTGTGTGCGAATGTGAT